>CM065705.1:3593872-3621749 GCA_017654935.2 Phymorhynchus buccinoides | reverse complement strand
CAAGGTTAAATACTCGCACACAGACAGAGACATACGCACAGTCACAACACACACACACACACACACACACACACACACACACACACACACACACACACACATCAACCACTCACACATTCATACACACACACAAACAAACACACACTCACTGTACACACAAACACGCACACACATACCACTAAAAAAAGAATGAGGTTCGATCATTCGATATTTAAACGTGTGAACTAAGTGATACTACATTTAATTCGGGACTTTCCTGGTGTTGCACTGCCTCCGGGCATTGCCTCCACGATCGTTCCCACCATCTTTATATCTACTAATGTCTCATATGTGTCTGTTCCAGACCGGAGGACGTTAAACAGATTTTAATCTGATACCACAATATAAGAGTACAGTTGCAATTTGTACCACCCAGCCCCCACCTCTCCCCGCCCTTATCCCGTCCCTCCACACCACCACCCGGTGCCCTATTGTTGAGTCACACACTCCACTAGGATATGCACACCCACACGCCGGCAACCTCGCAAGTATGCATGGACAAACACACACACACACACACACACACACACACACACACACACACACACACACACACACACACACACACACACACACACACACACATGCACGCACACAATCACCTACACACAGACACACACTCCACTAGGCCATGCACACCCACACACCCGCATGCTCGGACATACGCATGAACACACACACACACACACACACACACACACACACACAAACGCGCGCGCACACACACACACACACACACACACACACACACACACATGCACGCACACAACCACCTCACGCACAGACACACCTAAAGACACAATATATACAAAATATGAAAGAGATATCAGAGACAGACAGATAGACAGATACAAACAGGCAGAGATATACATACAAAGACAGAGAGACAGACAAACAGATACAGACAGACAAATGGAGAGAGTATGATATAGAGAGAGTAAAAAAGAAAAAAAGGGAAAAGACACAGAGTAAAAGAAAGAGAGAGAGAGAGGGGAGAGGAGAGAAGAACGGCATAAAATGAGAGAAGAGAGAGAGAGAGAGAGAGAGAGAGAGAGAGAGAGAGAGAGAGAGATGCAGACAGACAGACACAGTGAGAGCCTTTGACTTTCACACACATGCGCGTACACACACACACACACACACACACACACACACACACACACACACACACACACACATATACAAGCACACACACACACACACACACACACACACACACACACACACACACACACACACACACACACACACACACACACACACATGTGCGTACACACATTCACAAACACACACACGCATATCTTTGCAGGCCGACATGCAGACTGAAGAGTTTAATAAAGACGAAACAGCTGTCTTTGCATAGGCATTGTCTATCTCCCCCATTGGGAGAAAAAGTAAATCAGCACATTATTTTATTTTCTTCTTTTCAGAACACAAAACAAATCGTAAAGTTAAAGTTAAAGTAATTTAGTTTGTTTCTTAGGTTCACAAAGCATACATTGTACAAAAAAAGGTTTATCAAAGCAAATTATATATATACACAAGAGGAATGAAAGAAAACTCCAACATACATAATTATACACAGCTGTTTCGTCGCACACAAACTCAAAGCTATTTAGTTGAGACTGAATCTAACAATCTTAGATAAATAAAATGCACCAAGCTTGTCCCTATAAAATATTTTGGCTGTGTTCTACATAGTATTTATTATCCTTCTTTCAGCATATCCCTTTTATGCGGTGAACGTTCGGGAACGTTCAGAAAAAAATCGGACCGTAAATGCCGAGAACATTCGGATTCCACGTGGCCGGTTTGGGCGCTTCCATTTTGTTTCTATCACATGGCAGTCACGTGGGCGCTTCAGCCTCGCTTTCGCAATAGATTACACTTCCGCCCTATTGCTTTCTTCCATATTACAATATGGATGACGAACAGTTATGGCGTCCATTGACTGAGGAAAGCGATGAATAGTCGTATTTTTGTGAAAGCTGGGACTTATGAAATCATGAAGTCATGATGAGTAAGGAGTGTACTCTGACCTATTTCCGCAGCGAGCTTGTTTTTGTTCGATCGATGCGAATTTTTGAAGTCGTGTTACTGACATCAGCATTTTCCCGACTTTTGCATCTTGGATGATGAATCGTTATTGCATCCACTGAGTGATGACAGCGATGAAAATTCATTTTTTTGTGAAAGAGGAATTATAAGGAAGTGAAAGGGTAAGTGAACGATTTTGATCTACATTTCCATTTCAGTCGTCTTAGGCTTAAACCAGTCTGCAAAAAGTAGGCAGCGAATAACTAGTGAATGCAGTTTGCGACTACACTTTGGCATTTAGATTTTGTGTGTGGAGCCATGCATCCCCATAACATCTTGCGATTCATTTTGCAAATCAGACAGACATCTCGGCAACACATTCAAAACAAAAAAACACAAAATCTGCTAGGGTATATTTTATGTTATTACTTTTTGACGCTACCTCCCCCCCCCCCCCCCCCCCTTGTACGGAGTGACGTCCCTTGGGCTAGGATTTCAGAGGTGACTGAGCATCATGACTGAAAGGGATATTAATTGTATAAAACTTTTTTTATTTTATTTTTTATTGAGCAGTATCATTAAACATATTTAGTATAAAAAAAAGGTTCTTAAATAATTATCTTAGTATCGCAAACATAAATAAAACTGCCCATGAGTGAAAATCTAGCAATTTCCACTGAATATAACTAATTTAGTCACATACTACAACATATTCGTGACTGTTATATCGTTATATTATACATCTGTATCGTTAAAAATTCGGGACTTTCCTGGAGTTGCACTGCCTCTGGGCATTGCCTGCAGGATCGTTCCCACCATCTTTATATCTACTAATGTCCCATGTGTGTCTATTCCAGACCGGAGGACGTTAAATGAGTTTTCATTCATTCGTGACTGTTATACTCTATAGATCTGTATAATTAAAAATTCGGGACTTTCCTGGAGTTGCACTGCCTCCGGGCATTGCCTCCAGGATCGTTCCCAACATCTTTATATCTATAATCTATTAATGTCCCATATGTGTCTGTTTCGACCGGAGGACGTTAAACAGTTTTTCATCATAGTGACTGTTATTTATGGAAAGTTACTCATGGCAAACTAAAGTTGACTTGAAAAAACTTCTGATTAACTGAATGTTCCTCCCAAAACAGCTGTCACAAACATACATTAAAACACACGCGCGCGCGGGCGTGCGCGCTCGCACACACACACACGCACGCAAACAAGGCATACAAACACGCACACACACATGTATACACAGACTTACAATGGGCACAGACATAGAGATAAGCATGCATACGCGCATTTGGAAGCGATTTACGTGTGCACACTTTTACACATAGAGAGAGAGAGAGAGAGAGAGAGAGAGAGAGAGAGAGAGAGAGAGAGAGAGAGAGAGAGAGAGAGAGAGAGAGAGAGAGAGAGACATACGGACAGAGAGTGAGAGGAGAAAGAGAGAACGAGACACAAAGAGAGAGAGAGAGAGACAGAGACAGAAAGAGAGACAGACAGAGACGCACACACAAACTGGTGTAAGACACAAATGTCATAATGTACCATAATCTAGTTGTAAAAAATTGCGCGCACGCACACACATACACACTGATACGCACACACCAGCCAAACAAACCCCACCAGTGGGCGCGCAAAGATGAAAACCCCAAAGTAAAAGATACGTTTAAGGAATGGAATGTTTGACATACAATAGACAAGCAAAGGTTAGGCAAAAGAAGTCAAATTAAAGCAAAGGCTGAATCTCAAACAGAAAAACGACTTGCAACAGACCAAGAAAATTGAAAAGGAATAGTGAACAAAAAATAAAGTGCAATAAAATATGATATGTCTGAATTACAACGGACTAGTTACAAATGTTAAAAAGTAGCACGAAAAGAAATACATTACCGAACGGTCCAACGAAAAAGAAAAGAGATGGGGGGAAAAAATGCAATAAGCAAAAATCTGACTTACAACACACCATAACAGGTAAAATAATACAAAAGTAAAATAAAAACAAAAATTCAATAAAACAATAAAACAACTTCCTTTGCACCAAGCGAAGTAAAAAGGAGAAGTAAACAAAATAATACAACCCAATTTTTTTCAACACGTCTGACACGCAACAGACCAGCCAAGAAACAGAGGTGTGCTGTGTAAGAGACAGAAGGCTTCCTACGTTGTTGACTGTGGCTGTTGTTGAACTAATTCAGAGCAGTGATGAAATCAGAATCTGCCAGTAGTGTCCACCTTTCTCCTTGTCGACTGAAACACCAGTGAACTGACGAGCTGTTTTATGCCCTGTCCTTCTTGGCTGTATACACATAAGTAAACTATGACCCACATTGCCACTTCTTGCTCAAACCCCTTCTTTCAAATATCGTCATCGCATACATTACCGTGGTTAAAGCGAAACAGTATATGTGATGGTGCATGGGAAAAACAGACATAAGTCGCTCAGAATGTTTCTTAGCAAAAGCCAAAAACAGTCAACAACCCCCCAAATACCAATTTTCTACTTGGGCCATATTCATGTCTGTTTGTCTGTCTGTCCAGCATCCACAACATGAAAGAGAATTTTTGGATGATTTCTTTGTATTTGATTTTGTGGTGTGTTTTTTTAATCAAGTAGATAGAAACAAAGAGGCAACATTCTGCCTTCTGTGTCTAATTTCTGCATATGATTATATCGAAAGTCAAACTTCAAAAGGCTATGAAAATAAAACTAGACAAGATAACTCAATTCTGTTTCGTGTACATTGACCAGGAATATATTTTTTATTTTTTTTGTATTATAGACTTTTAAACATTAACTCCTCTTTCATCCTTCCACTCAACAGTTCCTTCATTCTCTCACACTTTCACATGTCAACCAACATGCCTTTTTGTATACAGGAAAAAGAAATAAGAATACAGGATACAACATACGAAACAAGTATACATTAAAAACAAAAACATCAAAAACATTGTATGTCTTGGAAACGTATGAAAGGAACATCAAAGGCAGTTTAACTAAACAGTAAAGAGGAGTCGCCCCCCCCCCCCCCCCACACACACACACAGGACTGGGGGAATTAATATTTACAAGATTCTCTTATGGAAACCAGTTTAGCTGTATTTTATTTGATTTGCCTGCTATTGTATTAATGTATCGTTCTGTAGCATACCTATTTTTTTAAGACAACTAGAAACACTGTTACAAGTGGAACAGAACCGTTCCACTTGCACTTGTAAATATATAGCTTTCCCATCATCACAATGAAGTCAATGACTTTGTCCGAACATTCATTTTGCTGCACACCGAACAGAATAAACTGCTCAGAAAATTTTAGGTTATCACAATTCGTGCATGCACTTTTCATCGTTCTTTCAAGATTTAACCAAAAGGAAGAAGTAAATGAACAATTCCATAGTAGATGAGTAATTCACTAATTGTTTCCTCTTCATCTTCACAAAAAGAACACATTGGTGAATCAATACCTTTACGTAGACACAAATAATGATTTGTGGGTAAAATTCGGTGGATAATGCGGGTCTGTAGCCATCTTAAAATTAAACATCCGAGCTGGTTTGCATACAAATTCTGAAAATGTTGTTCCAATCTAAATTATCATACTTCTATTCTGGTTCCATTTTTTAATACCTTTGGCTGTGCAGTCACTATCATTTACATCTTTTTGCACTTCTCTGTTACCTTTATAAATACAAAGCCATGTTAAATTTTCCTGTAATTTATAACGGGCAATGGATGGAACATTCCTACTTATTTCATATTTCTTAATTGTTTGAATTATTCCGTTAAAGGTAAGAAAGTCTGTGTTGATGTCTGGAAATTTGTTTTTGAAGTTTTGAAAGCTTAGAAAGTTTCTTTCTTCATGAAGCAAATGAGAAACATAGTAAATGTCGCTTTCAAACCAGTTTTTCCATAAACACTGTGTGATTACCTCTTTTTTTTTTAGCATTATGAAAAATGAATTCTGCATTAAATTCATGAATGTTTTTAGGGATGCTCTTTCTACAGAGTTTACGGTAGTGTTTAGTATATCTTTCCAAAATGGATTATGCATTCTATTTAAAAGTATCTCTACATAGTCAACACCCACTTTGTTCTTCTTCTTCTTCTGCGTTCCCAGTGGCCATGTTCAAATCTTTAGTCCAGTCCCGATGGCGAAGTCTGCTGTCTTTCTTAGTGCCTTTGTTGGCCCCCACAGCTTCTCCTGGAGCTCCACTCTCACCGGCCAGGTTTGACACCGAATGTCTTGGTAAGTAGGACAGTACTGGAGGATATGCTCAGGAGTCTGGATGCCAGTGCCACAGGGGCACTCACTTGTGTGACAGGTTTATCCTGTGGAGATGTGACAGGAGTTGGCAATGGCTTGTTCTCAGTCTAAACAATATCACCTGGTGCTGACGACTGAGGCCCTGTAGATCATCATTGTCTTTTTCAATCCCTAGTCGTCCCCTCCAAGACTCATGGAACCTGGCACGCAGAATGTTTTTTGCCTCCTTATATGACAGTGGATGATCTGGCTGATTCATTATGCTACCCTGCTTTGCGAGTTTGTCAGCCTGCTCATTTCCAGCAATGTTACAGTGCGATGGTAACCATTGCAGAACCAAGTGTGTTTTCCTCTTTAGCCTGCTGAGTTCTTCTCTGATGTCCCCAAGAAGTTTCTCATGTTCACCAGTCTTCAAGCTTTCTAACAGCGATTTGCAGTCTGTAAGGAAGACAATGTTGGGTGAGCAAACCTCCTCGTGGTTCAGGATTTGGGCAGCTTCAAGCATTGCACAGGCTTCTGCACGAAAGTTGGTGGACAACTTTCCTGTAGCAATGGATTTGGGAAGTCTTCGTTTGTCTCGGTACTTGATGAAGGCACCCCCTTCTCCATTTTCACTGCCTTCTCAGAGGAGCCATCAGTGAACACTTGGGTCCAGGTGTCTTCAGGGTACTCTCTGTCAATGACCTCCAGTGTTAGGGCTTTTAGCTCCATTGCTGAATGGTCTTCTTTTCTGCCGATCCCAGAAATCTCTTTTACAATGTGGAAGTCTTCTGTTCTCCAGTCTTCAAAGTCTTGAAGTCGCTCTACAGGCTGGCTTGAACTTGAAGAGGTGACGTCAGGATACCGATGCTTCAGGCTTTTCAGGGCATGATTTGTACTCTGTCTCTTGAGGCGGTTACTTGTCATTTCCTGAAGTTTGAAGTGAAGAGTGTGAGAGGGAAGTCTCTTCATTTTCTCAGCTTGTTTCAGCAGTTTCTCATCTCTTCTTTCCTCAAGAGAATGGAGGCCTGCAGTTTTCTCAAAAGCTGCGATTGGAGTTGTTTTCATTGCTCCTGTGATGAGGCGGAGGCCAGCATTCTGCACTTTGGAAAGCCTGCCTGTGTTGGTTTTGGCAGCTGTCATCCAGGATGTGGAAGCGTACTGCAGGTGGGGTCGGACAGAGCCTGTGTGCACCTGTGTCAGGATCTTTTTGTCAGCCCGCCATTTGGTGCCAGCCAGTTTCTTCATAACAGCCATTTTCTTCACTGCCTTGGCTTCCATGTCACTGATGTACGGCCCCCAGGTAAGCTTTCTGTCGAGTCTGACGCCGAGGTACTTGGGGGTGTTCTGGTGGGGAATTTCTTCTCCTTCAATCATCAGTTTGAAGCGTTCCGGCTTTGTGGAAAGGGAGAAACAGGTTGCTTCCGTTTTTGTCCTGTTGACGTTCCATTAATTATGCATTTGAGACTGGTCAACTGTCAACTATCCAAAGGCAAGGAATTATCACATGTATTCCCAAAGAAGGAAAACCAAAACATTTACTAAAGAACTGGCGACCCATATCCCTCCTTAACACTTCTTATAAAATTGCTTCTGCCTGTGTAGCCAACAGACTTAAGAATATTTTGCCTAAGATAATCCACCCTGATCAAAAAGGTTTTTATGAAGGGGAGGTATATTGGGGAAAATATCAGACTAATTTATGATATCTTGTTGCATACAGACAGTGAAAATATACCGGGCTTGTTACTTACGGTTGATTGCGAAAAAGCATTTGATAGTGTTTCGTGGACTTTTTTGCATAAAACGCTTAAACTGTTTAAGATAAAGCCAGGTTCGCACCTTTTATGAAAATATTAATACTGTCTATTGGTAAATGGCCTGTATTCAGAATGGTTTAATGTTTGTCGAGGAATTTGTCAAGGTGATCCATTATCTCCATATTTATATTTGATATGCGCAGAAGTATTGTCGATAATGATACGTAACAATGATAGAATAAAATGGAAGTAAAAGGTATTAAAGTAAACAATATTGATGCTCTGCTCTCCCAGTTTGCTGATGATACTACTTTATGTATTGATGGTAGCGAGGAATCACTTAAAGAGGCCATCAGAAAATGTAACTTTTTGCTCGCCTTTCTGGTTTAAAAATTAATAATGAAAAGACAGAATTAGTATGGATTGGTAATATGAAACATTCACAGATACGATACCTAAGAGACCAACATTTTTGCTGGAACCCTGGAATTTTTTAAGTTTTAGGGGTAAAGTTTTCTGTTGAAATTGACCATAATTAATTTCGAAGATAAAATAGCTTAAATTAAATGTGTCTTACATAAATGGTCAAAGAGACAATTGACTCAATTTGGCAAAATAGCAGTACTTAAGAGTCTGGCCATGTCAAAATTGATTTACTTATTTTAAACCTACCTGGTCCCCCTGAAGCTTTTTTGCAAGAACTAGACTCATTATTTTGACCAGGAATATTTGCTCCATATTGTACAAGCAAAATCTCAATTTATACCAACATTTCATTATGTCTGGTTTTCCCGTGCACCATCACATTAATACTTTCAAGCCTTCTTTGTTTCTCTCACAAGCTGTTGGACATTTTAATCATGCATTGTTTGCCTAGGCTTATCGGTTATTCTACATCTCCCTATCACTGTTTCTTTTTGGCCGGGTTCACATTAGACGCGTACGTTCCGTACGGAAAACCATAAATAAGTGGAAGAAGGGGAGGTTCGGACATGTGCGCAAATGTCTTCAGTTTGCTTCACTTATTTATGGATTGCGCACGGGTTTCCTAGGTCTATCGATTATTCTACACAAGAAAATGTATGAAAATGATTCACAATAGTTGAAAACCAATAACTGACTTGCATACGCTCTCACAAACTTGGGCTTATCACTCATTGCCATCATTGTCTTACTTGTAATTTTGTGTTGACACGTTGTGTACGACACAGTATGGGCATATAAAAATAAAATAAAAAAACCACGAAGGCAAAGACATAAAACGCCAACACATCGAGTTTTTTATAAAATAAAAAAAGGGCCCTGAAAAAAAGTGTGTAAGACGCTTCAAAATTCGTTGCAAACTAGAATGTGGGCGTTTGTTATTTATTTATTTATTTATTTATTTATTAAGACAACTTTTATAGCGCCTAATATTTAAGCTCTAAGCGCTTTACAGAAATCACTAAAATGAATAGTAAACACAATGAACAAAAAGTATGCATCAAACATTTTTTTTTTTTTTTTTTTTTTTTTTATCAGAAAGAGTTGGACGAATTTACTGAAAATTCATTATGGCGCTTTCGTTTCATGCGGCGAAAGCAACTTTGCCAACAAAAACAACAGGCTGAAATCATGAATGCAGCCACCGAATCAGAAAACACACTCACACAGAGGAGGTGGGGGAATGATTTAGGATATGACATCATACTTATAGCCTTGATTCCGACTACTAAAGACACCAACAACAATCATGAGCCGAAGCTCATTGTGGAAATCTATTAATTTTCTCATAATTATTCCAATTCTGATTTATCTGTCTGAGGCAGACAATGCGCGAAAATGTTTTTTTCATACTGATAGCCTGGAATGTCGTTCTGAAGATCGTTTTGACATAACTAGGACAAATGCTGATCTTGTTTGTTCAAATCAACTTTCTATTTTCAATTTTTTTTTTTTTTTTTTTTTTTTTTAAATAATTTTTATTCCTTCTTTTCTTTCATTCCACAATTCCTGCTTTCACTCACTCCTTCGTACCATCAATGATCAACATACATGTATATAAATGAGTTCAGAGCAAATTAGAGCAAACATAATACGAAGAAAAAAGAAAACGAACATCAACAGCTCATCACCGTTAATCTAATGAAAGGGTAAAGAAACTTAATATAATCTATTATTGATAGCCGTAGTTTAGATATTACACAATTATTGATTATAAGATCCAAAAAGAAGGGTTTTTTCGGGGGTTTTCATTACAAAACAGAAACAGTTACATTAACCACAACAACAAACAATAATGGAGATCAAAGCAATATTAGTAGTTAATCATAAAAAGAAAGAAAGGTAACAATACAATATGCTTGAGGAAATGGGAATAAGAACACAAGATCAAAATATACACACAAAACACATAGACACACACATAGAGACACACACACACACACACACACACACACACACACACACACACACACACATGCTACAGATGATATCATATAGAGTCAATCAAGATCAAGCAAATGATTAAGCACAATGGAAGTTAATTCAAATTCCTCTTTCTTTCAAGAGAAGCATTAACCTATTATTTCTGGAAGCATAAAACATTACATTAATAACCATCCAAATGTTGTCAGATACCAAAAAACAGATTACATGATATTGTCATTATGATATTGTCATTATGATATTGTCATTAGATATTGTCATTATGATATTGTCATTAGATATTAAGAAATAGATCAACAACATAAGACAATATCCACCTAAGTACTGTCAAATATTTTATTTTAATCATGAAATTATTGTTGAGTAAGGTAACCAACTCTCTTCAAATTCACTTAAGGCATAATTTAAGGAAGACATATATTTTTCTAGTTCAATTCTGTTTTTAAGTATGGCTATAAAAACCTTTAAATTTGGCTGGACATTTTGTAATTTGGACTTGTATATATAAAATTTGGCCAGGAGCAAAATGAAATCCATTGGTTTATCTGTTTTTATATTTTGTTTTACTCCAAATAAAACCAGTTCTTTATCAATTTGAAAAAAATCACAATGTTGGCATTGTTCTTTAAGCACATTTTCAAAGCTTGTCCAAAATCTATGTACAACAGCACAGTCAAATAACATGTGTGATATGGTCTGTTCATCCATATTACAGAAATTGCACAAAGGGGAATCAACAATTTTGATTGTAAACAAGTATTTCTGAGTGGGGAGTAGCCTGTGCAATAACCTGGTTTGAAACCATCTGAGCTGTACATCTGTAGTAGTTTTGTATAAATGTGAAAAAATATATTTCCAGCTCAGGGTCTCAAACAGGCCATTCCATTTTATGACTGCTGTTGGAACAGCATCATTTGCATTTAAAATGGTTTGCACATACTTATTGCCCTTGTTGATGCAAACCCATGTTTTTGAGTCTAATATTTTATATCTATTGGTTAGGACCACTTTTAATTTTTGACAATTAGTTCGGATAGCATTAACAATGCCTTCATACAATATAAAATTAGTTGTAATACCAGGGTATTTCAGCAAGAATTGGTTATACGTCATGAAATTGCCATTATCATTCACTAAATTTTTTACAAAGTAAATATCATAATCACACCATTCTCGCGCATAAACTACCCTTCGTCCTCTTAAAATATTGATATTATAATGAATGCATTCAGACATGAATTCATGTACAGAGGATGGACAACATTTCACACACAATTTTTTATAATGTTTAACGACATCCTTCCAAAATGGGTTTTTAACATTTTCAATAACAATACTAGCGTATTCAGCTCCGAATAGTTTTAAATTTTCCAGCCTAGGGAACATGTTAATTGTAAAATCTTTCCATTCGGAATCGCAATTTAGTCTCTTTAACCAAGATATTTTCATGGATGACAAAAAGTGTTTGACATTTAGCATTTTTAACCCCCCCTCAAAGTATTGTTTTTCAACCACAGATCTTTTAATTTTACTTTGCTTACCATTCCACAAAAAAATATACAATTCCTTCTCTAAAGTTTTTAAAAAGTCTTCTGGCGGGTCAGGCTAATTACTAAATGGATTATTTTTGAAAATACTAATGTTTTGATAACCGTTATTTTTCCAAAGGGTGTAATTTGTCGTTTCTTCCAAAAAGCTAATATTCGTTTCATTGCAAACAATTTGTCTTCATAATTTAGTTGTACGATAGCATCGATATTGGTAGAAAATTTAATGCCTAAGATTTTGAAAGTGCCCGGGTCCCAAACAAAGTTCTTATCACGCATATACCGAATGCCACAATTTTTCCTACTACCTATCCAGACAATTTGGGTTTTGTCAAAATTTATTTTTAAACCAGAAATATGTGCAAATCTTGAAAGAGTATATACTGTTTCCTTAAAGGACCTTTCTGACCCATCAAGGCACAATGCTGTATCGTCTGCAAATTGGGACAATAAGCTTTCTTTATCTTTAATTTTGATTCCTTTAATGTTCACATTACGGCGGATCATAACAGACAATATTTCTGCACAAATTAAATACAAATAAGGGGAGGAAGGGTCCCCCTGCCTGACCCCTCTTTGTATTGAGAACCAAGGAGAGTATTGACCGTTAACTAATACATTTGTAGAAATTTGGTTGTAGAAAGTTTTTATCCAGTTAATAATATCGGGACCAAACTTTAAAAAATGTAAACACTTTTGTAAAAAGGACCAAGACACACTATCAAACGCCTTTTCAAAGTCTACAAGTAAAAACATACCTGGAATATTTTCTTTTTCAGTGTACAACAATGTGTCATAGAGTAACCTAATATTTTCTCCAATAAATCGACCTTTTAAGAATCCCTTTTGGCTTTCGTGAATTATGCTTGGCAAAACACTTTTAAGGCGATTAGCGATGCAAGCTGAAGCCATTTTGTATGTAATATTCAAAGGGGAAATGGGACGCCAATTTTTAATAAACCGTTTAGGTTTCCCCTCTTTAGGGATACATATTATTGTTCCTTGTCGCTGAGTTATTGACATTTGACCCTTGTTGAAACTTTCATTGGTAGAACGCACAAGAAAAGAACCAATATCAACAAAGAAAAATTAAAAAAATTCAACGGTGAAGCCATCCGGTCCAGGACTTTTCAAATTTTTCATATTTTTCAAAGCACTCGCTGCTTCCTGAACTGTTATTAAGCCCTCTATGGATTCACTCTCTTCCTCTGTTAAAACCGGCGCATCAGGGAGTTCATCAGTAATGTTAATATCATCTACGTCTTGAAAATTGTATAAATCTTCATAATATTGTTTTGTTTCATTAAGAATACTCTTTTGATCTGAAATTATTGGTCCACTTTCTTTTTCCAAAAAGGGTATTGATTTATCCAGGTAATTACGGCTTTCAAGGTTACAGAAATATCTGTTTACCTTTTCACCCTGATTAATCCAACAAACCTTTGAACGCATTGCCATGCCTTGAATCCTGTGATCTCTAATTTCCTGCAACTGGATTTTTAAATCTTCTAAAACTGGAATATCATGATCCTGCAAATTATATTCAAGATTACGAATTCTTTTTTCAAGGTCCAGTTCTTGTTGAGTTTCCATCTTTTTCTTATAAGTAGCATATGAAATAGTTTTCCCCCTAATTTGCAACAATAGAGTTTCAAAAAATAGTTGCTCATTAATCTGAAAAGAGATATCTTCATTAGAAATGATATCAATATTATCCAAATTGTAAGGTAGTAATGCATATTGTTTTTTTACATCCTTAATAACATTTTTTATTTCTAAAATATATTTCTTATCCTTAAGTAAACTGTTGTTAAACTTCCAAAAAGGTCTGTCACGTTTAAACTGTTCTTTTTTTAGAAGCATAGTAACTAAAGAATGATCTGATCTGTAACCTGGGTTAGTAAGAATATCATTTGTTTCCGCCAATAATTCTTCGTTAATTAGAAAATAGTCAAGTCTTCCTTGTTTAAAGGAGTTAAATTTGCGCCAAGTATATACTCTTTTTTCTGGGTACATTTCCCTAAAAACATCAACAAGATTTAATTTTGTCATCATGTCATTAATCCTTTTCCTTGTCCTTGGACGATTATTAACACTTGTATAATTTCTGACATCTATCTTCATGTCCAAGGCACAATTCCAGTCCCCTGTGATGATCACATGTTCATTGGCAATGCGCTCAATATGTTCGCAGACATTATCGAAAAATTCAGGTCTGTCACAATTACTGGGCCCATATAAATTCACCAAGGTAATTTTTTTGTTCAAAAATTCCACATTCATTATTATGTAACAACCATGGGGATCTCTGGTGACATCAATCAATTTATATTCAAAATTATTGTTAAAAAATATAGCCACCCCATTTTTATTTGTATCTGAACCACAGAGCCAAACATTGTAGCCCCAACTTGCCCTTATGAAATTTTCTGAGTTTGTTTTTAAATGTGTCTCTTGGAGACAGTAAATGTTGGCCTCCTTCTTTCTGAGAAAATCAAACACATCTTTCCTCTTACTAGAGTTGTTTAAACCGTTACAGTTAAACGAACATAATTTAAAAGAATTATCCCCTGCCATTTGATAGGTGTGAGAAAAGAAGAAAATGTTCTGCAAAAATAGTACAAAAATGTGTTATTCTATCAGCATCCCCATGAGGCCAGTGCATTTCCTGCATCTGCTTCCACATCATCACATCATCAAAAGGTGTCCCAACAATCAAAGCAACAATCCACTGTGACAAAAAGAAGTCTGTCTCCTGTGCAATCAATACGTTATGAACAAACTGGAAAAACCAACTCGACCCAATTTCACTCTCATCCACATCCGCCACATGCACACATCCAAAGCCTAAGCCTACACCACACACAAACGACAACAGAACGACACAGACATAAAACAACGCGTAACACTTACATTGATAAAAGGTTTTCATCCGTAGGCCCGTTGCCCACTCCACACTGAGCACATTTTCCAAACGTACTCCATAACACGCAACACAGCAAGATATTCAAAAACACCGCAAGATATTCAAAAACCTACCCACAACACACAACTAAGGCCTAAAAGTTTAACGTTCATCCATAACTATCACGTGGTCGGCATAAAAGTGACCTTGACCCAATGCACAGACCAATGAAACGGTCGAAAAAGGTAAACATCAAAAGTAGGCCAACTAGGGGGGGGTCTCAAAGGTGCAAACATCATCAATGTTCAAATCATTTTGGATAAAGTAAAGTTACAACGAATTTTTTTTCCCTTTCTTTTTAACGCAAAAATAAACAGAAACAAAACACCAAATACAAAACTGCAACAAGCAACATTAGCTAAGCTATGAATCAAGAAGTAGAACTTCGATCTGTACTAGCAGACGACTTTGCTTAGTAGACGATAACACAGACGCATTGCACTAGAGCATCAACGTAGCTCTCTCAGATCAACCAGAGACTTCACAGTGCCTATCTTCCCACTCACCGTTTTGACAACAACGTTCCCATTCTTGGACCAGGCCTGTTGACAGATACTAGTGTCACTCCTTACTGAGCACAACAGCGAGTAAGTCCTTGGGGTTAAGTCCTCAACCAGAGTTACCCTTGTGCCCTTGAGGTTTCGTCGAGCATACAAAACAACCAACTTGAAACACTCACACTGATGGACACTTAAAGACGCCCAGGCCACACTATTAACAAATCACACTCACACCCGCACTTATAACGAGAGAGAGAGAAAGAGAACGAGAGAGAGAAAGAGACAGACAGACAGACAGAGACAGAGACGGAGACACAGAGAGTCAGACAGAGGGACAGACAAAGAAAGAGAGAAGAGAGAGACACACAAACAGAGACAGAGATATATAGGACTGAAATACAGTTGCATGCATCATAAAAAAAAACTTACTATAATTTGTACATACAATAGTCACAAAAAAGACACATAATATTCAATATTAATAAACATTCACACACACACACACACACACACACACACACACACACTTACATACCCCACCCACCCCCTACATACACACACACACACACACACACACACACACACACATACACTCACACACACCGATACGCACGTACGCGCGCACGCGCACACACACAAACACACACACACGATTAGTGGAAAGACATTAAATGAATGACACTCACACACATACTGATGAAATAGCATTTTAAAACACTTATAACGTAAAATCATTTTAAAACAGTGAGACAAAATGGATAAAGAAATAAAAATACACAAGTACATAAAATGTTCACAATATTAAAATACACCCATCCAGCCCATCCTTTCACAAAACACACACACACACACACACACACGCACGCACGCACGCACACACACGACGCACGCACACACGCACGCACGCACAGACACACATACAACACACACACATACACGCTCACATACGCGCATGTACATACACGCACGCAAGCTTTAAAAGTTGCCCTTGGGATACCCACCTATGCAGTAAACAAACTAGTTTACAGAGACATAGAATGGCTCCCACTACCAAACCTAATGAAACTAAACTGTGCCATTTTTTTAATCAGATGGTACGCAGCAAAAACTGGTTCAGACAAAGAATTTTTACAAAATATTAACGATCCATTTTTTGATTATTCAAAGCTACAATTTAAAAAAACTCAACTTTACAAAAAAAACAAAAAATATAATATATTACACTAAAGATTTACTTCAAGAGGCAGATTTAAATTATTATGATGTAGCCCCCTACCCCACGGCGGTTTTCCCGCAGTGGGAGAGGGAGGAAATACATTATGATACTTCAATAAGTGAAGCCTACTCTAAACAAGAGGTTAATTTAATATCAATAGCCGCAAAAGAAAAAGTGTTAAGTTAAAAACGACACTTACAATTTTTTACTGACGGCTCCAAAATTAACCAAAACATTGGATGTGCTTTTACTATTCCAGCACTTGAAATAACTAAAGCTTTCAAATTAAATGACCATTTATCCATTTTTAGTGCAGAATTGTGGGCATTAATGGACGCCTGTGCTTTCATAAACAACTTAACGAATTTTCCACGTAATGTAGTAATATTTACAGACTCCTTGTCTTCCATCCAGGCTCTCCAAGGAGAGATAAAAAAACAGAATAGAAGTGATAAATGAAATAAAATTGATTCTTCATCAAATCATTATAAAAGGCATTAATTTACAGATAACTTGGATTCTTTCCCATAGCGGAATAGTAGGCAACGACCAAGCTGATAGGGCCGCTAAAAGAGCCGCTATTGGAATTTCAGGAGTCCAAACTAATATTAAATTATCCGTTTCTGAAACCAAAAGTAAAAATTAAATCATCAGCTCTCCTTCAGTGGGCCAAAGAACTAGATGAATATGCTAGTATCCACGGTTGGGACCATAATATAGTTGGAGAAGGGCTTTTTTTCAAAATCAGTCCTCTACAATCGTTAATTTTCAGAATAAGAACTTAATCTTATTTGTACAAATATGTCGAGGTCATGTGCCCATGTGGTCAGGTCCTCGACATTAAACATCTGTTTAGTTTATGTGAAATTATTAAACCAGAACTTATATTATTAATTCAAAAGTTTGAAACTTATAAGATAAAGTTCACTAAAACAAATACGTTGAGAAAAGGAACTGAGGGGTGGGCCCCATTGGTTTGGATGGCCGAGACTCTTAGCAATTCAACCTTTGGCTGTTTTTTTATTTTTAAAACCTTGTATATTATTGTAACCGAGATAGATGACCTCGGTATACCTCGACAAAGATACACTACATGTTACCCCCATTCTTAATTAACTCGGTTATATAACTTCGTTAAATAGGTGAGGGTGGGGTCCCTCCGGACCGCGGGCCGGACGCTTAGCTACAATCCACTCCCATGTCCACACCTTCCCTTTTTAAACAGCACATACGGAGATGTGCCAATTAAACTCTTTTGAGTTTCCCACTTTTAAAACCCTTCCTCACGCCTAGCATTTGTGCTCCCCCCTACTATGTACATGGACTACTTAAGCGATGCCTTTCCTCTGCTCGGGTCGGGGAGGAGGGGTCCCTCTCCCTCCCTCCCCCCGGCCCCAGTAAGTCAGATTCGTTAACCGCCCCCTCCTCTACTGTATATAGGACTTAACTGTATATGATGCTACTGTAAAAAAAAAAAAAAACTTTTAAATAATATCATATTGGAATCTGTAAACAATAATATCGAAGAACTTGTTAAACAATTTGATCATACATTTAACTAAAACATTTTTTTATAACAAGCATTAAACATATGCATTATCAGAATAGACAGGATCCCTATTACAGAGCAATTAATATGCTCTTTTTGTAAATACTTAGGTTTTTTTCTAACTTAATATTGCCCAGACTCGGCCCAGACTTTTTTGGGGGGGAACCTAGAGTCGAGAGGGCCAGTATTTCTTTTTAAAACTAAGCTTAGGGATCCTCACTCTATAATCATTAACAACTTCTCTTTGCACTTTGCAAAAGAGCAAACAAATTGCAATTTCAACCGTAAACACCAGCACACAGATAAAGTATAGGGTCTAAAATCCAATAATTTATGCTTTAAGCAAACTAATACTTGTGATTTTAAAAGCTTTTAACCTTTTTTCTGGTAAATAAAGAATATTTTGTACATACTGTTTATATCTAAAGACCTTTTTTAATTTTTAAACATTTGTTGAGTTTTTTAAAATGTGGTCCTGGAAATTTTAATCGGAAGATAGTTCAGAGTCAGCATAAAGGCATTTTAATAGAAACATTGTAAATCAAATGTAATAATATTTAATCACGGTCCTTATGCGGGCCATGGCAGTAAATTAAGGTTTTGACCTTTAATCAAAACAAAATATATAGGAATTATAAATTATAAAAGAATTTAAATTTTGTCTAAGAAATTTAAAATAATAATCAAAATAAGAATTTAAATTTTGTTTAAAGAAATGTAAAATAAAAACAGTATTTAAAAGAAATGAATAAGAACTTTATTTTAAGAAAGACTTCCATTTTTCTTCCCCGCCCCTCTTTTCCCCCAACTAAATAAAAAGTAATGTCCCTTATGGCTACGGCCGGGAGCACGTAAAGCTAAGTTTTCGTTCGTGAGAGACGAGTAGACAAGGTGGGGAGGGAGGACAGATGGACAGGCATACAGAGTGACAGACACGCTGACACAGAGAGAGAGAGAGAGAGAGAGAGAGAGAGAGAGAGAGAGAGAGAGAGAGAGAGAGAGAGAGAGAGAGAGAGATAGATAGAGAGAGGGGGGGGGGGGGCAGACACACAAACAGACCAACAGACGGAAAGACATAAGGGAGACAGCAGACAGATTTTAATCGAGGTTGTGGGACTGGCGGAAATAGTGGGTTTTTAGAGCGGTTTTGAAGCGTGGAAGTGTCCATGGAAAGAGTGTTGGAGAATGTGACCCCTAGGTTTCTTGCTGTGGAGGAGAACTGTATGTTGGTGTTGCCGACTAAAATAGAAGAAGGAGCGGAGTCTGACAAAAGGCGTGAGTACATTTAAACACACACAAAAGGCGTGAGTACATTTAAACACACACAAAAAGCGTGAGTACATTTAAACACACACAAAAGGCGTGAGTACATTTAAACACACACAAAAGGCGTGAGTACATTTAAACACGCACAAAAGGCGAGCTTTATCATCATTTGTCATTTTGTCTTCTCATAATGTGCACAACAAAGTGTGAGTATGTGTGTATAATAATATACCTGTCTGTCATGTCCAAATATGACACCAGGTAGTAGTAGTAGTAGTAGTAGTAGTAGTAGTAGTAGTAGTAGTAGTAGTAGTATGTGTGTATAATAATATACCTGTCTGTCATGTCCAAATATGACAACCAGGTAGTAGTAGTAGTAGTAGTAGTAGTAGTAGTATGTGTGTATAATAATATACCTGTCTGTCATGTCCAAATATGACAACCAGGTAGTAGTAGTAGTAGTAGTAGTAGTAGTAGTAGTAGTAGTAGTAGTAGTAGTAGTAGTAGTAGTAGTAGCAGCAGCAGCAGCAGCAGCAGCAGCAGCAGCAGTAGTAGTAGTAGTAGTAGTAGTAGTAGTAGTAGTAGTAGTAGTAGTATGTGTGTATAATAATATACCTGTCTGTCATGTCCAAATATGACAACCAGGTAGTAGTAGTAGTAGTAGTAGTAGTAGTAGTAGTAGTAGTAGTAGTAGTAGTAGTAGTAGTAGTAGTAGTAGTAGTAGTAGTAGTAGTAGTAGTAGTATGTGTGTATAATAATATACCTGTCTGTCATGTCCAAATATGACAACCAGGTAGTAGTAGTAGTAGTAGTAGTAGTAGTAGTAGTAGTAGTAGTAGTAGTAGTAGTAGTAGTAGCAGCAGCAGCAGCAGCAGCAGCAGCAGCAGCAGTAGTAGTAGTAGTAGTAGTAGTAGTAGTAGTAGTAGTAGTAGTAGTAGGTAGTAGTAGTAGTATGTGTGTATAATAATATACCTGTCTGTCATGTCCAAATATGACAACCAGGTAGTAGTAGTAGTAGTAGTAGTAGTAGTAGTAGTAGTAGTAGTAGTAGTAGTAGTAGTAGTAGTAGTAGTAGTAATAGTAGTAGTAGTAGTAGTGTGTGTATAATAATATACCTGTCTGTCGTGTCCAAATATGACAACCAGGTAGTAGTAGTAGTAGTAGTAGTAGTAGTAGTAGTAGTAGTAGTAGTAGTAGTAGTAGTAGTAGTAGTAGTAGTAGTAGTATGTGTGAATAATAATATACCTGTCTGTCGTGTCCAAATATGACAACCAGGTAGTAGTAGTAGTAGTAGTAGTAGTAGTAGTAGTAGTAGTAGTAGTAGTAGCAGTAGCAGTAGTAGTAGTAGTATGTGTGAATAATAATATACCTGTCTGTCGTGTCCAAATATGACAACCAGGTAGTAGTAGTAGTAGTAGTAGTAGTAGTAGTAGTAGTAGTAGTAGTAGTAGTAGTAGTAGTAGTAGTAGTAGTAGTATGTGTGAATAATAATATACCTGTCTGTCGTGTCCAAATATGACAACCAGGTAGTAGTAGTAGTAGTAGTAGTAGTAGTAGTAGTAGTAGTAGTAGTAGTAGTAGTATGTGTGTATAATAATATACCTGTCTGTCGTGTCCAAATATGACAACCAGGTAGTAGTAGTAGTAGTAGTAGTAGTAGTAGTAGTAGTAGTAGTAGTAGTAGTAGTAGTAGTAGTAGTAGTAGTAGTAGTAGTAGTAGTAGTAGTAGTAGTAGTAGTAGTAGTAGTATGTGTGAATAATAATATACCTGTCTGTCGTGTCCAAATATGACAACCAGGTAGTAGTAGTAGTAGTAGTAGTAGTAGTAGTAGTAGTAGTAGTAGTAGTAGTAGTAGTAGTAGTAGTAGTAGTAGTAGTAGTAGTAGTAGTAGTATGTGTGAATAATAATATACCTGTCTGTCGTGTCCAAATATGACAACCAGGTAGCAGATGGTGCAGCTGCTATTCCGGGCCTGGGCATACAATGCGCTTATACTAGTATTGCCGTGCCCAGGGTGTATCCCCACTCGCTCTCTGCAAAAGGATTTGTAAACATTTGGCGGTTTGGAAGGTCTCAAAGGCCAACCAGTACCTTTGGCTGTAGCACTAGACTCAGTGCAAATAGGCCCTAGTTTGAGAGTCATAGTCTTACGTGTGAGTAGCCTACATCTGAACACACAGACATCAACTTTACCATAGTTATTTTTTATTCATTCAGCATACAAGCTTTGACGGGTTAGTGGTAGGTTACATGTAAACAATCACAGACATAAGGTCTTATGCGCACACATACACATACACACGTGCACACTCGTGTGTGTATGTGAGTGTGTGTGTGTGTGTGTGTGTGTGTGTGTGTGTGTGTGAGTGAGTGTGTGTGCGTGTGCGTGTGCGTGCGTGCGTGCGCGTGCGTGCGTGCGCGCGTGCGTGTGTGTACAGAGTTGTAAAACATTACTTCAAACATAAATACCAACATTCATGCAGCTGTACAAATTACCTCATGTGTCATCTATTGATTCGATCTATCTTTAACCAGGTAACCACGTTATTATTATTTGTTTCTTTCTCTACTCGTCGCTGCTTGATTATCACAATATTGCTTTTTTCCACATTGAAATCTATTCCCAATCTCTCTCTCTCTCTCTCTCTCTCTCTCTCTCTCTCTCTCTCTCTCTCTCTCTCTCTCTCTCTCTCCAACCTCTCTCTTTCTTTTTCTCCCCCCTCTCTCTCTTTCTTCCTCTCTTTCTCACTACATCTCTCTCCTTCCACCTCTCTCCCTCTCTCTCTCTCTTTTTTCTCTCTCAGTCAGTCACCTATGTACAAGCTGTCGGATGTTCTTAGCTAGCCATTGTTTGCATAGCCGGCCATAATATCGATTCTTATTCTGCATCAAAACTGAACACTTTATGCAAATGAGAATTGAAAATGAATAACGGGACGAACGAACACACTCACAAACACGAGCTTTAACATTCTACGTCTTGGGTTTTTTGTGTATGCATAATGTAGGGCCTATACAACAGTGGTGGGAATATGAAAACAATTCAAACGCAAAAACAACATGCCAACACACCCAAAATGACCACCTTTTCCATTCTTTAGTTAATTGGTTTTGGTTTGGGGTGAACATGTAGATTCGTCACCCCCCCCCCCCCCTTCATGTTTACGACCCTCAATCTCAAAGTCTGTTAGGCCGATTCTAAACCTATCCCTTTCCCAACAGTGACAAAATGTTGCTTCACAGTGAAAGTTTTAAATGATTTGTTTTTAGTGTGTGTGTGTTTTGCGTGTGTGTAGGCGTGTGTGTGTGTGTGTGTGTGTGTGTGTGTGTGTGGTGTGTGTGTGTGTGTGTGTGTGTGTGTGTGTGTGTGTGTTAGTTCCATGTAACCCCAAGGGGCTTTGTTGGAAATAAAAACCTTGAACCTTGATTACCATTATCATTATCTCTCTCTCTCTCTCTGTTCTCCCTCCCTTTCTTCTCTCTTCCCCCCCTCTCTCTCTTTTCCCCTCTCTCTCTCTCTCCACCTCTCTCTCTCTCCTCTCTCTCTCTCTCTCTCTCTCTTCTCTCCCTCTCTCATCTCTCTCTCTCTCTCTCCCCCCTCTCTCTCACCTCTCTCTCTCTCCCTCTCTATCTCCACCCTCTGTCTCTCCCCCCCCTCTCTCTCTCCGCCTCTCTCTTTCTTATCACCCCTTTCTCTCTTTCTTCCCCCCTCTCTCTCTGCCTCTCTCTCCCCCTCTACCTCTCTCTCTCCCTCCCTCTCTCTCTCCCTCTCTCTCTATTGTTTTTCCAGTCAGTCACCTACGTACAAGCTGTCGGAGGTTCTTAGCTAGCTATTGTTTGCATAGCCGGCCATAACATCGATTTTTATTCTGCATCAAAACTGCACCAAATGTTGCAAGTGAGAATCGAAAATGAATAACGGGACGAACGAACGCACTCACAAACACGACCTTTAACATTCTACGTCTTGTTTTTTGTTTTGTTTTGTTTTTTTGTGTATGCATAATGTAGGGCCTATACAACAGTGGGTGGGAATATGGACACAATCCAAACGCAAAAACAACATGCCAACACACCCTGGCCACCTTTTCCATTCTTTAGTTATTTGTATTTAGTTTTGGGTGAACATGTCCTTCTTCTGTGGTGGTGACCAACTTCTATTTTTGGAAGTAAATGTACGCACGTAGGGGTGTGACCAAAGGACAAGAAAGAAGGAAACAGAGGAGAAACAAAACAAAAATGAAACAAAAATGCCTCAGGAGCCTACAGATCTCAGTTCAGCTATTCCTTGTCCTACGGTTGTTGAAGTTATTCACATTCTTGTTGTTTAGTGAAGCAGATTGAAGTCCAATTTAAAAACAGAAACAAAGACATAAAACAAAACAAAAGCAAAACGTGTGAACCATAGGCCTTTTCGCAGTATCTAGGCAAGACCAATCCGGCTACCGTAGCGGTCCCCGGGGCCAAACCCCGACCGGCACAGCTCCTGCCCTTCATTTACTACTACTTTGACCTATGGCCCATAACTCCCTAATTTATTATTTTTCGGTGGATGAGAGCTCTGCGGATGCAGGCTCTCCTCCAGGGGCTGAGGTGTCGGTCCATCTGAGGTGGCGCTGCAACCTGGCTTCGAAAGAATCCAAGGATGGTGCTGCAGCGATGTCTTCTGGGAGGCTGTTCCAATCCGGAGCAGTGCGGGGGAAGAAAGTTCCCTGCTGGTACTGTGTTCGGTGCACTCTAATGTCATACGCCTTTGTGTTGGTCTGTCGCCCACTTTTCTTTTGATGGTTTGTAGTTGGGGCATGCTTTGTTTGGATCTTCAGGAGGCCATTCGTGTATTTGTACATGGTAACAAGTCTGGCTTTTCTCCTTTTCTGGCTTTTCTCATGTAGATTTAATGCCATAATAATGGCAACAAGTTCTGCGGTAAAAATAGAAAAAATATTTCCGATATGACATGATTTCTCTATTTTTAACGATGGAATGACGAATGTGTGTGTGTGTGTGTGTGTGTGTGTGTGTGTGTGTGCGTGTGTGGTGTGTGCGTGCGTGTGCGTATGTGCGTGTGTGTGCGTATGCGTGTGCGTGCGTGTGTTTGTGTGTTTGTTTGTGTGTGCATGTGTGTGTGTGTGTGTTTTGACGAGCGTACGCGCGTGTGTTTGTGTGTGTGTATGCCAGTGTGCGTTTGTGTGCATGTGCGCGTGTGTGCATGTGCGTATGTGTGTGTTTGAGGGAGGGTTCTTTCTGTTTGTCACTGTCTTTTTGTCTGTGTGTCTGTGTGTCTGTCTGCCTCTCTCTCTCTCTCTCTCTCTCTCTCTCTCTCTCTCTCTCTCTCTCTCTCTCTCTCTCTCTCTCTCTCTCTCTCTCTCTCTGTATAATAATAATAATAATAATAATAATAATAATAATAATAATAATAATAATAGTACATTTATATAGCGCTTTACCTCAGATGAGCCCAAAGCGCTTTACAATCAATTATTCATCAACAGACAACAAAAACAGCATTCAAGAATGACACCAACCAGCAACAACGCATATACAAAGCAACTCTCTCTCTCTCTTCACACACACACACACACACACACACACACACACACACACACACACACACACACACACACACACACACACACACACACACACACACACACACACGCGCCAACTTGTTCATAGACCCCATTGACTGACCACATACACCAACACACATACACAAACACTCTCACACAAAACGTACGTACGCACGCAGACAGACACGCACGCACGCACGCACGCACACGCACGCACGCACCACACACACACACACACACACACACACACACACACACATGCGTGCACACACGCACACACACGCACACGCACGCACGCACACGCACACACACACACACACACACACACACACACACACACACACACACACACACACACACACATGCGTGCACACACAACCCACAAAACCAAAATGCACACAAGCACACATGTATGCACACATTCATGCTCACACACACACACAACACACACACACACACACACACACACACACACACACACACACACACACACACACACACACACAACACACACACACACACACACACACACAGCAGAAACAACAGTCTGGTATGATCACTTTAATTCTTTAATGGATGAAATAACAATGTTTGATCGTGAAACAATTGTGCTGGGAGATTTTAATATTGATTTATTGAAACCCAGACCCAAATGGTATCATATTTATAGTCTACATGGATTCGAACAATTAGTAAACTTACCAACCCGCATAACTGAAACATCTAAATCATTGATTGACCATATCTATGCTAACAATAAACAATCCATTATTGAACTGTGTGCTCCTCCTTCTGGCTGTAGTGATCACAATGTCATCTGTCTTACCTGGTATAAAACACACATCAAAATTCCAAAGGTAGGACACAAGACTATATATTATAGAAGTTTTAAAAAATTTAATGAACAAGATTTTCTCAAAGACCTTGCAAATGCTCATTTAGATTTCATATATCAAATCAGATATCCTAACCAAGCAGCTGAATTTTGGAAAAATACATTTATGTCAGTATATGATAAACATGCCCCGTTCGTTAAGAAAAGAGTCAGGCAAGAAACCAAACCGCCATGGATTAGTAAAGAAATAGATGATGAAAGAAATAAACGCGATGATCTCAGCAACCATGGCACAAAACAGCAATTTACAAAACAAAGAAACAAAGTTAATACCATGAAGCGTAAAGCTAAGCGTAACTATTTTAGAAAGATGTTAACCTCAACAAAAGACTCAAGTCAAATATGGAAGGCCATAAACATATTAACTAATAAAAAAGCATCCAGGAGTCAGCAAAGCATTAAAGATATATCCGCAGACCAGTTAAATGACCACTTTGCAAACATAACAGAAAAAGTTATAAAGCATGACAGGTCCACTGAAAATGATCTTGGCACTTTAAAATACTACCTTGACTCAAAAGACTTTCATTATCCTTTTGTTCTTCAGCCAATGACTGTTTTTGACGTTAGTAAAAACCTTTCTTCTTTAAAACGATCAGGAACCCGTGATTTAGATGGCTTAGATACTAATATATTAAAAGTGGCATGTCCTGTTATTTCAGATTCGTTAACGTATTTGTATAATTTGTGTATTGATAAACAATGTTTTCCTATTCATTTCAAACAAGCTAAAGTTACCCCTCTTTATAAATCTGGTGAAACATCTAATCCCTCAAATTACAGACCCATTGCTATTTTGTCAGCCATATCAAAACCTATCGAAAAACACCTTCAAGTGTCCTTGTATTCTTACCTTGATAAAAATGACTTACTACATGGCGACCAGTCTGGATTCCGTAAAAATCATTCTTGCCATAGCGCATTGATACAGCTTATTGATAGTCTTCTTTGTAATGTAAACGACAATAAATTTAACGGTATTCTCTTCGTAGATTTTGAAAAAGCTTTTGATGTGATTAACCATTCTCTATTGCTACGAAAACTAGAACTTTACAAGGTAACTCCAGAATTTAAAAATCTGATGTCATCCTTTTTGAGCGATCGAGTGCAGTCAGTGGTTATAAACAATACAATTTCAGCACGATTGCCAGTCAAATATGGAGTACCTCAAGGCTCTGTGCTTGGCCCTCTCTTATTTTCTCTTTATGTGAATGATTTACCCTGTTCTATTTCAAGTAAATGTGAAATGTTTGCAGACGATACGTCTGTTCACTCCAGTGATTCTGATGCCGAACAACTAGGATGTAAACTTCAAAACAGTATTCAAAATATAGTCACCTGGACTGAGTTAAATCACATGTCCTTAAATACAACCAAAACAAAGTGCATGTACGCAACAACAAGGCAAAAACGGCAAAAAATGAAGAACAAATTTCCATCTTTATATATACAAAACAACAAAATTGAAGAAGTTGACTCTCATAAAACATTAGGTATCATTGTTGACAAAGACCTCTCTTGGACTGATCAGATTGTATCCTTGGGAAAACGTCTTTCCCAAAAAAACGTTCCAATTGACTAAAATCAAAAACTTATTAGATATTCATTCTCGTAAGCTCTTCTTTAATGCCCACATTCTATCATTGATTGATTATGCGTCCACATTGTGGGATAACTGTAGTGAGACCAATTTGAAAATTGTTCATCGTATGTATAAAAAAGCTGTTAAATTGATTTTGTTAAGATCAAGTTCCTTAACAAGTGATGACTATAAACATCTAAACATATTAACACTTCACAACAGACTTTTCTTCAATAAAGCATTATTTATGCATAACGTTGTGAACGGAAA
>CM065705.1:3566372-3588872 GCA_017654935.2 Phymorhynchus buccinoides | reverse complement strand
GTCACTGTCCACGTAACGTGTAGGGACACATGCCGACCGCTTCATTGTGGGTCATTCGCTGAGTCATTCAGAGGTGGACCGGTCAGCAGGCAGGCTAGACAGGTCAACAGCACGTGTGTAGTTCTCTGACCCTGTTTATTAGACTCACCGTTGACTGACTAAACCGTTTTACTAATCGCCTTGGATTACATCGTTCGAATAAGGCCGTGTATACACATACGCGGATATTCCATGCGGAAACCCGTCCGCAATCCATAAATAAGTGAAACAAAGAAGGGAAAAGATTTGCGCACGTGTCCGAATTTCCCCTGTATGCGTAAACTTTTATCCTTCTTTCTTCCACTTATTTAGGGTTTTCCGTACGGAACTTACGCGTCTAATGTGAACCCAGCCTTATGCTTGCTTTTTACAATAATGACTTTGATGATATGAGAATAATAACGGAAAAATTGGAAACGACAGTAAGTGTAGGGTTTTTCAATGATCTAGTACCTTTCTAGGCAAAAGAAAAAACCATCTAACCCTAACCCTATCCCTATCCCAACGAAAAATAGGTACGAAACGTCCAGGGTACGAAATGTCTTGGGTACAAAACGACCAGTTCCCCGTCATCCGCTCTTTGTCACACGTTGAGGTGAAAAGGGTTGTGAGGTGATTTCGACGTGCTTACGAAAATCAAGTATAATTTGATGCCAGAAAAAGCGCCTTTTCTTAATGTGCCTGTTTCAGTTACTACATGCCATAAGCTTTCAATCAACACCAAACAAATTACATTGCATTTGGTTAGTTAGTCCACAAGAGCCCATTTAAAATAGTTTTTTCTTTTGCGTGACTCTCGTGTTGCTTTACAGATTTTTTTTTCTCCATAAGACTTGGTCAGGTCAGGTCAGGTATTTGGACGACCAGGCCTTGCAGCCTCTCAATGCGTCCTTCCTTTTGGTTAGTTTGGCAATTGCTGTGGCGGTTTTTAGCATCCATATTGATGCACTAATCATGGATGTACTTTAACAGGGCAATTTTTGGATCACTGTCTAGGAGGTTTTTGAATTTGTTAGTATCTGAGGCCAGTTTAGTATGTGCAGGGAGGTTGTTCCAATATTGGGTGACTCTGTTAGAAAAAAAGTTTTTTCTAATGTTAGTTCTGCTGTACCTGGTTAGGATCTTAAGTTCACTATTACGGGTTCTAAGACTTAGTACAAAAAAAGTTCTTATTATAAATGTACACGTTATACAAGGTACCCGTAATAACTTTCACATTGACACCATGTACTTCATATTTTCCATGATCAAAGTTAGCTCAGTACAATCCGTTAAAATCGGGCCTTTTTTTCTTACAAGGAGGGGGGGGGGGGGGGGGGGGGGGGGGGGGGAAGCTCACGGGCAAACTATTTCTCAGTTTTTGTCACAAAATGAAAAAAAAAGTCATGGTAAAAGAAAGGAGAAAAGGGGCAGGGGCAGATTATTGGGGGAGGAGGGGGGGGGGGACTGTCCTGGTTGCACGGACCTCCTTCGCCCCCCTCGCTCACCCCCCACCCCCCCTCGGATGACTCAACAACAACAAAAAGCAAAGAAAGAAAGGTCGCACGATCGTGAAAAAAGAAACAAGATGGAAAACGCCATATCAACGAAGTTCCACTTCAATTAAAATGTAGTTGTACATAGTAGGAGGAGGAGGAGGCATAGTAGTAGTAGTAGTAGTAGTAGTAGTTAGTAGTAGTAGTAGTAGTAGTAGTAGTAGTAGTAGTAGTAGTAGTAGTAGTAGTAGTAGTAGTAGTAGGAGGAGGAGGAGGAGGAGGAGGCCTAGTAGTAGTAGGGGAAGACGGGGTAAAAAGCGCATGGGCGGGTAAGAAGCCCACCCCAATTATCTCATGAAATGAAGCAAATTTCAGTCTCATTTTGCCCATGAGACGAGCGTTAATGTCTAGCATTCGTCTCATGGGCAAATTTGACTGACATTTTCTTTATTTCATGAGATAATTGGGGTGGGCTTCTTACCCGCCCATGCGCTTCTTTTTTTACCCCGTCTTCCCCTAGTAGTAATAGTAGTAGCAGTAGGAGGAGGAGGAGGAGGAGGCCTAGTAGTAGTAGTAGTAGTAGTAGTAACAGCAGCAGCAGCAGTAGTAGTAGAAATAGCAGCAGCAGCAGCAGCAGCAGCAGCAGTAGTAGTAGTAGTAGTAGTAGTAGTAGTAGTAGTAGTAGTAGTAGTAGTAGTAGGGTCTGGGTGTGTTTGTCCGTGTGTGTGTGCGTGTGTGCTTATTTTCAGCTTGTCAAGTAATATTGCACGGACGTGTGAATGTGTGTGCGCGTGTGTGTGTGTGTGTAAATAATGTTTGTGCGTTTCCTTTAGTAGGTTCGCCTTTGATGTATATATATATATATGTGTGTGTGTGTGTGTGTGTGTGTGTGTGTGTGTGTGTGCGTGCGTGTGCGTTTGTGTGCGTGCGTGCGTGCGTGCGTGCGTGCGTGCGTGTGTGTGTGTGTGTGTGTGTGTGTGTGTGTGTGTGTGTGTGGATGTACGCGCGCGTGTCGGTTGGTGTTGTTGTTGGTGTTGGTGTTATTGTTGCATTTGTGTAAGATATGTACTTTTTTCTGTAAGTTGTGTACCTTTTTCAAGACATGCGGGTTTTTTTGCCTTTGTATATAACCCCGTCTTACCCTACGTTGTAACTGCAGCGTCAACTAGTCGATCTTGGATTAAAAATGATTTATAAAAAACCATCAAGTTATTCACCTCCTCATGTTTGGTTGAAGGCATTAATTAATAACCATAATTTGGAAAGTGAACGACATCTGTAATATTTGGGTTTTAAAAAACCGTTCATGAATATGGTTTAGCACTAGACAAGAATTTGAATTTCCAATTAATTGAATTTTCCATGTTTCAGATGCTCGAGTAATCATGTTGATGTATTAGTTCACTTCGTGCTTTGATTTGTCTGTTGACTCGCTTTTCTTGTTTTCATGTTTCTAGTTTCAGCTTTATTTCATGAGCACTTCATGATGAAATCGGTGTTGGCTTATTTCTTTATGCCCAATACATATTTTGATTTGACATGATTTTCTGTTGACGATTTGGGGTGTGCAAGCACTCACACGCACACGCACGCACACACACACATACACACACACACACACACACACACACACACACACGCACACACGCACGCACACGCACACACACACACACACACACACACACACACACACACACACACACACACCGCGCGCACACACCACGCACGCACACCCACCCCCCCCCCCCCCCCCCCCCCCCCGATACACACACACACACACACACATTTACAACACACACTCTCACGCATGTTTTGCACGCTTGTTCGCATGCACGCACACACACACTCATGCTCGTACTGTTAGCACTTCGTGACTGGACCGTATGGGTGATTTGAATTACAGAACAGTGGTTCATAAATCATTTCATTGATGTTTTCCATTTCTCTTTTCACCCTAGTTTTGAGTATGCTTTGAATACGTCATACTAAAACGTATATTTAAGCTTGTCAATTTCTATTCTAGTACCTATTGATTTAAAAAAGGAAATGTTACTAAGAGTATAAACTAAATCAGTAAATGGTTCCATTTATGATTGCCTATCAGTAACTTTTTAATCCATGTAATCTTTAGTGCGTGTATATATTTACGAATATATGGCATACAAATACCTCCCTGATCGATACATTTATATCATATTTTTCTTCTGATTCTATCATTTTTCCTATCCCACACAAACTGAAACACTGCGGTGGTACACACATAATGTCAACAGCGGAAACACTTGGTAGCTGATGCACTTGTACCATACTGTTCAAGTGTTTCCGCTGTTGGGATGATCCCTGGAGTCTTTTAGCCAGGGTAAGCCAGCAAAAACATTGAAAATATATATTGTGATCTGCCCTTTCAGGACAAATGTCCTATTAAGATGTAACGTGTGTGTGTGTGTTTGTGAAAGGATGGGCTGGGATGGGTGTATTTTAATATTTTTATTTCTTTATCCATTTTGTCTCACTGTTTTTAAAATGATTTTACGTTATAAGTGTTTTAAAATGCTATTTTATTAGTATGTGTGTGAGTGTCATTCATTTAATGTTTTATCACTAATCGTGTGTGTGTCTCTGTGTGTTTGTGTGTGCGCGCGTGCGTGCGTGCGGCGTGCGTGTGTGTGTGTAGGGGGGTGTGTGTGTGTGTGTGTGTGTGTGTGTGTGCGTGTGCGTGTGCGTGAGCGTGTGTGTGTGTGTGTGTGAATGTTTATTAACATTGAATATTATGTGCCTTTTTTGTGACTATTGTATGTACAAATTATAGTAAGTTGTTATTTTATGATGCATGCAACTGTATTTCAGTCCTATATATATCTCTGTCTCTGTTTGGTGTATCTCTCTCTTCTCTCTTTCTCTGTCTGTCCCTCTGTCTGGCTCTCTCTGTCTCCCTGTCTCTCTGTCTCTGTCTCTTCTCTGTCTCTCTCCTCTGTCTGTCTGTCTCTCTCTCTCTCTCTCTCGTTCTCTTTCTCTCTCCATCGTTATAAGTGTGGGTGTGAGTGTGATTTGTTAATAGTGTGGCCTGGGCGTCTTTAAGTGTCCATCAGTGTGAGTGTTTCAAGTTGGTTGCGAAAGTGTACTGTAGATTATGTCATTCATTATTTGGGCGTGATTGAGAAATTGACTGAGGGATCAGGGAAGGGGGGTGTTGGTCAATGTTTGATGTATACTTTTTGTTCATTGTGTTTACTATTCATTTTAGTGATTTCTGTAAAGCGCTTAGAGCTTAAAGATTAGGCGCTATAAAAGTTGTCTTAATAAATAAATAAATAAATAACGTGGGTAGACTTTGTCCTGTTGATTTCTACAAGAGCCAGAACATTTTGTTCTGTTGGTTTTCTTGATTGTGAACAGTTTGTTCCTTCACACTTTCTCTCAGCGCATCATTGTAATTGGGTTGTTTGTTTCTCAGGAGGACGTTTCCCGGTGGAGCCAAGCGCTGACAGAACAGCCTGCATTGTAATTGGGTTGTTTGTTTCTCAGGAGGACGTTTCCCTGTGGAGCCACGCGCTGACAGAACAGCCTGCATTATCATTGGGTTGTTTGTTTCTCAGGAGGACGTTTCCCGATGGAGCCAAGCGCTGACAGAACAGCCTGCATTGTAATTGGGTTGTTTGTTTCTCAGGAGGACGTTTCCCTGTGGAGCCACGCGCTGACAGAACAGCCTGCATTGTAATTGGGTTGTTTGTTTCTCAGGAGGACGTTTCCCGATGGAGCCAAGCGCTGACAGAACAGCCTGCATTGTAATTGGGTTGTTTGTTTCTCAGGAGGACGTTTCCCGATGGAGCCAAGCGCTGACAGAACAGCCTGCATTGTTGGCATCTCCAGGTCTGGTCTGACGGGAAAAGTGAAGTCACATCCACACTGACAGAACAGCCTGCATTGTTGGCACCTCCAGGTCTGGTCTGACGGGAAAAGTGAAGTCACATCCACACTGACAGAACAGCCTGCATTGTTGGCACCTCCAGGTCTGGTCTGACGGAAAAAGTGAAGTCACATCCACACTGACGGAACACTTGACCAGAAAGAACAAATATCCGAGCCATGAAGAGAACACGTGACCAGGCTCCGGGGGGAGCAAACAGTGACCAGTTTGTAAAGAAAGTCTGTGAGGCAAAGATCTTTCTTCCAAAGAACTTAAATGCCAGAAAATTGCGTCTTCTTCTGAACGATATTTTGAAAACAAAAAATTGGGAGAGACTTATGAGCATTTTTCCAGATGTGCGAATGCGATCTAAGGACCTACAAGCTGTTGGTCTTGTGGTCAAGAGTTGTGTCCGGAAATTGCTGGCTGACCAGTCCACGTGGCCTTTCATTGCTCCGGTGATGGACCGGTGGTTCAGCTCTGAATACAATCTGGGCTATTGGGAGGTAAGGGTATCGCTGCAAGAGTTTGTTAAACTTGTCACAGACATTGATGATTCCGGGTTGAAAGAATGGTGTGTGGCCAATGGTCACTCCTGTCTGGCCTTTTGCCTGGCCTTGGTCACTGGAGACTGGTCACAGTTGGAAACGATAGTTAAGAAACGTACCAGTGTCAACCTAGCGGATAATTTCATCCAAAAAGCTGCAAAGTGGGTTACTAAAGTAGAACGGGCTTACTCCACAGGAGCAGAGTTGTTGAAGCACTTACCCGTGACAAAGGAAAATACTTGGGTGTTGGATGACAACTTCTCTGGTCATAAAGAGCTTGGCAAGGCTTGTGAAGATATTGGTCTTCTTGACTGGGCTTGTGTGCTGCTAGACTGTGATGATGCGCATGTCCGGGAGCTTCTACAACAGTGTCAAAACCCTGATGTGATAGACATTGTTTTGGCTGAAGCCAGTCAGTGTGGAAACTGGAGCCTTGCGTTGGAACTGGAGGTGAGATGTTTTGATCCATCTGTCCTTTTGGATGTTCTGACACAAACAGTTTGGGAAGGTCAGATTGAGCTGGCTAAGAAAATATTAGGACGCGTAGACCCGAGCCAGGCTAAAATTTGCAGTACGTCTTCTATATTGACCATGGTAGCAGACTGTAAACCAGTTCGGGTTAAGATGAAGATGTTTCGGCTGTTGATATCATCAGGTGTCTCCACTTTTCTAAGAGACTTACCTGAACAACATCCTCACCCTTACTATGCACAATCCAGCGAATGCCCTTCTTTGTGGGATTTGGAAAATTGCCACCTGCCAACCATCAAGCTGCTCATGAGCAGTGGAACCTATTCTCATAGAAGACTGCACAGAATCCGACAAAATCAACGTCTTCAACGCTACGCCGAGAAAGACAGTGTGGAACCTGTGTGGAAGCAGGGCTATGAGCTCATGGTGGATGCTGCTGCCATGCCTTTCAGACTGAAGCACCTGGCAATGTTCGCGGTGTCACACCGAGTTGGATGTCACCCAGGACGTTCCCAGAGGATCGATGCTCTGCCCCTGCCAGGACCCCTCAAGGACAAGGTGAGGTTCAAGGACCTGCTCTCTGATTACACTGATGAAGAGGCCGAAAATGACACTGAAGAAAACAGAGATGAAGGAAGACTTCTCTGACTCTTTTGATTCTGATTAAGAAGAAGTCTGAGAAGAAGAGAGAAACAAAGACCTGCAGAAGAAGAGAGAGAAAATGGCTGCAGTGTAAGCATCCAATTCGTGTGCTGCGGGAGTTTTTTCAAGTTTTTTAAGGATTTGTGGGCATTATGGTCTCGAACCTGTTATGATAATGTGCTGGAAGTTACTGTGATTTACTTATTGTGTGGTAATGGACGAGAATATTTCTGTTATAGTAAGTACTTCTGTGTGAAACTTTGGTTGTCGATGGATTTGGGAGCTAGCATGACACTGATGTGTTTTTTGCTGTGTCATTTCCCAGTGTTGACATGCTATTCTTCACTTTCCCATGCATGAGGTCAAGTTGTCTTCTCCTTTTTGTGTGTGTGCACGACTTTCTGAAGTGAGATGCACTGCTCAGGCTGTTCCATTCTAATAACGTGGAGCTGGCTCTGTGTTTGAATGCGTGTTTATTCAAGTTGAATGTCGGTCAAGTTTGTTTACATCAACACTGATGTCAACATAGTGGTGATTGATGTTAACAATATGACTGGTGATTATGATGATTGATGTTAACATGGTGGCTGGTGATTATGATGATGATGATGACTGATGTTACCATGGTTACCAATGATGATGATTATTGTGTTAACATGACTGGTGATGATGATTGTGTTAACTTGATGACTGGTGATTATGACGATTGATGTTAAGATGATGATGACCAGTGGTGATGATGATGATGATGATGATAATGATATTGATGATGATGTTAACATGATAACTAGTGATTATGATGGTTGATGTTGATAATTTTGTTAACATGATGACTAGTGATGAGGATTGTGTTAACATGATGACTGCTGGTGGCAATCAAACCACTGGGGGCTTATCACGCAGTGTTCTTAGTTTTTAGAGAGAGAGAGGGAGATGAGTCCCCACGCTCTCTCTCTCACTCTCTCTCTCTCTCTCTCTCTCTCTCTCTCTCTCTCTCTCTCTCTCTCTCTCTCACACACACTACACACACACACACACACACACACACACACACACACACACACACACACACACACACACAACACACACACACACACACACTATGCCCAACTAAGAATATTGCGTGATAAGCTCCTAGTGGTTTGATTGCCCCCCTGGCGGTCAAATCCGCGTCCTAAGTTGCTCATTGAATTGCATGCTATATTAAAATGTATTGCTGTCTGCAGCATTTTGGGTCACTAGAAGAGCTGCTTAATTAAAAAGACTATGGAGTTTTGGCAAGCTGTTTATGTTTTTAACTGACATGAGAACTTATTCCTTTAGATACAGTAACTGTTAATAACATTTTGTCGATGTGTGATAAAGAAAATATATACAGAAAGGGAGAAAGGCTTCGCACACGTGGTATTCTATTGTTCTGATTAGACTGCCTCTGTAGATACAGCTTACTGTGTGTCAGTGCTTTCAAGGTACCTGAGTCTGTTTCCTTAGTTGTTCTTCATAGCAGGTTGTGTCGTGACGTGATTGGACTGCCTCTGTAGATACAGCTTACCGTGTGTCAGTGCTTTCAAGATACCTGAGTCTGTTTCCTTAGTTGTTCTTCGTAGCAGGTTGTGTTGTGACTTGATTGGACTGCCTTTGCTGTGTGTCAGTGCTTTCAAGATACCTGAGTCTGTTTCCTTAGTTGTTCTTCGTAGCAGGTTGTGTCGTGACGTGATTGGACTGCCTCTGTATATACAGCTTACTGTGTGTCAGTGCTTTCAAGATACCTGAGTCTGTTTCCTTAGTTGTTCTTCGTAGCAGGTTGTGTCGTGACGTGATTGAACTGCCTTTGTAGATGCAGCTTACCGTGTGTCAGTGCTTTCAAGATACCTGAGTCTGTTTCCTTAGTTGTTCTTCTTATCAGGTTGTGTTGTGACTTGTCCACAGGCTATATCAGGCAGAAGAAAACAACATTGCATGTATTGCCTCTTGCATGCGAATTCTTTCAATGTTTTTATGAGTACCTGTAAGGATATGAAGTAGTGTAGCTGGGCCTCTGTGGTTTACATTCAATCCAAAATGTCTCTAGGCTCAAGGGAAAGAGAAAAAAGATTTCTTGCTTAAGGAGGGAGGGGGCGTTTTGCCCCACCTTACCTTGCATACAGGAGGGAGAGGGCGTTTTGCCCCACCTTTCCATACATACAGGAGGGAGGGGGCATTTTGCCCCACCTTACCTTACATTGGGGGAAGGGGGCGTTTTGCCCACCTTACCATACATACAGGAGGGAGGGGGCGTTTACTACTTACCATACATACAGGAGGGAGGGGGCGTTTACTACTTACCATACATATAGGAGGGAGGGGGCGTTTACTACTTACCATACATACAGGAGGGAGGGGGCGTTTACTACTTACCATACATATAGGAGGGAGGGGGCGTTTACTACTTACCATACATACAGGAGGGAGGGGGCGTTTACTACTTACCATACATATAGGAGGGAGGGGGCGTTTACTACTTACCATACATACAGGAGGGAGGGGGCGTTTACTACTTACCATACATACAGGAGGGAGGGGGCGTTTACTACTTACCATACATACAGGAGGGAGGGGGCGTTTTGCCCACCTTACCATACATACAGGAGGGAGGGGGCGTTTACTACTTACCATACATACAGGAGGGAGGGGGTGTTTACTACTTACCATACATACAGGAGGGAGGGAGCGTTTTGCCCACCTTACCATACATACAGCAGGGAGGGGGCGTTTACTACTTACCATACATACAGGATGGAGGGGGCGTTTACTACTTACCATACATACAGGAGGGAGGGGGCGTTTACTACTTACCATACATACAGGAGGGAGGGGGCGTTTTGTCCCACCTTACTATACATACAGGAGGGAGGGGGCGTTTACCCCCACTTACCATACATACAGGAGGGATGGGCGTTTTGCCCACCTTACCATACATACAGGAGGGAGGGGGCGCTTACTACTTACCATACATACAGGAGGGAGGGGGCGTTTACTACTTACCATACATACAGGAGGGAGGGGGCGTTTACTACTTACCATACATACAGGAGGGAGGGGGCGTTTTGCCCACCTTACCATACATACAGGAGGGAGGGGGCGTTTACTACTTACCATACATACAGGAGGGAGGGGGTGTTTACTACTTACCATACATACAGGAGGGAGGGAGCGTTTTGCCCACCTTACCATACATACAGCAGGGAGGGGGCGTTTACTACTTACCATACATACAGGATGGAGGGGGCGTTTACTACTTACCATACATACAGGAGGGAGGGGGCGTTTACTACTTACCATACATACAGGAGGGAGGGGGCGTTTTGTCCCACCTTACTATACATACAGGAGGGAGGGGGCGTTTACCCCCACTTACCATACATACAGGAGGGATGGGCGTTTTGCCCACCTTACCATACATACAGGAGGGAGGGGGCGCTTACTACTTACCATACATACAGGAGGGAGGGGGCGTTTACTACTTACCATACATACAGGAGGGAGGGGGCGTTTACTACTTACCATACATACAGGAGGGAGGGGGCGTTTTGTCCCACCTTACTATACATACAGGAGGGAGGGGCGTTTACCCCCACTTACCATACATACAGGAGGGAGGGGCGTTTTACCCCACCTTACCACACATGCGGGAGGGAGGGGCGTTCTACCCCACTTTACCACACAGGGGAGGCAGGGGAGTTTTACCCCACCTTACCATACATACGGAAGGGAGGGAGCATTTTACCCAACATTGCCATACATACGGAAGGGAGGGGGCGTTTTGCCCCACCTTACCATACATACGAAGGGAGGGAGCATTTTACCCAACATTGCCATACATACGGAAGGGAGGGGGCGTTTTGCCCCACCTTACCATACGTACGTCAGTCTGTCGATTCCGATTATGACTTCCAGAAAACAGATGCCTAGCCCAGGGTACATCCACCATGACTTCCAGATAACAGAGGAGGCAGATGTTAGACTGGATCAGTATTTGTTTATGTTGGAGATGCCTTGCCCAGGGTACATCCACTGTAACTTCCAAATAACAGATGAGGCAGCTGTTAGACTGGATTATAATTTGTTTATTTTGGAGATGCCTTGCCCAGGGTACATCCACTATGACTTCCAGATAACAGAGGAGGCAGCTGTTAGACTGGATCAGTATTTGTTTATTTTGGAGATGCCTTGCCCAGGGTACATCCACTATGAGTTCCATATTTACAGATGAGGCAGCTGTTAGACTGGGTTATAATTTGTTTATTTTGGAGATTGCATACCCATGGTACATCCAGAGTGACTTTAGGGTAGCTGGTGTATGGGAAGGTCCCCAAAGGCCAACTAGTCCCTTTGGCTGCTGCACTGAGAGCCAGAGCAAATGTCTCCAGGTTGAATGGGCTGTGGGCCTGTGAAAGTACACCACACTTTACCCCCAGGGATTGACATTTGTGTGTGTGTGTGTGTGTGTGTGTGTGTGTGTGTGTGTGTGTGTGTGTGTGTGTGTGTGTGTCAGTGTGTGTGTGTGTGAATGGGAATGTTTATAGTTTTATTTCTTTGTAAAGCGCCATGAATAGAATTTTCTAGATATGTGCGCTATATAAGTGCCAATTATTATTATTGTTGTTGCTTCACATTTCTATGCATTGTAATGTATGGAATGGATTGAATTAGCGTAACTTTGTTTTCTGATCGCCTTTCATTCCAGTAAATGTCTATCAAATGTTCAGCGTTGCACCAAAGCTGCAGAGTAAAAGCTGGTTAATGTTTTCAATGATGTTTGTTTATTCCTGGTTGACTATGCATGCATGTATAACACGATAACGTTTGAACAGAGGGACATATGAGGCTGAACTTGTGCATGCGAATTAGTACCTTGGATATCTAGGCCAACATGAAGGTCACTGGTCAAAGGTCAAGATCACTGGAGCATAAAATGCTGCCGCCTGGCTGCTGATCTAGCATATTAACGCTCTAATTATGATCATAATGCACGTTGTCATTTTTTGTTGTTTCCCCATGGCAACACAGTGAAACGCAAGTCATACTATTACTAGTGTATCGCTGTGTTGCCATGGGGAAGGAGCCAAAATATCAACGTGTATTGTGAGCATTACATACAATGCTGTTTCTCATTGCATGCGGGGAAGTTGCTGGATTTAAATGTTTCATTTTGAATAATCTATGATTGGTTTTCTAATGTGTGTGCGCGTGCGTGTGTGTGTATATATATATATATATGTATGTGTGTGTGTGTGTGTGTGTGTGTGTGTGTGTGTGTGTGTGTGTGTGTGTGTGTGTGTGTGTGTGTGTGTGTGTGTCACGTGTGTGTGTGTTTATAATTGCATCTGGACAGTTCTTCTTGTTCTAATGATTGATGCTTAGCATTGCGAGGGGTGCCTGCCGGAACGGTCTATCTCAAAAGGAATAAAGAACACATATATGCAGTTCTGGCATTCACCCCTCGATTGTATGCAGAATAGTTGTTCTCATTCTAATGACTGATGTTTAGCATTGTATGTATAACAGTTCTTATTCTAATGACTCATGCTTAGCATTGTATGTAGAACAGTTCTCATTCTAATGACTCATGCTTAACATTGTATGTATAACAGTTCTTAGTCTAATGACTCATGTTTAGCATTGTATGTAGAACAGTTCTTATTCTAATGACTCATGTTTAGCATTGTATGTATAACAGTTCTTATTCTAATGACTCATGTTTAGCATTGTATGTATAACAGTTCTTATTCTAATGACTGATGTTTAGCATTGTATGCATAACAGTTCTTATTCTAATGACTCATGTTTAGCATTGTATGTATAACAGTTCTTATTCTAATGACTCATGTTTAGCATTGCATGTATGACAGTTCTTATTCTAATGACTCATGTTTAGCATTGTATGTATAACAGTTCTTATTCTAATGACTGATGTTTAGCATTGTATGTAGAACAGTTCTTATTCTAATGACTCATGTTTAGCATTGTATGTAGAACAGTTCTTATTCTAATGACTCATGTTTAGCATTGTATGTAGAACAGTTCTTATTCTAATGACTCATGTTTAGCATTGTATGTATAACAGTTCTTATTCTAATGACTCATGCTTAGCATTGTATGTAGAACAGTTCTTATTCTAATGACTCATGTTTAGCATTGTATGTATAACAGTTCTTATTCTAATGACTGATGCTTAGCATTGTATGTATAACAGTTCTTATTCTAATGACTGATGTTTAGCATTGTATGTAGAACAGTTCTTATTCTAATGACTCATGTTTAGCATTGTATGTATAACAGTTCTTATTCTAATGACTCATGCTTAGCATTGTATGTATAACAGTTCTTATTCTAATGACTCATGCTTAGCATTGTATGTATAACAGTTCTTATTCTAATGACTGATGTTTAGCATTGTATGTATAACAGTTCTTATTCTAATGACTCATGCTTAGCATTGTATGTATAACAGTTCTTATTCTAATGACTGATGTTTAGCATTGTATGTAGAACAGTTCTCATTCTAATGACTCATGTTTAGCATTGTATGTATAACAGTTCTTATTCTAATGACTGATGTTTAGCATTGTATGTATAACAGTTCTCATTCTAATGACTGATGTTTAGCATTGTATGCATAACAGTTCTTATTCTAATGACTCATGCTTAGCATTGTATGTAGAACAGTTCTTATTCTAATGACTGATGCTTAGCATTGTATGTAGAACAGTTCTCATTCTAATGACTCATGCTTAGCATTGTATGTATAACAGTTCTTATTCTAATGACTCATGTTTAGCATTGTATATAGAACAGTTCTTGTTCTAATGATTGATGTCTATCATTGCATGTAGAACAGTTCTTCTGTTCTAATACTTGATGTTTATCATTGTATGTAGAACAGTTCTTCTGTTCTAATACTTGATGTTTATCATTGTATGTAGAACAGTTCTTCTGTTCTAATGATTGATGTCTATCATTGCATGTAGAACAGTTCTTCTGTTCTAATGACTCATGCTTAGCATTGTGTGTAGAACAGCTCTTCTTGTTATAATGATTGATGTTGATCATTGTGTGTAGAACATCTCTTCGTGTTATAATAATTGATGTTGATCATTGTGTGTAGAACAGCTCTTCGTGTTATAATGATTGATGTTGATCATTGTGTGTAGAACAGCTCTTCGTGTTATAATAATTGATGTTGATCATTGTGTGTAGAACAGCTCTTCTTGTTATAATGATTGATGTTGATCATTGTGTGTAGAACAGCTCTTCGTGTTATAATGATTGATGTTGATCATTGTGTGTAGAACAGCTCTTCTTGTTCTGTTGATTGATGTTGATCATTGTGTGTAGAATAGTTCTTCTTGTTCTATTGATTGATGTTGATCATTGTGTGTAGAACAGTTCTTCTTGTTCTATTGATTGATGTTGATCATTGTGTTTAGAACAGTTCTTCGTGTTCTATTGATTGATGTTGATCATTGTGTGTAGAACAGTTCTTCGTGTTCTATTGATTGATGTTGATCATTGTGTGTAGAACAGTTCTTCTTGTTCTATTGATTGATGTTGATCATTGTATGTTAAAGAGTTCTTCGTGTTCTATTGACTCATGTTTAGCATTGTCTGCAGAACAGTTCTTAATCTGCAGGTTTGAAGGTTTGATTTTGAATGAATAAAAAAAAGTTAATGGAATATTGAAGTGTTGTTGGGGTGTGTGTGTGTGTGTGTGTGTGTGTGTGTGTGTGTGTGTGTGTGTGTGTGTGTGTGTGTGTGTGTGTGTGTGTGTGTGTGTGTGTGTGTGTGTGTGTGTGTGTGTGTGTGTGTGTGTGTGTGTGTGTGTGTGTGTGTGTGTGTGTGTGTGTGTGTGTGTGTGTGTGTGTGTGTGTGTGTGTGTGTGTGTGTGGTGTGTGTGTGTGTGTGTGTGTGTGTGTGTGTGTGTGTGTGTGTGTGTGTGTGTGTGTGTGTGTGTGTGTGTGTGTGTGTGTGTGTGTGTGTGTGTGTGTGTGTGTGTGTGTGTGTGTGTGTGTGTGTGTGTGTGTGTGTGTGTGTGTGTGTGTGTGTGTGTGTGTGTGTGTGTGTGTGTGTGTGTGTGTGTGTGTGTGTGTGTGTGTGTGTGTGTGTGTGTGTGTGTGTGTGTGTGTGTGTGTGTGTGTGTGTGTGTGTGTGTGTGTGTGTGTGTGTGTGTGTGTGTGTGTGTGTGTGTGTGTGTGTGTGTGTGTGTAGTGTGTGTAGTGTGTGTGTGTGTGTGTGTGTGTGTGTGTGTGTGTGTGTGTGTGTGTGTGTGTGTGTGTGTGTGTGTGTGTGTGTGTGTGTGTGTGTGTGTGTGTGTGTGTGTGTGTGTGTGTGTGTGTGTGTGTGTGTGTGTGTGTGTGTGTGTGTGTGTGTGTGTGTGTGTGTGTGTGTGTGTGTATGTGTGTATGTGTGTGTGTGTGTGTGTGTGTGTGTGTGTGTGTGTGTGTGTGTGTGTGTGTGTGTGTGTGTGTGTGTGTGTGTGTGTGTGTGTGTGTGTGTGTGTGTGTGTGTGTGTGTGTGTGTGTGTGTGTGTGTGTGTGTGTGTGTGTGTGTGTGTGTGTGTGTGTGTGTGTGTGTGTGTGTGTGTGTGTGTGTGTGTGTGTGTGTGTGTGTGTGTGTGTGTGTGTGTGTGTGTGTGTGTGTGTGTGTGTGTGTGTGTGTGTGTGTGTGTGTGTGTGTGTGTGTGTGTGTGTGTGTGTGTGTGTGTGTGTGTGTGTGTGTGTGTGTGTGTGTGTGTGTGTGTGTGTGTGTGTGTGTGTGTGTGTGTGTGTGTGTGTGTGTGTGTGTGTGTGTGTGTGTGTGTGTGTGTGTGTGTGTGTGTGTGTGTGTGTGTGTGTGTGTGTGTGTGTGTGTGTGTGTGTGTGTGTGTGTGTGTGTGTGTGTGTGTGTGTGTGTGTGTGTGTGTGTGTGTGTATGTATGTGTGTGTGTGATGGAGTGCATGTGCGCGCGTGTGTCTCTGTGTTGAAACACAACAACAACGGAGAGAAAGAGAGGGGGAGGGGAGAGGAAGAGAGCGGTTTTTGCAAAAGAAATGAAAGGGCGAATAAGGCATTTGCCACGAGTGTTCGTTCTCTATACTAGACTACTAATTTTGCCCGCACTCGTTCTGCCCGAGTTACGCTGACCTTTCTAATTCAACTCTCTAAATTCAACTCGGTGAAATTCAAGGTCGCCGTCACGCGGCAAATGCCCTATTGGCACTCCAGTTTTTACTCCACAAAGCTCCAGTCGGGACGTCCCCCATACCTTTTGCCCCCTCCCTTCCCTATCCCAACACCTTCACCCCCACCCCAATCCAGTCCACCTCCCCACAAACAACTTATGACACACTGTCCACTCTTCCTTTTAACCCCATTACAACAAATGTCACAGCCCCCCCCCCCCCCCCCCCCCACCAACAAGGGGTTGTTCTATTACATCACAGCCACGTTGAACACATCTTTCAATCACCCTCTCTCCTTCCCTTCCTTCGCCTGGTAGTACCACCACCCCTCTCTCTCTCTGTCTCTGCTGGTACACACACAGTCTCTTTCTTCATCCTTCTCTTTCTTTCCCTCCCTCTCTCAATCTGTTCTTCCTTTTCTATTATTGATTGATTCTTTCCGTTTCTTGAAACTAACTCTAATCTAGTCTTAACCATATCCCTTTCCCAATCAAAGCACAATGAACATGTCACTGCTGAATGAGAAATGCTGGTGGGGCTAGTGAAACAGTAACTTAGTGGCAATGTTTTGGGTCTCTGTGGATGTGTGTCTGTCTGTGTGTACATCGAAATAGAGGGAAGGCATTGTGTAACGTTATGGGGTCTGTCAATGTACATCGATGTAGAGGAGAAGTATGGAGTAGTGGTTTGGGTCTGTGGGTCTGTGTATGTACATCGATGTAGAGGAGAAGTATGGAGTAGTGGTTTATAGCGGGCCAAACGGGGTTTTATTATCTACTCTATTTTAGCCTATTCAATACGAAAAAGAGCTATTGAATACACAAAGACCTATTTAATAGTGTCAATGTAAATATTAAATAGAAATAGTAAATAATCCAAAATATAGAACAACTTATTTCATTACTGCGCTTTTCTATTCAATACTGTTCTTGTTCTATTGAATAGAAAAGTGAAAAGTATTGAATAGAAAAGTGGAGTAGTGAATTAAGAGCTTGTATCTATTCCATACTTTGTAAAAAATATTCCATACATTGTAGAAATATTCCGTGCTTTGTAAAAATATTCCATACTTTGTAAAAATATTCCATAATGTGCTTGTTCTATTGAATAGATTCAAACTCAGTAGAGTAGAAAATGAAACGCTAAAGTATAAAATGAATTCCAAACCATTCTTTATTCAATATCCCCAAAATCTATTAAATACTTCCAATATCTATTTAATACATCTTGTGGATATAGAGTAGATAATGCTCTTTTCATACCACCATCTCTTTCTATTCAATATTATCCGTAAAGTATTATTAAATAGCTTAAATAGTAAAGAATTGGTTTCGAATGCAAAACCCATTCTCTACTCTCTCGGCTAGCCAGCTGACGGTTATTGTCAGAGACACCAAGACTACGTGAGGGCTTTATGTAAATCTTGAAGGTCAACACTGAGTCCAACCATCGTTCCGAGCTTGGCCTCCCCTGCCACTTCATTTGACTTGCTTCAAGTTCAACGCCACAATTAATGAGGTTGCATGTAAGTCTTTCAGTGTCACTCAATCGTTTTGTTTCGTTTGCTTTGTTTTTAAAGCATAATTATCTTCTTCTTCAATCCGCCTGAAGCACTTCACCTACTCTACTAGCTTTTTGAGCTACTAGTAGTCTATTATTAGGCAATCCTTTAGCAATGCCCTACATCCAAACATGAACACCAAGACACGCGCGCGCTCGGTGGGCCCAGTGCGCGTGTAATAAACTCTTGCAGCCACATACCCCCCCTCCAACCCCCACCCCAACCACCCAATCAAGCGTCGTGTAGTGGGCGGGGCTTCTTCACAGGCGCACAAAAGCACAGACGGGGGGGGGTGAGTGTGGGGGGAGGGGGGGGGGGGAGTGAGTGGGGGGAGAGGGAGGGGGAGGTTAGAGAGGGGTATAGGGGGGGGGAGGTAGGTTTGGGGTATAATAAAAATCGGATCCTGTTTTAGAGAGAGAGAATACATATAGTACATATCTATATTGTTAAAAACTCGGGACTTTACTGGTGTTGCACTGCCTCTGGGAATTGCAGCCAGTATTGTTCCCACCATCTTTGTACAAATGTCCCATATGTGTCTATGACCGAGAGGACGTAAAACACCATTTTTCATTCATTCATTCTTTAGAGAGAGAGAGAGTTGAATTGAATTAATTTTAACCGAGGCGAGGCTCTTGTTGGCACTTGTCCAACTCAATCCCTAAGGATGCATCTCCCTCTTCTGCCATTTTGATGTTGTGTGGGCCTCCAGTATCTTTGCCTACCGCTGGCTGTCTGCTTCTCAATTTCGCGCGCCTTTATTTTGACCCTTACAATTTGCATAAAGCCCTCACGTAGTCTTGGCGTCTCTGACAATAACCGTCAGCTGGCTAGCCGAGAGAGTAGAGAATGAGTTTTGCATTCGAAACCAATTCTTTACTATTTAAACTATTTAATAATACTTTACGGATAATATTGAATAGAAAGAGATGGTGGTATGAAAAGAGCATTATCTACTCTATATCCACAAGATGTATTAAATAGATATTGGAAGTATTTAATAGATTTTGGGGATATTGAATAAAGAATGGTTTGGAATTAATTTTATACTTTAGCGTTTCATTTTCTACTCTACTGAGTTTGAATCTATTCAATAGAACAAGCACATTATGGGATATTGTTTTACAAAGTATGGAATATTTCTACAAAGTATGGAATATTTTTACAAAGTATGGAATATTTTTTACAAAGTATGGAATATTTTTACAAAGTATGGAATAGATACAAGCTCTTAATTCATTACTCCACTTTTCTATTCAATACTTTTCACTTTTCTATTCAATAGAACAAGAACAGTATTGAATAGAAAAGCGCAGTAATGAAATAAGTTGTTCTATATTTTGGATTATTTACTATTTCTATTCAATATTTACATTGACACTATTAAATAGGTTTTTGTGTATTCAATAGCTCTTTTTCGTATTGAATAGGCTAAAATAGAGTAGATAATAAAACCACGTTTGGCCCGCCATAGTGGTTTGGGTCTGTGGGTCGATGTAGAGGAGAGGTATGGAGTAGTGGTTTGGGTCTGTGGGTCTATATGTACATCGATGTAGAGGAGAGGTATGGAGTAGTGGTTTGGGTCTGTGTATGTACATCGATGTAGAGGAGAAGTATGGAGTAATGGTTTGGGTCTGTGTGTCTGTGTATGTACATCGATGTAGAGGAGAAGTATGGAGTAGTGGTTTGGGTCTGTGGGTCTGTGTATGTATGGCGGGCCAAACGGGGTTTTATTATCTACTCTATTTTAGCCTATTCAATACGAAAAAGAGCTATTGAATACACAAAAACCTATTTAATAGTGTCAATGTAAATATTAAATAGAAATAGTAAATAATCCAAAATATAGAACAACTTATTTCATTACTGCGCTTTTCTATTCAATACTGTTCTTGTTCTATTGAATAGAAAAGTGAAAAGTATTGAATAGAAAAGTGGAGTAATGAATTAAGAGCTTGTATCTATTCCATACTTTGTAAAAATATTCCATACTTTGTAAAAAATATTCCATACTTTGTAAAAATATTCCATACTTTGTAGAAATATTCCATACTTTGTAAAAATATTCCATAATGTGCTTGTTCTATTGAATAGATTCAAACTCGGTAGAGTAGAAAATGAAACGCTAAAGTATAAAATGAATTCCAAACCATTCTTTATTCAATATCCCCAAAATCTATTAAATACTTCCAATATCTATTTAATACATCTTGTGGATATAGAGTAGATAATGCTCTTTTCATACCACCATCTCTTTCTATTCAATATTATACGTAAAGTATTATTAAATAGTTTAAATAGTAAAGAATTGGTTTCGAATGCAAAACTCATTCTCTACTCTCTCGGCTAGCCAGCTGACGGTTATTGTCAGAGACGCCAAGACTACGTGAGGGCTTTATGCAAATTGTAAGGGTCAAAATAAAGGCGCGCGAAATTGAGAAGCAGACAGCCAGCGGTAGGCAAAGATACTGGAGGCCCACACAACATCAAAATGGCAGAAGAGGGAGATGCATCCTTAGGGATTGAGTTGGACAAGTGCCAACAAGAGCCTCGCCTCCGTTAGAATTAATTCAATTCAACTCTCTCTCTCTCTCTCTAAAGAATGAATGAATGAATGAAAAATGGTGTTTTACGTCCTCTCGGTCATAGACACATATGGGACATTTGTAAATACATAGATGGTGGGAATAATACTGGCTGCAATGCCCGGAGGCAGTGCAACACCAGTAAAGTCCCGAGTTTTTAACAATATAGATATGTACTATATGTATTCTCTCTCTAAAACAGGATCCGATTTTTATTATACCCCAAACCTACCTCCCCCCCCCCCCCCCCGCGCCACCCCTATACCCCTCTCTAACCTCCCCCTCCCTCCCTCCCCCCACTCACCCCACACCCCCACCCCCGTCTGTGCTTTTGTGCGCCTGTGAAGAAGCCCCGCCCACTACACGACGCTTGATTGGGTGGTTGGGGTGGGGGTTGGAGGGGGGGTATGTGGCTGCAAGAGTTTATTACACGCGCACTGGGCCCACCGAGCGCGCGCGTGTCTTGGTGTTCACGTTTGGATGTAACGCATTGCTAAAGGATTGCCTAATAATAGACTAGTAGCTCAAAAAGCTAGTAGAATAGGTGAAGTGCTTCAGGCGGATTGAAGAAGAAGATAATTATGCTTTAAAAACAAAGCAAACGAAACAAAACGATTGAGTGACACTGAAAGACTTATATGCAACTTCATTAATTGTGGCGTTGAACTTGAAGCGAGTCAAATGAAGTGGCAGGGGAGGCCAAGCTCGGAACGATGGTTGGACTCAGTGTTGACCTTCCAGATTTACATAAAGCCCTCACGTAGTCTTGGCGTCTCTGACAATAACCGTCAGCTGGCTAGCCGAGAGAGTAGAGAATGAGTTTTGCATTCGAAACCAATTCTTTACTATTTAAACTATTTAATAATACTTTACGGATAATATTGAATAGAAAGAGATGGTGGTATGAAAAGAGCATTATCTACTCTATATCCACAAGATGTATTGAATAGATGTTGGAAGTATTTAATAGATTTTGGGGATATTGAATAAAGAATGGTTTGGAATTAATTTTATACTTTAGCGTTTCATTTTCTACTCTACTGAGTTTGAATCTATTCAATAGAACAAGCACATTATGGAATATTTTTACAAAGTATGGAATATTTTTACAAAGTATGGAATATTTTTTACAAAGTATGGAATATTTTTACAAAGTATGGAATATTTTTTACAAAGTATGGAATATTTTTTACAAAGTATGGAATAGATACAAGCTCTTAATTCATTACTCCACTTTTCTATTCAATACTTTTCACTTTTCTATTCAATAGAACAAGAACAGTATTGAATAGAAAAGCGCAGTAATGAAATAAGTTGTTCTATATTTTGGATTATTTACTATTTCTATTTAATATTTACATTGACACTATTAAATAGGTTTTTGTGTATTCAATAGCTCTTTTTCGTATTGAATAGGCTAAAATAGAGTAGATAATAAAACCCCATTTGGCCCCCCATATGTATGTACATCGATGTAGAGGAGAAGTATGGAGTAGTGGTTTGGGTCTGTGGGTCTGTGTATGTACATCGATGTAGAGGAGAAGTATGGAGTAATGGTTTGGGTCTGTGTGTCTGTGTATGTACATCGATGTAGAGGAGAAGTATGGAGTAGTGGTTTGGGTCTGTGGGTCTGTGTATGTACATCGATGTAGAGGAGAAGTATGGAGTAGTGGTTTGGGTCTGTGGGTCTATATGTACATCGATGTAGAGGAGAAGTATGGAGTAGTGGTTTGGGTCTGTGGGTCTGTGTATGTACATCGATGTAGAGGAGAAGTATGGAGTAGTGGTTTGGGTCTGTGGGTCTGTGTATGTACATCGATGTAGAGGAGAAGTATGGAGTAGTGGTTTGGGTCTGTGGGTCTGTGTCACTGTATGTACATCGATGTAGAGGAGAGGCATTGGCTAATTTTGTGTTTTGGTCTGTGTGTGTGTCTGTGTGTATGCATTCATGAAGAGGGGATGCATGGGGTAATGTTTTTGTTTGTCTGTCTGTGTGTCTGTCTGTTTGCTTACATCGATGTAGAAGGAAGAGGCATAGTCTGTCTGCGTGTTTGTATGTGTATTTGACGCTG
>CM065705.1:3551372-3563872 GCA_017654935.2 Phymorhynchus buccinoides | reverse complement strand
TAGAGCCCCATAATGAGAATAAGCGCTATAAAAATGGTCATTATGATGATTATTATGATGATGATTATTATTATTATTGTTATTATTATTATTATTACTATTATTATTATTATTATTATTATTATTACTAGCGCAACGCCCCGTACTGGTAACGCCTAGAACAGGTAACGCCAAGCACTGGTAACTCTGAGTACCGGTTTCGTTGGGTCCGTGAAATATTATATTTTTATTTTTGTGGCTGAAAACCCAATTTTTAGACCCCCTACTACTTTCAAGGCCTACCGATCTCAATGACCTTGACCGTGACCTTGATCGGTATGCAATCATGCCAAGTTTGAAGTCCCTAAGACCAACGGTGTGGACGTTATAGCCCCTTAAAGATTTTCGGTTTTCAAGGTCATACACCAAGGTGAAGGTCACGACGGCAATAATTTATGTGCTGATGCCTTCCTCTCATGGTGACACGCCACCACACAAAATTGGAAATGATTCGGTGAAGCGGTTCGGGAGATATGCATGGGACAGACAACCGCAATTATTAGACCCCTACCACTTTCAAGGCATACCGATCTCCCTGACCTTGACCTTGACCTTCATTGGTACGCCATCAGCAGAACGGCCATAAGCGAAAGTACCTCCATGCCAAGTTTGAAGACTCTAGGACCTGCGGTGTGGAAGTTATGGCCCCTTAACGGTTTTCGGTTTTCAAGGTCATACCCCAAGGTCAAGGTCAGGGTGGCAAAAAGTTTTGCGCGGATGCCTTCCTCTCATGGGGACACACAACCACACAAAATTTGAAACGATTCGGTCAAACGGTTCGGGAGATCCTTGGGACAGACAGAAAAGAACAACAAACAAACAAACCAAAAAAGGAAACAAACCTGAACGAAAACATACTCCTTTGCGATCATAGATCGGCAAAGGACTAAAAGGAAAAACGAACTGAAAGCCTACTTAGTTAAACCAGAGAGGTTCTTAATCTGTGGTTCAACCATTGTAGCTCCGTTTTAATAAATCTGGGGACCCACAACTAAAACAAAAAAAGCATTCATTCTTCTCCATGAACACCCCCCACCATACCCCACCCCCAACCATCCCCCGTCCCCCCATCCCCCCTTGAACACCCCCCACCACACCCTCCACCATCCCCTCCATCAGGATTTGTTTAATGTCCTCCGCCCGCGGAGCAGGCACAGAGACAGACACAGACAGACACAGAGAGAGAGACAGACAGAGATTAACCGAGAAATGTAGGGGGTTGGCACATCTTGACCTATACCAGAAAGTGTTTCATAATGATTTAAACTTTGACCGCGCGCAGCACACGCGCACTCCCCCCCCCCCCCCCCCATCCCCCCTGCTAACATCACTTTTTTTTTACTCGGGCTATAGAGAGAGAGTTGTAGTTCTTCTTCTTCTTCGTTCTTCTTCTTCTTTGGTCGTTCAGGCATGTTCCTGTCAATTATGAACGTAGATGCATCATGCTGCTGTTATGCGCCTAAGTAAGAATAATTAGGCCCAGCATGTCTGACTTCGGCTAGAGGAAATCTTTTTGAAAGTATTTCTTGAAAAAAAGGCAGGAGAATGGACCGGAAAGGCAGAACGATAGTAGATAACAGCATGCAAAGGGAAAAGGCAGAATCAAAGAGACTGACAGATAAGAGGTAGTTATAAGCACAGAACTTCCAGAAGGTGGGGGAACTATTTGTACGGAAGACATCCCCCTATCTGTATCCCTGGGGGGGGGTGGGGGGGGGGGGGTCTACCACCCCTATATTCGCCCCCCCCCCCACACACCAAACCATCCCCCTCCAGCCCCCCCCCCCAGCCCCAGCCCTCATCCCCTCCCTCCCCCCCTCAACCCCCATCCCCCTCCTATCCCCCCCCCCCCTCCACGCTCACAGCTCTGCCCTTTGTGGGTAAAGTGTTAGTTGCTGCACGAAGGGGGGGTGGGGGGGGGGGGGGGGGCTTGAAATAGATAGGATGAATTATCTTAATAATAGCACGTTTGGACGAATCCCGTTTCGCCGAATTCGCGAAATTTAATCGGTGCATATCGCGCGTGTTTATGAACGGATGCTGTTGCAATTTTGCGCGACGATAGTCACGATCCCTGGTCATTCACGTTCCAAATTTCGAGTCAATGTCAGTTCTGGTTATGCCGTGGTTTGTGAAAAAGTGAAGTGGCGTATATCGCGCGCGTTTTTGAATCGATTCGCTTCCAGTTTGGCACACGGATAGTCAACGTCCCCGGTCATCTACCGTCCAAATTCGAAGGCAATCCGCCCAGAAATACCGGAGATACGGACGTCGAGAGGGCGGTTATAAGGCCCCGTTTCCCGTTGGCGCTGCTCTGAAAGTGACGCGCTCTCCCGATTCTCTTCAAATTTCCTCTCAGGCTTTGCCCTGGCCATAGCAAGCCTGACAGCAAATTTGAAGCGATTCGGTTACGAAACGGCGGAGTTATTTGTAAAAAGGTGAAGCGGCATCTAGCGCGCGCGTTTATGAATCGATTCGCTTCCGGTTTGGCACACGGATAGTCCCCGGCCCCGGTCATCTTCCTGCCAAATTCGAAGGCAATCAGCCCAGAAACGCCGGAGATACGGGCGCTGAGAGGCCGGCGGATGCGCGTTTCGCGCATTTGCGAAACCGCGCAAATGACACGGCCACCTCGGTTGCTGTTGCCATCGCACCGTCAGGCCTCACAGCAAATTTGAAGCGATTCGGTCGAAAAACGGCGGAGTTATAAGGCCCGTTTTGTGTTTCAGACAGACAGACACACACACACACACACACACACACGATGGACACTTGGCTTTTTACTATATGATGATGACTAGCAATCGCCCCGTGGCAGTTAAGTCCCGTGGCAGTTTTAACCCCATGGCAGTTTTAACCCCGTGGCAGCTATCTCCTCCCTACACCTACCCCCTCCCCACATTTACTTGCTCGGGGACTTATCTGCCACTCGGCGACACACTTGTTTGTTATTGTGGCTTTCAACAGACAGCCAGTCTCAAACACACGAAAGTGAAACTTTCGGTTTTACATTTCCAAGAAGAAGGCAGCATTTCACCTTCACCCCTCCAGCCCCCCCTCCCCCCCCCCCCCCCCCAGCCCCATCCCTCATCCCCTCCCTCCCCCCCTCAACCCCCATCCCCCCCATCCCCTCCTATCCCCCCCCCCCCTCGAAAGCTCACAGCTCGTGCACTTTGTGGGTAAAGTGTCAGTTTTGCTGTGCGATGGGGGGGGGGGGGGGGGGGCTTGAAATAGATAGGATGAATTATCTTAATAATAGCACGTTTGGACGAATGCCGTTTCGCCGAATTCGCGAAATTTAATCAGTGCATATCGCGCATGTTTATGAACGGATGCTGCTGCAATTTTGCACGACGATAGTCACGATCCCTGGTCATGCACGTTCCAAATCTCGAGTCAATGTCGGTTCTGGTTACGCCGTGGTTTGTGTAAAAGTGAAGCGGCGTATATCGCGCGCATTTTTGAATCGATTCGCTTCCGGTTTGACACACGGATAGTCAACGTCCCCGGTCATCTACCGTCTACATTTGAAGGCAATCCGCCCAGAAATCCTGGAGATACGGGCGTCGAGAGGCCGGTTATAAGGCCCCGTTTCCCGTTGGCGCTGCTCTGAAAGTGACGCGCTCTCCCGATTCTCTTCAAATTTCCTCTCAGGCTTTGCCCTGGCCATAGCAAGCCTGACAGCAAATTTGAAGCGATTCGGTTAAGAAACGGCGGAGTTATTTGTAAAAAGGTGAAACGGCGTCTAGCGCGCTCGTTTATGAATCGATTCGCTTCCGGTTTGGCACACGGATCGTCCCCGGCCCCGGTCATCTTCCTGCCAAATTTGAAGGCAATCAGCCCAGAAACGCCGGAGATACGGGCGCCGAGAGGCCGGCGGATGCGCGTTTCGCGCATTTGCGAAACCGCGCAAATGACACGGCCACCTCGGTTGCCGTTGCCATCGCCCCGTTAGGGCTCACAGCAAATTTGAATCGATTCGGTCGAAAAACGGCGGAGTTATAAGGCCCGTTTTGTGTTTCAGACAGACACACACACACACACACGGACGGACAGTTGGCTTTTTACTATATGATGATTATTATTACCTTCCCACGGTCTACAAGGTCCTCTTGACCATTTTCAATCGATGCCTAGCTATGCCTTGCAGGAAACCGTGGTCCAACACATTTTCAACTGTTTTATGACTATTTTTGTGACTTTTGGACATTTGCACCCATGACTGATGTCCGTCTTCTCTGACAATCACGTGACGTTTCAAAAATAATTTTAGTCTTCGATTTTATGTTAAAGGAATAACACATTTTTGTTTTCAAATTGAAGAGAACTTAAAATTTCGTTGTTGAACTCATGGTGATCTTGCAAAACACAATATTCCGTACTTTTTGTGAGCAGTATATACTGAAGTAGTCACCATGCATGATAATTGGTCAAATGATACTTGGTGTCCTGCTGACGAGCCTTAATTTCAATTATCAAATTTAAGTTCTATATCAGTTCATGCAAATGACATGCCAGGAAAGAACATTTAAAGTGAGTCCTGTTTTGTATGAATACCTGCATGTTTTCCCTTTGCCATGGCCTAAAGTTCGGAATCAACTATAATAAAATTGGCAGCCTTAGTGTCTCGAGATTTAAAGGCTTGATCTCAGTTTACCTGAATTACATGCCACATAAACCTGTTGATTCCTAGCGAGCTGGAACGTCTTATGACAAAGCATATTTTTAGAGACAGGCCTACCAAACAGATATTGATGGAAATAGGCAAAATTGTCCTCAATCTCACAAAAGTGATGCATTTTTTAATCAGCTCACCCAAAATTAATGATAGATGATTATTATGTAAATGCCCTGTCGTGATTTTACCTGTTTCTATAAATATGTATGATTCGCTGTTTCGTAACACAAATCCACATTTATATCTTTGTTTCTTTTTCAGGAATACCTTCTCCTGCACAGCCTGCAAAGGATAGTCTGCATTCTGAGCATCTCCAGGATTTTGTCTGATGGGAAAAGCTGAGTGCAATCCACACTGAAGGAACACTTGACCAAGCCACAGGAGGGAGCGAGTGACCAAGCTCTGAAGAGAGCATGTGACCAGGCTCTGGAGGGAGCGAGTGACCAAGCTCTGAAGAGAGCATGTGACCAGGCTCTGGAGGGAGCGAGTGACCAGGCTCTGGAGGGAGCGAGTGACCAGGCTCTGGAGGGAGCGAGTGATCAAGCTGTGAAGAAAATGCTGCTCACAGCTACGGAAAGAACATGTGACCAGATTAAGGAGAGAACACGTGACAACAAATCATCTGCGTCAGCCATGGAAAAGGCACATGAAGAGCAGCTGCTGAAGGATTCCCTCAGGCACGTCATGAGAGACTTCTTCAGGCTGAAGACAGAGGACAGTATGGAAACCTTCCTAGGACAATTTAAAAAATGTCAGGACAAGGCTTTCAAGCGCGAAATGTTCCAAACAGCCATCTCGAAATGTGTGAAATATGACTGTGCTGACTGTTTTGTGGCACTATGCCAAGCACACTATGAAATTGGTTATGTAGTGAGCCTTGAAAAACAGGAAGACTGCGTTTTTGCCTACACCTCTGCAATAAATGGCAACAAGCTGAATTTCATCTCTAAAGTTTGCAAGGCACAGAGTTTTCTTCGGAGGGACTTGCGTCTTCTTTTGCTTGTGATCTTCCGAAAGAAAGCTTGGCATATCCTGGTGAGTGTGGATCTATTTCAAGTTCTACGTGGGCCATATTATGGCCACGCTGCTGGTGTTGTGGTGGAGAGGTGTGTCCAGGAATTGCTGGCTGACCAGTCCACTTGGCCCGGCATTGCTCCTGTGTTGGACTGTTGGTTCAGCTTAGAGTACAACCTTGACCGTTCAGAGATACAATCAGCGCTGATTCAGATGGAAAGACTATTCCCCCAAACTGGGTTTTCCGGTTTGAAAGACTGGTGTGTGGCCAATGGTTACTTCTGTCTGGCCTTTTGCCTGGCTATGTTCACTAGAGACTGGCCACTGATGGAGACGATAGTTAACAAACGTACCAGTCTGAACCTACCAGACTTTTTAATCAGGAAAGCAGTGAAGTTGGCCACTGAAGATGGACGGGCTTATTCCACAGGAGCACAATTGTTAAAGCACTTACCCGTGACAAAGGAAAATTTGTTGAGTAAACTTCTCTATGGTCGCCAACAGCTTGGTAGGGCTTGTGAAGATTTAGGTCTTTTGGACTGGGCTTGTGTACTAACAGACTTAAGCGAAACACATTTCCAGGATCTTTTACGACGGTGCCAAAATCCTGTTGTTATAGACTATGTTCTGCTTGAAGCCAGCTGGCAGGGATTCTCGAGCCTTACTTGGGAACTGAAAGACAGATGTTTTAATCCATCCACTCTTTTGCAAGTCCTGAGTGAAGCTGTTATGAGAAGTCAGGTTGAGCTAACGGAGAATCTGTTGCCACGTGTAGACCCAAGCCAATCTCCATTCGAGGGCTACTATGACCACGAGGAGAGTTCTCTGTTGTGTCTGGCTGTAGTATGGACATCACTTCCGGCCAAGATGAAGATTGTTCAGCTGTTGATATCATCAGGTGTTTCCACTTTTGAAAGAGACTTACCTGAAGAAAGTCCTTATGTTCTGTGGGCACAAACCTGCCCCTCTTTGTGGGCTTTGTGGCCTCGCCACTTACCTACCGTCAAACTGCTCATACACTGTGGAGCCTATTCTCACAAAAGACTGCACAGAATCCGACAAAATCAACGCCTGCAGCAATACGTCACAACAAACGGAGTGGAACCTGTGTGGAAGCAGGGCTATGACTGCATTGCGGATGCTGCTGCCACGCCTTTCAGACTGGAGCACCTGGCAAGGTTAGCGGTGTCGCACCAAGTTGGATGTCACCCAGGGCGCTCCCAGAGGATCGATGCTCTGCCCCTGCCAGGACGCCTCAAGGACAGGGTGAGGTTCAAGGACCTTGCGGATTACACAGATGAAGAAGACAGGAATTAAGACTCTTCTTCTTCTTCTTCTGAGGAAAACTCTGACTCTTCTTAGTCTGATTAAGAAAAAGAAGTCTGAGAAGAAGAGAGAAGCGAAGACCCACAGAAGATAGAGAAGAAGCCTCAGAAGAAAAAGACCCAGACGAAGACCATAAAGATTAAGAAGAGGAGAGAAATGAAAACGGAGAAGAAGATTAAGTAGAAGACCCAGAAGAAGAAAGAAACTGAAACTGAGAAAAAGATCCAGAAGAAGACGTAGAAGGATCCCATCAACATAATCGAAGAAGACACAGGCGAAGACCAGAAGAAGACGGAGAAGAAGGCATAGAAGAATACACAGAACACTTTAAGATAAACCCTGGTTGAAGACTTTTAAAGTCAAAATTCGTGCTCTCTAAGGTATGTTCACTCACTCTTTCCTAACTTTATCCTTTTTTTATTTGGCCTGTCAGTCCGCCTGTTTGTCTGTAACTGTCTGTCCATCCATCTGTTAAATTATCCCTCTCTCCCTCCCCCTCTCTCTCCCTCCCTTTCTATCTCTCAATCTCTGTCTGTCTGTCTCTCTCCCCTGCTCTCTCCCGTTTTCTCTTTCTCCTCTCTCACCCCCCGCCCCTCCAGCTCTCCCTCTTTCTCATGCTCTGTCTGTCAATAGGTCTATCTGTCTACCTGTTAACTTATCTCCCCATCCTGTCACTTCTCTCCCCTCTTAGTAGTTCAAATTTATTTTTCGTCCTGCCTTCTCTCTCTCTCTATCTGCTTTCAACATTATTAATCCATTGTTATCAGTCTGGTTGTGGTTGCGATTATAATATAGTATAGCCCAGCGTATGTTTGTGTATTATGCAAGGTTGTTGGGTTTTTTTTGCGGGGGTGTGTGTGGGGGGGGGGGGGGGGGTATGTGTCAGTGTCAGTGGGTGTGTGTGAACGTGGGTACATAAGTGTGATAATTGCTGCCATTTTTAAAGATGTTGTTGAAAAAGAAATTAAAATCGAAAATTTGTGCTCTCTAAGGTGTTTGGTGATTCATTGACCAAAACACTTTAAGATAGTACTCATATTTGTAGGTTATTCACTTGCATGCTATGTTGAAATGTATTGCTGTCCTCAATAGTTCAGTTCACTAGCAAAGTTGCTTAATTAAAATGATCGTGAAACTTTGTTCATTTGGCCGGCAAGCTATGACCGGTCATGTTAGCTGTTAATATTATCTCTGGATGGGAAATAAGACTTCATCTCAACTCATATTTGTTGCTTAGTCAAACATATGATATGAAAGCTCCAGAAGTTAGCTAAGTTTTTGTTTGAGTGAAGGTTTTTAAATTCTTCTGAGCACACTGTCTTAAAATATATTGCTTCCTGCAGCATTTCGGACCACTAGCAAAGTAAAATGATCATGAAGTTTTGTTCGTTTGAATTTTTTTTCTTCTCCAAACTGTTTGTGTATCTTTTTAAGAAAAATACTCATTCCTTTAAATACAGTAACTGTTAGCGTCTAAGAAGAAAGAAAGAAAGAAAAGCTTGATAGGTGTATTACCTTACTGTCTTGATTAGGCAACAAAGCAAGTTGTGGTTAAGGTAACATGGCCAAGACAAATAGGGTAGGTAGGTAGGTAGGACCTAACTTTGTTTTTAAAGGTCAAAATTAACAAAACACAAGAGCTCTCTCTCTCCCTCTCTCCCTCTCTCCCTCACTCTTACTCTCTTGTGTGTGTGTGTGTGTGTGTGTGTGTGTGTGTGTGTGTGTGTGTGTGTGTGTGTGTGTGTGTGTGTGTGTGTGTGTGTGTCACATGGTGTGTGTCGTGAACATCGAGTAATTTAAAGTAAACAACCCAAAGAAATAAAACTTTCTCTTTCTGAACCAAATTGTTAGTTCTTCACTCCCAGCTCTTTGAGATCGCCGAGTGGTGTTGAAAACTCTAGTTCGAATAGTTCAGCTAAGATAGCTGAACCACCTCGGAAAGTGATAATGTTTTCCTTTCCTACATCCGGATGAATGTCCCGGAAAACATCCACGAACGTGTAAGATGCTTTGAAACTATGAAAGTGCTGATTACCCTCATATTTTCAGAAATATGAGCCTATGGCTATCTCTCTCTTTTGTTTTTGTTTTTTGACAAGGCCCAAAAAAAAATCATAGGGTCGGCCGAAAGAAATAGGGTAGGTAGGGATACCTTAACCACAACTATTTTTTGGGGGCCTTAGAGTACTTTTATGAAAGTTTACCATATGTCAGTGCTTTCTTATGTGTTAATCCGGTGCATCACGTTTTGCCCAATGACCTTTCGCCCAATCACGTTTTGCCCAATCACCTTTCGCCCAATTGGAAATTATACCGGTTTACATCCATCACGTTCCGCCCTAAAATCATGCAAGGAAATCAGGGAATTGAATCAATAATTTAATGGTTGAATCAAACAGATATTTAAAAAAGAAAGAAATACCAGAAGTGAATAAATGTTATTGCAGGTCTACTCTCTCATATCCACGGACTCTCTCTCTCTCTCTCTCTCTCTCTCTCTCTCTCTCTCTCTCTCTCTCTCTCTCTCTCTCTCTCTCTCTCTCTCTCTCTCTCTCACAACACATGAAGGCAGCGATGATCAGAGGACTGTCACATGTGCACGGCGTATGAGCAGGCATCAATGAACTCCATGAGATTCTTTTCTCCTCTGTCAAATGAGGCCTTGATTCTCTCCAGCCGCTCATTTTTCCTCTTGATGGCTCGTCTGGGAGGGGGTCTCGTTTGTGCCCCTGTCTCATGGCACGTAGTTCCTGTTCTATTTTGCCCTGTTCCCTGTATAGTTCCCGCACGATTTTGAACACATTGGGGTGTGCACAAGACACAGTGCCCTTCAGGTGTCGGTGCCAGGATTCGAGAGAATTGTTTGTTCTTATGTCATGTTTCATGTTGTCGTGGTGATTCCAAAGCGTTCTAGGAAATCTGCTGCTGATGTCTAGCCAAGCGTTGACGAAATAGTCGGCAAATGCAGTGCAAAGGGGACCGTTGGGAGCGTCTGCTTGTAGATCCACCCAGGCCTCATCAAGTCTCTGAAGTGGAACAAAGGCAAGTGCAGCACATCTTCTGATGTACCTCCTTGTTTCTGGATTGTTGGAGTACTCCTCAGCTCCTCCCATGGACTGGACCTTCCTCCACAAACACTGTCCATAATGGAACATGCACCCGACCATTGTAGACCTCGGCAACTCCAGACGGGCTGCCCGGATTATGGCTTGCTCGTAGTCGGATTGAAGTTTGGGTGGTTCAACCTCCAGTCCAAGGAACCTTGCCCGTGTTTTCACAAGCTGGAACAAGCGTTGGTAGATCCTCTGGGACTTATCTGGCAACAGGGCAAAGATAACTGGAAAGACTTTGCCTCCCTCGTCCACGTGAAAAGCGAACTGTGAGAAGAGTCGTGGACTGGTATCAAATGTTCCATCAACTAGTACTGTGTGTGCAGCACATGCGCGAGTCAGAGCTTGATCGGTTGCAAACAGCAATATCTTGTCTTCGGCACCGTCTTCAGCCTGCAGGAAATTGGTTCATCAGGGAGAGTCCTTAAGTTATCTGGAATCTGTATGTCAGCTCTTCTTTTTTGAAGAACCGGCTCGTTCCTCTTCCAAACCCTGTGAAGGGACATCCTACAGGAATTGTACACGGTAAGCTGGAAGCAAGATCCTCGGCTTGAGCTGGGTCCTCCATGACAGTCTCTTCTACCACTTCATCGTAGATCTTCTGTAGTGGTATTTGTGGCCGCTCAACAACTCGCTGTTTCATCTCTTCAATAGCATGCAACGATTTCACGGTTGTGGGAGAGAAAGGTGGATGGCCGTTGTGAGCGCTTGGTCCCTAAACACACAAAAACAGGCTGTACCCATGTATAACACAAGTATAAAGAGAGAGAGAGAGTGAGAGAGAGAGAATGTGTGTGTGGTGTGTGTGTGTGTGTGTGTGTGTGTGTGTGGTGTGTGTGTGTGTTTTCACTGTTGTTGAGTGTACATAGGTATACAAGTGTGTGTGTGTGTGTGTGTGTGTGTGTGTGTGTGTGTGTGTGTGTGTGTGTGCGTGTGTGCGTGCGTGTGTGCGTGCGTGCGTGCGTGTTTGTGTGTGTGTGTGTGTGTGTGTGTGTGTGTGTGTGTGTGTGTGTGTGTGTGTGTGTGTTTCAGAGAGATAGAGAAGAAGAAAAACAGAGGATGATAATGACACTGGCTTTTACTTTCATTAGCTTCACAAGCTCTAATTGTTACATAAAACAGAATGAACACTGCACAAAGCACAAACTCAGAAAAGTGAAACAGTACATCATCATAATGAAAGAAACACAAATCATGGAATCAATGAGCAGACCTAACTAGTGTAACAGCATGTACCCCATTATGTATAATAGAGAGAGGGAGAAAGAGAGAGAGCGAGAGAGAGAAAGAGTGGACACACTATGAAATCAGAATTTACAGGACACTTAAATGACAACAGAAAACAATCACTTACTTTGAGCACCTCTTCTTGATGTCTTGTCACGCATCGGGATGGACATCCGTCGACAGAGCAGCTCCAATATATTCTATCATTCTTCTTGTTTTTGGTACGAAATTTGTGAATTTGTAATTATTGCTTAAAAGCAAATTCTGTCCTCTCTTGCTTTTCACAAACTGTAAGGCCGTGTTGCTTTCGACAGGTTTCTGGCATATCTAGTCTGGATGTAATTAGTGTTTGTTCTGTGTATGCTTGTCTGTTAACTGTGTTCAAATCACTCACTCAGTTCATTCAACCCTTTGATTACTGTTCAAATCACTCACTCAGTTCATTCAACCCTTTGATTACTGTTCTCACTGTTCGTGCTTAGGAAACCATTTTGGGCGAACAGTGCTAGAGCAATTTGGGCGAACCGTGGCACATTCCGTTTGCTGAGCTTCGACTCGGAGGTACTCACTGATACGCAACGAGAACAAAGACTTGGGCAAAAGGTGATTGGGCGAAAAGTGATGTATGTTAATCTTATCAGCTTGTGTTATGACATGTCGGTTTGTACAGTCTGGATTAAGATATGATTATATTGGAGATGCCTTGCCCAGGGTACACCCAGAGTGACTTTAGGGTAGCTGGTGTGTGGGAAGGTCCCCAAAGGCCAACTAGTCCCTTTGGCTGCTGCACTGATCGCCAGAACCAATGTTTCCTGTTGAATGGGCTGTGGGCCTGTGAAACTACATCACACTTTTACCCTATGGGTTGTTTAATCACATTCTAAACATTGTAACATGTGGAATAGAATGAATTAGCATAGATTTGTTTTCTTACCAATCTTTCATTCCAGCAAATGTGTTCCAAAATTTCAGTGTTGCACCTAAGCTGCAGAGCGAAAGCTAGTTAATGTTTTGAGTGGTTTTTTAGTCCGTCACCAAAGGTGATCGGACTATTGCGATGGGCTGGTTTGTATGTTTGTCTGTTTTTTCTTTTTTTTTTTTCTGTC
>CM065705.1:3541372-3546372 GCA_017654935.2 Phymorhynchus buccinoides | reverse complement strand
AATGTTTGATGCCACAGGTGTGAATGGTATGTATATTCATTTTCTTGTGCCCCCAGGTTAAAAAAAAAATAAAGTTGATTGCGATTGATTTGATGTGATTCGAATTGTGTGTGGTACTGTATACCATAGAGAAGAAAACATCCGAGCATAAATTATTCCCATGCTGACCTTGACCTTGAAGTGTGACCTTGAAAACCGAAATTTCCTTCTTTGCCGCCTATATGTTTCTTCTTCAAGCTATATCTCGTGAACTAGAAGACAGAATCCCTTCCAATGTTGTGTCAGACTGTATGTTGTGACACTCACGGGGTGTCGCAAGTTGCGTGGATCGTGGTGACGGACCTGTCTGCCGCTCGCGAAGCCTTGTTTTGTTTTTTTTATAGCGTGGCGACTATAGAGAGACATTGGAGACTAACATTTCTGCATGAGAAGGAACGTCGTTGGTCAAGGTCAAGGTCACTGGAGCCCGAAAATGCTGCAGCGCGGGCCTGATGATGTAGCGTCTTACGCTCTAGGTATGGTCACAACAAACCTACTATTTTTCGCTCTTTTCTCATTGCAAAATCCATAGTGATATGCAAGTCCATATTGTTACCAGTGTTATTGCTGTATGCCTTGGAAGAAGTGTATCATGGTTGCCATGGGGAAAGAGCAAATAAATAACAACGTGTATTGCGACCATTGATGCTTTATATTGTTATTCAATGTTCGACGTTGTGGATATTAAAAAATTGATTCAATGTCATCACGTGTTTCTGTGTTGTGTGTGTTGTTGTGTGTGTGTGTGAGGTGTGGTGTGTGTGTGTGTGGTGTGTGTGTGTGTGTGTGTGTGTGTGTGTGTGCGTGGCTTTTGTCGGCGCCAGTTCACTACATTTTCCGTGCGCACATCCTGTGGCGCCCGCCCGTGGCGTTACATGTGCTGTGTTGAGTCCGGTTGGTCGCGATGTTGCGTGCGTGTGTCCGTGCATCGCGTCGTGGGTGTGTTTGCGCGCATGTATTTTGTGTATCGTGTAGTGCGCGCGCGCGTGCGCCGCGCTCTCCGCGCTCTTCTCTCCATTTAGTAACGGTAACGCCTAGTAACGGATAACGCCCAAGTACTACGGTAACGCTGAGGTACAAAGCCAAAAATTTGAAGCGAATTCGTGTTTAAGGAAACGGCAGAGTCCACCCCATTGAGTTATAGAAGGCCCCATTCCAGTTGGCGCGCAGTGAGGAGTGACGCGCTCTCCCGATTTCTTCTGTATTTTTGCCGCCAGGATCTTGCCCCGTCCCCTCAGCAAGCCTCGACAGCAAAATGTGAAGCACGTATTCGGTTAAGCAAACGGCGTTACGAGGGAGTTATTTGTAAATTAAAAAATGTCTGAAGCGGCGTATATCGTCTGTGCGTTTCTGTAAAATCGATATCGCTTTCGATTTGGCAAGTCGCGCTTAGCCCTCGTACCCACAGCAGTCATGTACCTGCCAAAATGTGAAGGACAATCTGGTCCAGAATACCGGAAGAGGATCGGGCACCGGGACCGCACAAAGAAGGCCGGTGGATACGAAAGTTCCGGGGCCCCGCTTTTTGCCAAAACCGCAGATGATGACTTTAGCGCAACGCCGTGGAGGTACCGGTAAACAGCAATCTAGTAACGGTAATGGCCTCAGCTACTAGTAATGCCATGGAGTACAGGTTTAACGATGAGTACAGCAAATTTTAAGCGATTCGGTTCATGAGTTGCGCGGAGTATAATGCCCCGTGTGACAGGTGGCGGATTGTCTCGGGAGAGGGACTCACTGAGAGTGACACGACGTATCCCTAGTAAATGGTTTTAAAAACCTAGTAAACACAGGAAAAGAAAAGTACTCGGGGTTGAATGCGGAGGGACAGCAAAGTTCAAGCGATATACGTGGAGGTCGTTTAAGAAAACGGGCCAGAGAGTAATAAGGGTCCCCCGCGTTCCTTTTTTCCGTTTGGCGTTGCCTCTGAGAAGTTGAGCACTCCTCGCGAGTATTCTCTTCAAATTTTGTGCCCGGCTTAGCCCCTGGCCACAGCAAGCCTGACATTCGGTTAAGAGGAACGGCGGGAGTTTTTTGAAAAGGTGAACTGAACGTGGCATATATCGCGCGCGTTTCTGAATCGATCGCTTCTGGTTTGGCACATCTATAGTCACCGTCCCCGGTCATCTATCTGCTTAAACTTGAAGCAAGTGGTCCAGACATACCGGAGGAATACAGGCACCGAGAGGCCGTGGATACGCGTTTCGCACATTGGCCAACACGCAAATGACACGGCCGCCTCAGTTGCCGGCTGATAGCAAATTGGAAGCGATTCAGTCGAAAAACGGCGGAGTTATAAGGCCATTTCCAAACCACACACACACCCACAAGGACAGTTGTCTTTTTATTTATAACTAGAGCAAACGTTGTGTACCGGTAACGCCAAGTACTGGTAACGCTGAGGCAGCAAATTTGAAGCGATTCCGTTAAGAAACGGCAGCCAGGTTATAAGTCGTTTCCATTGGCGCTTTGCTCTTGAGAGTGACATGCTTCTCCCTAAGTAAAACGGTAACGTCAAGTACTGGAACGCTGAAGACAGCAAATTGAAGGGATTGATTAAGAAATGGCAGAGTTATAAGGTCATGTTTCCCGTTGGCGCTGCTCTGGAGTTGGACGCGCTTCTCATGATGCTCTTTTAATTTGCTGTCCGCTTGCCCCGTGCCACAAGCAAGCATGACAGAAAATTTGAAGCTGATTCGATTACGAACGGCGCGGAGTTATTTGTTGAAAAGGGAAGCGGCGTATATCGCGCTGCGTTTCTGAATCGATTGATTTGGCTACACAGATCGTCACGTCCACGGTCATTTATCTTCCAAAAATGTGAAGGCAATCCGTCCAGAAACACCAGAGAGACGGCGCCCGAGAGCAGCGGATACGCGTTCGCGCATGTGCCAAACCGCGCAAATGACACGGCCACATGGTTGCCGTTGCGTCGCCCCGTTAGGCTCACAGCAAATTTGAAGCCATTCGGTAGGAAAAACGGCGGAGTTATAAGGCCCGTTTGTGCTTCCCACAGACAGACACAAGCTTGCCTTTTTATATATGAGTACACGATTCTATATTTAATGTGTAGTGTCCATGATGAGTATGATGTTTCCTCTTATGTCTCTGTCTCCAATTTTGTCTGATATTAGTCTGTCTATGATCTCTCTCTCTCTCTCTCTGGAGTCTCTCTCCTCTACTCTCCCTGAGCTCTCTCTCTCTCTCTCTCTCTCCTCTCTCTCTCTCTCTCTCTCTCTCCCCCCCAGCCTAAATTCTTTTCCTTGTAAAATAAAGTTTTAGGTCTGAGTCTCTTCTCTCGATCACCACCCCTCTCTCTCTATCTCTCTCTCTTCTTATGTACACACACACACACACACGCCACACGCCCGCACGCACACGCACACACACCGCGCGCACACGCACACACACACACACACACACACACACACACACACACACCCACACACACCACGGTGTAGCGTGGCACAGGGTGTCGAGTGGCACAGTTGGTAGAGTGGCACATGCTGTAGAGTGGACAGTGGTGTAGAGTGAACACAGTGGTGTAGAGGGCAAGTGGTTGATAGAGTGCACAGTGGTGTAGAGTGGCCACCAGTGGTTGTCGCGTTCGCTCGTGCTCAAGTAACCGAGTTCGAAAAATGGGTACAGGGATTTTTCCTCTAATTCTGCACTAGCTTTAACGGTCTGAACGTGGAGTCTTTCGGATGAGACGATAAACCGAGGTCCCGTGTGACCCATGCACTTAGATACGTAAACCCTAATCGCAGTGGCAACAAAAAGTGTCATTTGGTCCAAATTTACCCCACCCCCCTCCATCTCTCCACTCCCATCATCAGGACAAAAATCGCATGCAAATAAACACAAAACAAAAAATGGGTGCGCGCCTCTGGCTGTGCCGCGCTCTACAAAGTGGGGAGCAACCCGAATTTCACAGAGGACAGAGATAAGTTCCCTCTCTCTCTGCACTACGCCCAACTAAGAATATCGCGCGCTAATCCCCTACTGGTTTGACTCCCCATGGTGGTCAAATCATGTCTAAGTTGAGCATCGAGATCGGCAGTGGCCAGAGATATCGTCATACCAGAGCCTGTGTATATGTACAGTCAAAATGAGGAAATTATCATACGGGTAATGCCCTTTTTTTGCCAAATTCAGTCATCCGGAATACCTGTCAAACAGGCCCATTACTGGAAATGGCTACTAAAATTTCTTTCACTACAGTCAGCCTGAAATTGTCTCCAGTCAATACCGGAAATGATCGAAACACAAAAACACCATATTGAACTTAATGGTTTTTAATTTTATGATGCCATTCAATCAGAAAAATAAACGATATTTTAAGCTAAAAGCAAGCTATGAACACGATAATACATAAAGCAGAACAATAAATATTTTTTCAAGGCTAAAAGCAAGTCTTTGACAACAACACACATAATCAGGCGGAGCCTGTCCTAAAAAAAATAACTAAAGATTACACAGAGGGGTGACAGTCAAATCGGTACTCGTTCAAACAGATGCAACTTGTGAATTAATATGCTTTTTTCCGTCTTATGAAATGGAAGAAGGCTTGATGTTAAACCCTAAAACTTTTAATAAGAAATGAAAAAAAGCAGTTTATCAGTGTAAATGTTTGCAAACAAATATCAGAGGGGGGAGGAGGTTTGGAAATTAGTTTGAATTAATAGATTTGCGTTTTATAGACAGAAGAAAGCATTTGGGAACCGTTGTGCATCTCGTTTTGAACGAGCGACTGATTTGACTGCGAACATCGAGTCATCTCAAAAGCTTATTTGTTAGCATCTGTTGAAGCTGGTCTTCTGAATGATATTGTGCAGCCAGAAATGGCCAAAAAACAGTTTGTGGTGAATACGGTTCAAACCGTTTAGGGAGAGAAGGCCCAAAGTTGGGCCCCCCAAACTTTGATACAAAAATATTGCCTTAAAAAAGGAGGTATAAGATAA
>CM065705.1:3478372-3540872 GCA_017654935.2 Phymorhynchus buccinoides | reverse complement strand
TGTAGCCTTGGTGTTCTAGCCTACGTCAATTGGTCTGACGTAGCCTTAAGCCAAGGCGGGACATGTGAATTGAAACATTTAGAGTAGGAGATACCAGGACCGTCATAATTTGACCAAGCGCAGAAAAAACATTGAACTGAATTTTGCCACGAGAAAGAGAAGCAGACGAGTCTTTATCCCAGTTTGCATCTTATCCCTAGATAAACTGTGGGCTATGGTGAATTACAGCTGGGCAATATGAAAATGGTTACAAAAATAACAGACATCATAAACTGGACATCAACGATAAACGAAAATCTGTGCCCGTGTTTTTTTATAGTAAGAATGGGGTTGAAATAAAACATAGCAGAAGTTACAATAAACTTCCTTCATGCAAATAGATTATAGCGTAAAAGCATCTGCTTTCCAAAACAACTTTTTTTACAACTAAAAATAAAAGAACTACTTCTTGCCATCAAGATATGTGTCATTATGACTCCATGATCAACCCCACTGTCATAACTACCCCCTCTCCACCCCCTTACCTTTCTCCCTCCACCCCCCCCCCCCCCCCCCCCAGGCTGCCTACCCTCTGTTGCAGTTTCCAGGGACAAACTGCTTAAAAACTAGGGACAGAGACTTATTTCCAGGAACAAGCATCGTGATGTCATGCATCAGGGTCAAAACGAACATTAACTGTTGATTATTTCACTATCTAGCAAAATGTTTGCAACTCTGGATTCTTTTGGTACTCTTCTATATGCTTTTTGGTGTCATTGTGCTTCAACAGTCAAGATCCTTTGGTGCTCAGTAACTTATGCGTAACATATATTATGTAAAGAAAATATCAACAGTATCTGTTGTTTTGGGGTGTTTCTCTGTTGAATAGTAAGGTCAGCTAACAAGAACAGTAACTGCTCTACCCAAAATTTGATTCTACTCAGTTTCCAGGGACACCAGAGAGAAAACTGGATTCCAGGGACAGGGTGCTATTTTGGACAGTTTCCAGGGACATATACCCCTTAAAATTATTGAATTGAATTGAATTAGGAGGGACGGTTGGCAGCCCAGCCTCCCCCCACTCCCTCCTTTCTGTCACTTCTTCTTCCATCGCTCAGTTTCCTGTCAATTATGAGCGCAGGTGCGTCATGCTGCCGTTATGCGCCTGACTAAGAAATAGTTAGGCCCAGCAAGTCCGACTTCGGCTGGAGGAAATCTTTTTGAAAGTGTTTCGTGGAAAAAAGGCAAGAGAATGGACCGGGTAAGGCAGAAAGATAGTAGATGACAGTAAGCAAAGGGAAAAGACAGAGTCAAAGAGAGTGACAGATTAGAGGAAGTTACAAGCACAGAACTTCCAGAAGTTGGGGAACTATTTATAGAAAAGACCCCCCGGTATCCCCACGGGGGGGGGGGGGGGGGGGGCTTTCTGTCACTCACTGCTGAGGTCTCCAGAAACACCTCAGCAGCAGGTCTAACATTCTGCGGGAGGAGATTTCCACCAGGTGGGGGCAAAGTGAGTTTCGCAGAAGAATATCCAACCGATTTTGCATTTCATTTGAAAGATGTCGACTCAAACTAAAACGATGAAGCTGGGCGTCAAAATGAAGAAGAAGTAGAAGAAAAAGAAGCACTAGGATCACAAATCTGGAAACGTGTGGCGTGAAGTAGGCCGCGCACGACTGCTAACTTCGGCGGGAAGTTGCTTGTTCAGTCATTCACATCCGGTTCCGCTTAGCGATTGCATAGGTAATATGCACCCGAGCGAATTATTACCCCGGCCTTTTTTGTTTTGTCAAATTTTCACTTTCGCGGATTTTCCGCGATTCGCGGAGGACTACCATGCCTGGTCCATGTGCATCACGCCCACAACCCCCCCCCCCCTCCCCCCACTCACTGCTGAGGTCTCCAGAAGAACCTCTGCAGCAGGTCTGACATTCTGCGGGAGGAGACGTCCAGGTCGAAGCTACACACGCTGTCCTCGTGGGGGACGTTGAACCGCACGTCCACGTGCATCACGCCCACACCCGTCCCCGACGCCTCAAACAGCAGCTTGCCCCCCGTGGGAACCTGGGATACATCATTTGCATGCTACAAAAACACCAGTATCGGGATTCGTTTACTTGTATTTTATTGGTGAGAAAAGTTCACGAGGCTTCGAACAGGGAGCTTGTCTCCCGTGGGAACCTGGGATACATTATTTGCATATTACAAAAACACCAGTATCGGGATTCGTTTACTTGTATTTTATTGGTGAGAAAAGTTCACGAGGCTTCGAACAGGGAGCTTGTCTCCCGTGGGAACCTGGGATACATCATTTGCATGCTACAAAAACACCAGTATCGGGATTCGTTTACTTGTATTTTATTGGTGAGAAAAGTTCACGAGGCTTCGAACAGGGAGCTTGTCTCCCGTGGGAACCTGGGATACAGTCATTTGCATGCTACAAAAACACCAGTATCGGGATTCGTTTACTTGTATTTTATTGGTGAGAAAAGTTCACGAGGCTTCGAACAGGGAGCTTGTCTCCCGTGGGAACCTGGGATACAGTCATTTGCATGCTACAAAAACACCAGTATCGGGATTCGTTTACTTGTATTTTATTGGTGAGAAAAGTTCACGAGGCTTCGAACAGGGAGCTTGTCTCCCGTGGGAACCTGGGATACAGTCATTTGCATGCTACAAAAACACCAGTATCGGGATTCGTTTACTTGTATTTTATTGGTGAGAAAAGTTCACGAGGCTTCGAACAGGGAGCTTGTCTCCCGTGGGAACCTGGGATACAGTCATTTGCATGCTACAAAAACACCAGTATCGGGATTCGTTTACTTGTATTTTATTGGTGAGAAAAGTTCACGAGGCTTCGAACAGGGAGCTTGTCTCCCGTGGGAACCTGGGATACAGTCATTTGCATGCTACAAAAACACCAGTATCGGGATTCGTTTACTTGTATTTTATTGGTGAGAAAAGTTCACGAGGCTTCGAACAGGGAGCTTGTCTCCCGTGGGAACCTGGGATACAGTCATTTGCATGCTACAAAAACACCAGTATCGGGATTCGTTTACTTGTATTTTATTGGTGAGAAAAGTTCACGAGGCTTCGAACAGGGAGCTTGTCTCCCGTGGGAACCTGGGATACAGTCATTTGCATGCTACAAAAACACCAGTATCGGGATTCGTTTACTTGTATTTTATTGGTGAGAAAAGTTCACGAGGCTTCGAACAGGGAGCTTGTCTCCCATGGGAACCTGGGATACAGTCATTTGCATGCTACAAAAACACCAGTATCGGGATTCGTTTACTTGTATTCTATTGGTGAGAAAAGTTCACGAGGCTTCGAACAGGGAGCTTGTCTCCCGTGGGAACCTGGGATACAGTCATTTGCATGCTACAAAAACACCAGTATCGGGATTCGTTTACTTGTATTCTATTGGTGAGAAAAGTTCACGAGGCTTCGAACAGGGAGCTTGTCTCCCGTAGGAATCTGGGATACATTCATTTGCATATCACAAAAATACCAGTATCGGGATTCATTTACTTGTATTTTATTGTTTTTTGTATTTTATTATTTATTGCTAGGGAGTTTTACAATTCAGTCCGTGGATGGGTGTATGAGATAAAGAATTAATAACATTCGAAATATTTACGGTTTCAAAGCGGGCGTTCGGGTGTTTACCTTGTGTGGTACTTGTATTTTATTGGTGAGAAAAGTTCACGAGGTTTCAAACAGGGATCTTGTCTCCCGTGGAAACCTGGGATACATTCATTTGCATATATATTACAAAAATACCAGTATCGTGATTTGTTTACTTGTATTTTATTGGTCAGAAAAATTCACGAGGCTTCAAACAGGGATCTTGTCTCCCGTGGGAACCTGGGATACATTATTTGCATATTACAAAAACACCAGTATCGGGATTCGTTTACTTGAATTTTATCGGTGAGAAAAGTTCATGAGGCTTCGAACAGGGATCTTGTCTCCCGTGGAAACCTGGGATACATTCATTTGAATATTACAAAAATATCAGTATTGGCGATATAATAGTGATTGTGATTCATTTACTTGTATTTTATCGGTGAGAAAAGTTCACAAGGCTTTGAACAGGGAGCTTGTCTCCCGTGGAAATCTGGGATACATTCATTTGCATATTACGAAATTAAAAGTATTAACGATAGTGATTGTGATTCATTTACTTGTATTTATCGGTGAGTAAAGTTCATGAGGCCTCCAACAGGAGTTTGTCTCCCCTGGAAACCTGGGACACATTCATTTGCATATCAGTAAAAGACACTGCATTAATTAACCTTTTGGCTCCGCCCATTTAACCTGCGGGCAAATGCACTCCCAGCCTGCAGTCTCGGAGAGAGAGGTATTGGTTTCATTATAAAAAAACTTACAAAAACAAAAACCGAAAATGAAATGCTTGCAAATTATTTAAAATCGCGCAACAAGTTTAGCGATCATTCCAACACAAATAGCTTCAGAACAAGTGTACTTTATACTCCTGAATATTTTTTAGATTGGAGGTCTCTGCCCGACAGCTTGTTGGGCACAGGCGCTGGCAGTTGCTCTAGCAGAGCTGATTCTAGGATTTTGAAAAAGAGGGGGCATTCCCCCCCTATGATTGAAAAAAGGGGGGCAGGTCCCCCCCTAAGAATGAAAAAAGGGGGGACACTTTGCACTGCATTCCGCCACTCTCCATCTTGGACAGCCATGACCACTTCTTCAGCCAGTCGTCTTGGAACCGGTGTTCCCTTGCACTGGCGCTGTTATCGGGCTGCTTCTCCGAGTTTTTGGATGTAGTCGCCGTTTCTTCAAGCTCTTCTCCACACTCTGACTCATCATGTGGCACAGACTGCTTTTTTTTCCACTTTGCCTCCGTGAAAGTCAAAATCAAAGAGCGTGGCTACGCGCTTCATTTTGGAAGAAATCCAATATGGCGGCTTAAACTCTCGCAAGTTCTCGTCGGTATTCAAGATGAATGAGATGAACGCGATTGATTGGTTGATCAGTTTGTGTAGCCTAGACAACAGGTTTTGCAGACGACGAACGCCATGCCCGCAGCGATCGGTGAAAATAGCGGGCAGTTCTGCAAATGTGCGGGAGTCGGCCCGCATTAAGACTCGATTATCGCGGGAAGGAACAGATTTTCTGGGGATTGTACCAATCCCGCGCTCTAGAATCAGCTCTGTCTAGGACGCCTGACAAATTGTCGGGCGCAGGGCAGAATGAGGTAAGTGCATCTGAGAATAAGGCCGTGTACACACATAAGCGGATATTCCATGCGGAAACCTGTGCGTAATCCATAAATAAGTGAAACAAAGAAGGGAAAAGATTTGCACACATGTCCGAATTTCCTCTATATGTGTAAAATGTGATCCTTCTTTCTTCCACTTATTAAGGGTTTTCCGTACGGAACTTACGCGTCTAATGTGAACCCGGCCTAAGGGGCAAAAAAAAAAGAAACAGAAAAAAAGTAATGGGAATTTATTTAAATACTATTTAGTTGAATTTATACTCTTGGATAAGTGTAACTGTTTTAAAATAGGTAAAGATATTCATGAGGCTTTGAAGAGGAGATTGCCTCCTGGGAACCTGGCATGGACTCATTTGCATATCAGAAAAAGCCCCCCCCACCCCGAACTCAAGGAATAACTATCTTTTTTATGGAAAAATCAAAGACTTTTCATAATCGGTTTAATAATGATGGCAATTGCGAAGAATGCAATGCTAGTTTCATGTACGTAACTACCAAACCAAACTGTTCTAAAACTGTTCAAATGGTTTCCGAGCTATCCAATAACAAAGAAATGCCAGGCATGGTAATGGTGAAAAAGCATATTTCTCTGAAAATATTTGGGGATTTCAGGAGACATTGTCTATGGTGGTTTCAATGGGTAAAGAGCCCTTTATGGTGATCAAGGGGCAATTTCTCTTGAGGGCAAATATATAAAACTGTTAAAAATTGTGAACATGGCATCTCCTCAAGCTTAAAGGGCTTCGCACACTAGCGTCAAGATCTCGAGATCGCAGCGATTTTTTGCTGCAAGGCGCAGTTTGATGCGCCGCTTGCGTGTGAGAGATTCGCGGCGCGGCAGGATTTTTTATGCGTAGCTGCGCGATTTTGTGTTGCTCGAGAATAGAAGCGGCTCTAATTTTGATGCTCAAGATCGCAGAGATCGTGAAACTAGCCAATCACAACGGACGGAAGGACCATAACTCTGAATGAAGAAAAAAAATACTGTTGTTTCTAGGAGGAGGTTTGATGCTAGAGTAATCTTTCCTTGCTTTCCAAATAAGGAAGTTCGCGCGACAAGAGGCGAAGCGACAAGAGTCGTGTGTGAGAACACCACTGCCTCGCTACAATGTGTGCTGTGATGCAGGCGTCAACGCGTCAAGGCGTTGCTCTGAGAAACAATTGACGCCTGATGCTAGTGTGCGAAGGCCTTAAAACTCCGCCTGACATTTGTTTTTCTACATTCACGATTCTCTGAAGATTACTATACCTGCATGCACATGTGTTCAAATGCTAAAGTGCTAAAGTCACTATTACACACACACAGAGCTACACACACACACACACACACACAGAGCTATACACACACACACACCTTGGGCACAGACTTGAGAACCAGAGCATCCTCTCTTGTTAAGGAGAAGGTTTTCTGGAATTGTTCGTCGACCTCCGACCTCACGTGACAGGTCATGTCCAAGATGGCGGAAAACGACTTGATGCTGTATTCCGACAATGCCTGAAGACCTATCACCGTGTCCTGGCGGAATAGATCATTATTACACAATAGTATTACACATTGTTAGAATGGGGCTTTATACTACGTCTTGGCGACACAAAATGGCGATCATTTTCGGACTGACTTGACCATGCCACCAAGTTGATGTTGATGTAACCTGGCTTAAGGACTCCAGGGATCATCCCAATAGCCAAAGCACTTGAACACTATGGTACAAATGCGCCAGCTAGGGATGAGAACATTACGTGAGTTACCGTTTTTGATTACCCCACCACGTGAGCAGCCACACTCAGACTTCGGAGGATATACCACCTAGTGACTAGTACTAGTTCCTGACAGGCAAGGGCAATAATCTTAAATAGGTGGCGCTCGCATCTCAGTGCATGAGACAGGGGGGCAGATCATTTTCAGTATAAAGCCTCACTAACATTGAGCCCATGTTTTGATATACAAGTAATTCTAATTTCCTTATAGTATAGCACTGCTACACAAGAACTACCGTGATACATAATCAAAACTGATACTAAACATAGGTCAATATATAACCACATTTTCTTCATTATTATTCAAATTTCATTATAATATAACACTGTTGCTAATGATTTTGGTGCTGATTTGTGTAGCCTTACTACCCACCCCCCAACAGTCACTGAATTGGCACTATGTTGTATGATTATTGCATCGCCCTACAAAAGGGGTCTTTGCCCTATGGAAATAAACATTTCATTTTTCCCCCCCAAAACCCCCACCCCTTCCATATAGTTTTCTTCATTGAGCTCCTCCAAAATCGGAATGTGTCGGCTGAATGCAGTGAGGAGACCAGTCTCTACTGAGACGGTGTGACTAAGAAATATTGAAGACTTGAAGACTTGAAAACGTCTGAATGCAGCAAGGAGACCAGTGAAAACTGGAAAACGGACACATATGTACTTTACCATTGTGGCCTTATGCCCTGGGAAACGCAGAAGAAGAAGAAGAATCGCCCCTACCTGAGTGGACACAAAATGCTCCTCCCGTTTTGACGTGGTCCTTCAGTTTTATCTTGAACTCCAGGACATTCTGTATGCAACGTACATTTCAGTTTTTAACACTGGGGGCTCCTCCCGTTTCAGCAGCCAACGATGGGGTTGCTGTGTTAGTTTCATGTTGAAGGAGAACACCCTCTCACTGATTGTCAGTACTAAGACACACACACATTTCCATTTTGAAACCCTGGGGGTCAGTTTTGAAGTTATCCATCAATTTCATGTTGAATTCTTACACCCTACCTCGCTGCATTCTCTCCACACACACACGAAGAAGAATCCATTTTTACCCTGGGGGTCACAAATGACGTGGTCCATCAACTTCATGTTGAATTCTAACGCCCACTCGCTGCCGGCCAGAGCCAGAGCGTAGGCCGTGATGGCGGCCGTCAGAGGGCGCTGCTTTTCTTCCAGACGATGCTCCAAATAGCGCGACGCTTTGTCGATCATTTCCGTGCGAATCTGAACACAATTAGTATGCATCTAATAAATAAGTGAGCAACAACAAACCTTTGAGTCCTCTTATGACTATTTAAACATCTCCGGCTGTTGTTGTTGGTTTACCTTGGCTGACGTGGTCCAAAAGACGAAAACAAAAATTGCCGGCCAGAGCCAGAAAGGGATCATCCCAACAGCCGAAGCACTTGAACACTATGGTACAAATGCATCAGTTAGGGATGAGAACATTACGGCCCTATATTTAGAGTTAACAATGTCCCATATGTACCCTTCGGGTCAAGAGGATGTAAAATCTTAAATTTCGTTCAAAAACATTACGTGTGTGACTGGTTTTGATTACACCCCCCATGTGGGCAGCCACACTCCGTCTTCGGGGGAATCTCCGGCTGTTGTAGGCCACTCAGCGATTTGAAACCTACACGTATCTGCTCTGAGGGACTTTCTCTGTCTGTTCGCATGTCATCTGCGTCAAATTATCACGGATTTTAGCTGTTTGGAGCAGGCGATCGTATCCGCCATTAAAAGTCAATACATACGAGGCAGTCAGGGGGAGCTCCTCTAAGTATAACAAATACCCGAACATTCAAAGCCGCAGCCACACGGCATGCAAAATTGTATGGGATGCGATGCGATTGTGTCACACAAGTCATGCTTCATGTGAAATACTTCCGTCTAAAATAATTCTGCCATTTTCGCTCACTATACTCAAGTAGACCCAATAGATGGATTTTACATGAACCATGACTCACATCGTCAAAATTGAACGACATTGAGGTGCGATTCATATGTCGTGTGGCTGGCCCTCAGCAGCGTGTGTCGCAAACCAAACGATCTTACCAGCCATTAATGGTAGCTTAGCCTTTTTCACGAAAAACCAACATTTAGAAAGATGTTTTACCCAACATTTTAACTTTCTCACCTCATGCATACAGGGGCACCAATTAAAGACCCACCTCATGCACACAGGGGCACCAATTAAAGACCCACCTCATGCACACAGGGGCACCAATTAAGGACCCACCTCATGCATACAGGGGCACCAATTAAAGACCCACCTCATGCACACAGGGGCACCAATTAAGGACCCACCTCATGCATACAGGGGCACCAATTAAGGACCCACCTCATGCATACAGGGGCACCAATTAAAGACCCACCTCATGCACACAGGGGCACCAATTAAAGACCCACCTCATGCATACAGGGGCACCAATTAAAGACCCACCTCATGCACACAGGGGCACCAATTAAAGACCCACCTCATGCACACAGGGGCACCAATTAAAGACCCACCTCATGCATACAGGGGCACCAATTAAAGACCCACCTCATGCATACAGGGGCACCAATTAAAGACCCACCTCATGCACACAGGGGCACCAGTTAAAGACCCACCTCATGCATACAGGGGCACCAATTAAAGACCCACCTCATGCATACAGGGGCACCAATTAAAGACCCACCTCATGCATACAGGGGCACCAATTAAGGACCCACCTCATGCATACAGGGGCACCAATTAAAGACCCACCTCATGCACACAGGGGCACCAGTTAAAGACCCACCTCATGCATACAGGGGCACCAATTAAAGACCCACCTCATGCACACAGGGGCACCAGTTAAAGACCCACCTCATGCAAACAGGGGCACCAATTAAAGACCCACCTCATGCATACAGGGGCACCAATTAAAGACCCACCTCATGCATACAGGGGCACCAATTAAGGACCCACCTCATGCATACAGGGGCACCAATTAAAGACCCACCTCATGCACACAGGGGCACCAATTAAAGACCCACCTCATGCATACAGGGGCACCAATTAAAGACCCACCTCATGCATACAGGGGCACCAATTAAAGACCCACCTCATGCACACAGGGGCACCAATTAAAGACCCACCTCATGCACACAGGGGCACCAATTAAGGACCCACCTCATGCACACAGGGGCACCAATTAAGGACCCACCTCATGCACACAGGGGCACCAATTAAAGACCCACCTCATGCATACAGGGGCACCAATTAAGGACCCACCTCATGCATACAGGGGCACCAATTAAAGACCCACCTCATGCACACAGGGGCACCAATTAAAGACCCACCTCATGCACACAGGGGCACCAATTAAAGACCCACCTCATGCATACAGGGGCACCAATTAAAGACCCACCTCATGCACACAGGGGCACCAGTTAAAGACCCACCTCATGCATACAGGGGCACCAATTAAAGACCCACCTCATGCATACAGGGGCACCAGTTAAAGACCCACCTCATGCAAACAGGGGCACCAATTAAAGACCCACCTCATGCATACAGGGGCACCAATTAAAGACCCACCTCATGCATACAGGGGCACCAATTAAAGACCCACCTCATGCATACAGGGGCACCAATTAAAGACCCACCTCATGCACACAGAGTCACCAGTTAAAGACCCACCTCATGCACACAGGGGCACCAGTTAAAGACCCACCTCATGCATACAGGGGCACCAGTTAAAGACCCACCTCATGCATACAGGGGCACCAATTAAAGACCCACCTCATGCATACAGGGGCACCAATTAAAGACCCACCTCATGCACACAGAGGCACCAGTTAAAGACCCACCTCATGCATACAGGGGCACCAATTAAGGACCCACCTCATGCATACAGGGGCACCAATTAAAGACCCACCTCATGCACACAGGGGCACCAATTAAAGACCCACCTCATGCACACAGGGGCACCAGTTAAAGACCCACCTCATGCATACAGGGGCACCAATTAAAGACCCACCTCATGCACACAGGGGCACCAATTAAAGACCCACCTCATGCATACAGGGGCACCAATTAAAGACCCACCTCATGCACACAGGGGCACCAATTAAAGACCCACCTCATGCACACAGGGGCACCAGTTAAAGACCCACCTCATGCATACAGGGGCACCAATTAAAGACCCACCTCATGCACACAGGGGCACCAATTAAAGACCCACCTCATGCATACAGGGGCACCAATTAAAGACCCACCTCATGCATACAGGGGCACCAATTAAAGACCCACCTCATGCATACAGGGGCACCAATTAAAGACCCACCTCATGCATACAGGGGCACCAATTAAAGACCCACCTCATGCATACAGGGGCACCAATTAAAGACCCACCTCATGCATACAGGGGCACCAATTAAAGACCCACCTCATGCACACAGGGGCACCAATTAAAGACCCACCTCATGCACACAGGGGCACCAATTAAAGACCCACCTCATGCACACAGGGGCACCAATTAAGGACCCACCTCATGCATACAGGGGCACCAATTAAAGACCCACCTCATGCATACAGGGGCACCAATTAAAGACCCACCTCATGCATACAGGGGCACCAATTAAGGACCCACCTCATGCACACAGGGGCACCAATTAAGGACCCACCTCATGCACACAGGGGCACCAATTAAAGACCCACCTCATGCACACAGGGGCACCAATTAAAGACCCACCTCATGCATACAGGGGCACCAATTAAGGACCCACCTCATGCATACAGGGGCACCAATTAAAGACCCACCTCATGCATACAGGGGCACCAATTAAAGACCCACCTCATGCACACAGGGGCACCAGTTAAAGACCCACCTCATGCATACAGGGGCACCAATTAAAGACCCACCTCATGCATACAGGGGCACCAATTAAAGACCCACCTCATGCATACAGGGGCACCAATTAAAGACCCACCTCATGCATACAGGGGCACCAATTAAAGACCCACCTCATGCACACAGGGGCACCAATTAAAGACCCACCTCATGCATACAGGGGCACCAATTAAAGACCCACCTCATGCATACAGGGGCACCAATTAAAGACCCACCTCATGCATACAGGGGCACCAATTAAAGACCCACCTCATGCACACAGGGGCACCAGTTAAAGACCCACCTCATGCACACAGGGGCACCAATTAAAGACCCACCTCATGCATACAGGGGCACCAATTAAAGACCCACCTCATGCATACAGGGGCACCAATTAAAGACCCACCTCATGCACACAGGGGCACCAGTTAAAGACCCACCTCATGCATACAGGGGCACCAATTAAAGACCCACCTCATGCATACAGGGGCACCAATTAAGGACCCACCTCATGCATACAGGGGCACCAATTAAAGACCCACCTCATGCATACAGGGGCACCAATTAAAGACCCACCTCATGCATACAGGGGCACCAATTAAAGACCCACCTCATGCATACAGGGGCACCAATTAAAGACCCACCTCATGCACACAGGGGCACCAATTAAAGACCCACCTCATGCACACAGGGGCACCAATTAAAGACCCACCTCATGCATACAGGGGCACCAATTAAAGACCCACCTCATGCACACAGGGGCACCAATTAAAGACCCACCTCACGCACACAGGGACACCAGTTAAAGACCCACCTCATGCACACCAGTTAAAGACCCACCTCATGCATACAGGGGCACCAGTTAAAGATCCACCTCATGCACACAGGGGCACCAATTAAAGACCCACCTCATGCATACAGGGACACCAGCTAAAGACCCACCTCATGCATACAGGGGCACCAGTTAAAGACCCACCTCATGCATACAGGGGCACCAATTAAAGACCCACCTCATGCACACAGGGGCACCAATTAAAGACCCACCTCATGCATACAGGGGCACTCCAGAAGAGTGATGAGCACGAAGGCCGTCACCGACATGTCTCCGTTGATTCCACCCTGGTAGTGACAACATACAAAGATTTCATTTAGGAATTCGCAATTTGTATCTACTATATTTAGACACACTGCTAGAACATTTGAATTGAGGCGTGAATTAACAATTATACAAATATTTGAATTAAGTCTGCCTACCCCGTCCCTCCATGCCGTTACACACACACACACACACAGAGCTATACACACACACACACACACACACACACAGAGCTATGCACACATACGCGTGCGCGCAACCACACACACACACAATATGAGGCCATATACACAAACACACACAGATCTACACACACACACACACATACAAACACACACAGAGCTACACACACACAGACACAGAGCTACACACACACACAAACACAAACTGAGCTACACACACACACACAGAGTTATACACACATACGCATGCATGCAGCCAGACACACACACACATACATACAGAGCTACACACACACACACACAGAGCTACACACACACACACACACACACAGCTACACACACACACAGAGCTACACACACACACACACACAGCTACACACCAGCATTTCCCTGTGGGTGACCCAGACATCCTCGATGAAGGATCCCTCTGTCCTCTGTCATGTCTTCAGCCAGTGCAGCGTGTCACACACACAGCTATACACACACACAGCTACACACCAGCATTTCCCTGTGGGTGACCCAGACATCCTCGATGAAGGATCCCTCTGTCCTCTGTCATGTCTTCAGCCAGTGCAGCGTGTCACACACACAGCTACACACACACACAGCTACACACACACACAGCTACACACACACACAGCTACACACACACACAGCTACACACCAGCATTTCCCTGTGGGTGACCCAGACATCCTCGATGAAGGATCCCTCTGTCCTGTCATGTTTTCAGCCAGTGCACCATGTCACACACACACATACACACACACACACACAGCTACACACCAGCATTTCCCTGTGGGTGACCCAGACATCCTCGATGAAGGATCCCTCTGTCCTCTGTCATGTTTTCAGCCAGTGCACCATGTCACACACACACACACACACACACACACACAGCTACACACCAGCATTTCCCTGTGGGTGACCCAGACATCCTCGATGAAGGATCCCTCTGTCCTCTGTCATGTTTTCAGCCAGTGCACCATGTCACACACACACACATACACACACACACACACAGCTACACACCAGCATTTCCCTGTGGGTGACCCAGACATCCTCGATGAAGGATCCCTCTGTCCTCTGTCGTGTCTTCAGCCAGTGCAGCGTGTCACACACACAGCTACACACACACACACACAGCTACACACCAGCATTTCCCTGTGGGTGACCCAGACATCCTCGATGAAGGATCCCTCTGTCCTCTGTCATGTTTTCAGCCAGTGCACCATGTCACACACACAGCTACACACACACACACACACAGCTACACACCAGCATTTCCCTGTGGGTGACCCAGACATCCTCGATGAAGGATCCCTCTGTCCTCTGTCATGTTTTCAGCCAGTGCACCATGTCACACACACACACACACACACACACACACACACACAGCTACACACCAGCATTTCCCTGTGGGTGACCCAGACATCCTCGATGAAGGATCCCTCTGTCCTCTGTCGTGTCTTCAGCCAGTGCAGCGTGTCACACGTGGCGTTCATGTCCACCGGCACAAAGTTGTTGGTCTGACACAGCACCTTCATGGCAAAGGCCGTCAGCCTGCACAAAAAGCGCTGATAATCAAAAGAAACAAACACCCACCCATCCCTGTGGGGATTCTTCTTCTTCTTCTTCTGCGTTCCCAGGCCATATGGCCATAATGGGTAAGGTACATGTGTCCGGTTTTCAGTTTTCACTGGTCTCCCCGCTGCGCACAGCCGACACATTCCGATTTCAGAGGAGCTCAAAGGAGAAAAATTATTTGGAAGATTTTTTTTTTAAAAGGCAGGAGTCCTGTGGGGATACCTAGGGGTCTTTTGCATAAATAGTTCCCCCACCTTCTGGAAGTTCTGTGATTCCCTGCAGTGGTTCACGAGATAAAAGAGGGTGAAGAAAAATGGAGGACTTGCCTGCCGCTCGAGAAAACCCCATCCCCGGGACATAATGTATGCACCAATGTCTTCTATTCTTGGTGTTACACACCACACAAAACATTTGAAGCGATTCTGTGAGGCAGTTAGTGAGATATCCTTGGGACAGACAGACAAAGAAACAGAAGACAGACAAAAAACAAACAAAATAAATGTAACAAATTTATACTCCTTTCCAAACTAAGGTCGGGCAATGGACAAGTAAACAGACTATTTGTTATTTATAAATACAGTCAAACATCTATTTTAAGACTTTAAAAAGAAGTCTGGAAAATCGGTTTTAAATTGAAGGGTTCTTTTAACGGAGGTCGTTTTTATAGTACAATATACAACATCTGTGCCCCCCCCCAAAAATAAAATCAATTAAAAAAAATCAGTCTTAAATGAGAGATCGTTTAACCCGAAAAAAGAAGGAAAAAAAAGTAAGTTATATTGTGACTGGCCTGTCGCTCTGTTGCCGTGGTGGGGGTGGGGGTGGTCACGCGTACAGACATCCATATTAGGGTGTTCGCATTTATTGCATTTTATTGTGTTTTTGTTTTTTGCATTGATCGATTTCAAGACGAATTTCCTTGTTTTAATGAGACTGGGACAATAAACGATTGATTGATTGATTGATTGATTGAACCCTCTTGCATTTATTCCGGCCCAGACCGCCCAGCTGGAAGTTGCCTCTGTGTATTCAAGCCGCCCCAAACTGCCCGTAGCTTGCCCTCTGAGATCTGCTGGAATTTTGATCATGCACAAAGTTCTGGCTTGTTATACACACACTCCCCTGAAGTCAGAGTATGGCCACCCATGTGGCGGGGCCCTTCAAAAGCAGCCATGCACGTAATCTTCCCACCCAAGGCCATGCGAAATGTTCACATGGCACTGGGTGTGCCCCCAGAATGCTTAAGCTGGGGAACGAAAACAACAACATACACACACTATGAAGAAGCTTCTCACTTGCAGTGATGCGATAGTAACTATGGCGCTCTGTGTGTTTCAAAAGACAGATTTTCCCGAAAATGTGTGAAAGAATCAGAACACTAGAAGAAGTTATTTCTGTAACAAATACGATATCAAGAGGGATAATGGAGGGTCTTATAATAGGGTTTGACTGCAGTTTATTAGCTCATGAAAAGGGTACAGTTTACAATCCTGCAATATGCTGCACTTACCAAGTGCTGGAGTCAGCATGGGGCCACGTTCCAAACGACCCGTCGTCTTTTCTGAAGGTCATTTGACGCATCAACCCTGCCACACACACAGACACACACCACACATACACACGCACACACACCACACATACACACGCACACACACCACACATACACAGACACACACCACACATACACACGCACACACACCACACATACACACGCACACACACACCACACATACACAACACACACACACACACACACATACACACACACACACACACACATACACAGACACACACCACACATACACAGACACACACCACACATACACAGACACACACACCACACATACACAGACACACACCACACATACACACACACACACACCACACACACAGACACACACCACACATACACAGACACACACCACACATACACAGACACACACCACACATACACACGCACACACACCACACATACACAGACACACACCACACATACACACGCACACACACCACACATACACACGCACACACAGACACAGACATAATATAAAACAAAAGAAGGAAAACAAGCAGGCAGACATATCCTTTATCTCGGTTGTTTTTAAAGATGAAAACACAGTTGGTTCGAACAAACGAAATGTGAACTGTAAATAAACTAACTGACTAACATCAAGGAATGTTTTTGAAAAGACTGACAGAGAAACATTCATCAAATAAGCTAGGGTTAGGGTTAGAGTTAACACAAGGGGAGAAAAAGAGCACACCAAACTTTCCCCCTCATATTTATGAAGGATTTTGACATGGCAAAGTGAATGAAAACTGGGTCGAGTTTCACAAGAGGTCGCTCTGCACGCGCATTATGCCTGCACCAAAAGAGGTCTTAGAAACGACTTAATAAAACGTTTGTGGAAAAATATTACAAGTTCTTGTCTGATCGGTCCGAAACAAATATTATTGTAACCAAACCTTAACAGGCCAATCAGCAACAAGAAATGTATTAACCCCGTGTAAGTCACGTGATAGTTTGCCGCATGATCGATTTTGAGGAAGAGCAAAACGTTGGCCAAACTATCAGCAAACTAAGGTGTTTCTTAGGATCATTTTTGCCAAATAGGAATTGTTCGGAAATAATTAAGGGGAGTAATTTCATGGTGTGTGGGAGTGATCTCGCCTAATTCAATCGGTCAAACAGGGGAAGTTACTCCACCATCTGGTAAATCCCCAGCCCTCGCATCGTGTGCTTGAGACACACAGCATGTAGAACGCAGTGCGTCACTTCTAAAATTGATGTAATTTATATTTTTACGTCACAGTTTGCAAGTTCTGTCACTTTGTAGCAACTGGCCACCCCTTATTTTTCTAAACAAAATGTTTGCAAGTCGCTGACTCGCATCCTGCGGTTTTAAGATTCGACGCCATTGTTGCATTGGTGCTGTGGCATTTGACCGAGTAATGGAGGTAAGCAACTCTAATTTTCACGAAGTGCTCTCCCCTAGTTTTTCGCCCGAAAATCGTCTATTGTGTGAACAGCTATGAGCATTCTCTCCTGTGAAACGGCTCCCTAACTTCTTGGAAAAACAACCTCCTGACAAACCTTGTCTGATGAAGGCGCGAGCTTTCTTCTGGATGGGCGAGGTGAGTCTCCCCGCTGCCTTGAGGTAGCGCATGGTGTAGACGTTGGGACCCAGGTAGATCAGGTTCTGCTCCCCGCACCCCGTCGGTAACCGCAGCAACTCCTCCGCCCCTTCCACTACACCACGCACCGTCGGGCCCAGCAGATCGCCTGGTAGTGAGTGGAGGACAAGAAATGCAAAATGAACAAATTTACAATTTTTGTAACGGAGGACCCAAGTATGAAATCCTTTCCACTACACCATGCACCATCGGGCCCAGCAGATCACCTGGTGATGGAGGACAAGAATGTGAAATGAGCAATTTTTAATTTTTTGTTTGTGGTGGAGGACAGTAATGTGAAATTATGAATTTTTGAACCCCTTCCACTAAACCACGCACCATGAGGCCCAAAAGATCTCCTGGCAGAGGACGTTCAAAATTATCAACTCAGAATGAAAATGTGTGTAACGTCCTCCGACCAGGAACAAGTACATACGGGACATTTGTAGTTTTAAAGATAGTGGGTCCATCCTGGAGGTACCGCAATACCAGGAAAGACCTGTTAAGTTTAAATCAACTCAGAGTTCGGCCGTGTACACACATAAGCGGATATTCCATGCGGAAACCTGAATTTCTGAATTTCCCCAATATGCGTAAACTTTTATCCTTCTTTCTTCTACTTATTTAGGGTTTTCCGTACAGAACGTATGCATCTAATGTGAACTTACTGCATTTTGTAATGCAGTGAATTGCAGTACAAGAGAACACCATGGAATGTATCGCGATGACATCAAATTACGAACCTTTGCGTTCCACAATCATCCGTTAACGTAAACAATTTGTGTGTCAAAATCCATTGAAAATGGACAATAAGTCTGGGATCGCAACCCAATCCACAGCACACAATACTATACAAGTCCAGAAATCCACAGGCAGGTAGGCACTCACCCATGGCACTGACGGTACAACTCTCTGTGTCCGGAATGACCTCTGACGGAAGGTCAAGGTCAAGCTGAACTTCCTGTTTCTGTTCCTCGGCTGAAACTGTATCTGCACAGAAACATACACACGTGCAACAGCACAGCACGAGCATAGCCATGTACGAATGCGCGTGCACACTCACACACACACACACACACTACTAGGACACACATATAACAATGCACACACACGTGCATGGAGACACGCACACACACATTTACGAGAACACACAAACACACGCATGCACACTGATTCACAAACACACACATAATATTATGCACACATGGAAGCACAAACACATAATTATATATAAATCTGCTAAGTAAATGGGCAAGTCAGACAGGCATATGGATAAGCAATCTCAACAAAAAACCTTAACACACAGTGTATATAATAAAGTAATCACTATTTAGAAACGGAGACACAAAAACATTCATCCTCCTCATCACCATTATCATTTCCATCACAATCATTATCATCAACAACTATATTTAAATATAGGCCTGTAAGAATATGCAAACAAAGAAAATATAATAATTCAATGAAACCCCCCCCAAAAACCCCCACAAATAAACATTATTACCAACATCATTGTCATCACTTTCATTATCATTGTTACGATCACAATAAAGAGAGCAGTTGGTCAGTTGGCCAGTCTTTTATGAATGAATCTTTTATTTAACACGTGTTCACTTCACAGTGATATTACACGAACCAGCTGAATAAACTGCCAGTCTTTTAGCATTAGGGCATATGCACATTTACAAAAACTTCCGAATGGACACTCGTCCGCAATCCGCAAAAACGGAACCTGGAAGTAAGAAATAGGAAGGAGTGCGCACATTACATGCAAAATCCATCTGCTGATTTCTTCTGTAAGTGAATGTGGTTTCCGTACAGAACTTGTCGATTGCGGAGCTAATGACCACAGGTCCTTACAATGCTAATATTTTATTTCTTGAACATTCTTAAACCAAGGGAGCTCACTGGTGAGGGAGAAGGTCTGGTTCCCTCCCCTGTCTCTGATGAAGCGCTTCCCGCTGGGGTCCAAAAGTACTGACACCGTGTGGACTTTCTCTAAGCCTTCGCCCTGATAAATAGACATATTGTATACAAATTATATATTGTGTACACACACACACACACACACACTTGCACATGCACACACACCGTAAACACACACAGACACACACAGAGGATTAGTAAAAACATAATGTCAGCATATTCTTTAACGCTCATTACAGACCCATTTGATTTGATGCAACCAACACATACACCTACCCCGCCCCCTCTCTCATCACAATAGAATCTCTCTCTCTCTCTCTCTCCCTCCTTACCTCCTCCCTCTGTCTGTCTCTCTCCCTCCCTCCTCTCTCTCCCCCCCCCCCCATATCCCCCCCCTCTCTCTCTCTCCACACATTCTTTTAACTAACCTCTACCCTCAAAATCTGTTCTACAGCGTCCCAGAGATGTTGAAAACACGCACAGGAAACTTGCCCACACACTATCTCACACACCGTAATGGAGTCTCTCTCTCTGTCTCTCTCTCTCTCTCTCTCCCCAGACTAGGTGGCAGAGTGGTTAAGACGTTCGCCTGCCAAATTCAGTGCGTGACTGCAGCGTGAGTGACCCGGGCTCGAATCCCAGCCTCGCCCTTTCTTTCTAGTTCGACAGGAAAATCGAACTGAACGTCAAGTCCTTTGTACAGGGACTCAAAGCTAGTCTGACCGGTGCTCTTTATACAATAAAAAAAATCCCACGGCAGTTAAAAGTCCTACACACACACTCTCACATTGTAGCGCAGGAAGAAATCCCGCTGCCTGGTATGACCAAATTGATAGCTAGGTTTCCCAAGTCTCCTTCACCTCCTCACCCTGCGCCCCCCCCCCTCACCCTGCCCCCCTCCTCACCCTGCCTCCCCCCCGCCCCCCCCAAAAAAAAGAAGGTAGGTGCTGCGCTTGCGGTGAGGAAGGAGCAGCCCGAATTTCAGAGATAAATCTCTGTGACTAGAATATACTAAATACCAAATACTTTTCCCACTGACCTCCACCCTCAAAATCTTCTCCACGGCGTCCCTGCCCCAGGCAGAAATAGCGAAGACACGCACAGGAAACTTGCCCATCTCCAGCGGCACTATGGGAAAGTAGACGGAGGTGGCGTCATTGGGCGACACGTCCACCACAAACGCCTCCGAGTTTTTCCCGGAAGCTCCGGAGTAGCAGATGCCTTCCACGCTTTGCAGGAAGAGTCGAACCTGAAGGTGAATGAACAATTAGACAGGAGTGTTATGGGACCAAAGACGGTAACCTCTTCAGTGTCTAGGACGTATGCACCATATTCTAAGGTGATACAGTGGAACCTCCCTTACAAGACCTCCCTTATAAGACTCCCTCCCACAGAAGACCTCCCATTATAAGACTCCCTCCCACATAAGACCTACTTCTCTGAGACATTGCCCTTCTTTGCAAGTATTAACCCTTTCACCACCAGCCATATTTAAGCCAAACATTTCCATTAAATTTACTTGGGTAGAGAACAAAATCTGTCTGCAGTATTGGGGATTCTTCTGTGACATATATAAAATAAGGTCTATTCTTACTTCCCAAAACTAAGACAACAGGGTCTTTGGATAATAGACCCCAATGTGATGCCTTTTAGTGACATAGGTGTTAAATCCCTGTGGTGCTAAAATGCGACGAAAGGGTTAAAAATACATCCCACATAAGACCCCTTCCTTATAAGACCTCATTTGGGATGATTTTTGAAGGTCTTATAAGGGATGTTCCACTGTGTTAAAAATACCTCCCACATAAGACCCCTTCCTTATAAGACCTCATTTGGGATGATTTTTGAAGGTCTTATAAGGGATGTTCCACTGTGTTAAAAATACCTCCCATATAAGACCCCTTCCTTATAAGACCTCATTTGGGATGATTTTTGAAGGTCTTATAAGGGATGTTCCACTGTGTTAAAAATACCTCCCTTATAAGACCCCTTCCTTATAAGACCTCATTTGGGATGATTTTTGAAGGTCTTATAAGGGATGTTCCACTGTGTTAAAAATACCTCCCATATAAGACCCCTTCCTTATAAGACCTCATTTGGGATGATTTTTGAAGGTCTTATAAGGGATGTTCCACTGTGTTAAAAATACCTCCCATATAAGACCCCTTCCTTATAAGACCTCATTTGGGATGATTTTTGAAGGTCTTATAAGGGATGTTCCACTGTAAGGGATAAGACTTATAAGGGAGGTTCCCTTCCATGATTTTTGAAGGTCTTAAAGGGATGTTCCACTGTGTTAAAAATACCTCCCATATAAGACCCCTTCCTTATAAGACCTCATTTGGGATGATTTTTGAAGGTCTTATAAGGGATGTTCCACTGTGTTAAAAATACCTCCCATATAAGACCCCTTCCTTATAAGACCTCATTTGGGATGATTTTTTGAAGGTCTTATAAGGGATGTTCCACTGTGTTAAAAATACCTCCCAGGTCTTATAAGACCCCCTTCCTTATAAGACCTCATTTGGGATGATTTTTGAAGGTCTTATAAGGGATGTTCCACTGTGTGTTAAAGACCTCATTTGGGATGATTTTTGAACTTATAAGGGATGTTCCACTGTGTTAAAAATACCTATAAGACCCCTTCCCTTATAAGACCTCATTTGGGATGATTTTTGAAGGTCTTATAAGGGATGTTCCACTGTGTTAAAAATACCTCCCATATAAGACCCCTTCCTTATAAGACCTCATTTGGGATGATTTTTGAAGGTCTTATAAGGGATGTTCCACTGTGTTAAAAATACCTCCCATATAAGACCCCTTCCTTATAAGACCTCATTTGGGATGATTTTTTGAAGGTCTTATAAGGGATGTTCCACTGTGTTAAAAATACCTCCCATATAAGACCCCTTCCTTATAAGACCTCATTTGGGATGATTTTTGAAGGTCTTATAAGGGATGTTCCACTGTGTTAAAAATACCTCCCATATAAGACCCCTTCCTTATAAGACCTCATTTGGGATGATTTTTGAAGGTCTTATAAGGGATGTTCCACTGTATTTATTTCCCAGATTAACTCTTCTAGCACCATGTATTTTTTTTTTAAAACGTCTTTGGTTTGTCCGTTGCATCTCAACTGACAAATTCTTTTTTCGAGCGTGTATGCGTTGCTTTAACGGAAAGAAAAGTTACATAACCTCTTGTATTACATTTTTCAAATCGCAATTTCCGCATTTTAATAACTTATCTATTTTACCCAAAATGTTCTTCATTTTTCTTTTCACCTTGTGCTGGTTTGCTTAAATTGTGGACTTTTCGGCCTAGTGCAGAGAAGACACCATTCTTGTATTAGAAATGTCTTCCTGTTGGGGTTGATCCACAAGATAGTGTTTGTTAGCAGATATACATACTGACAAGAATTCCATAATTCGAAAGAGATCTCTCTATGTACTTGGTCATACACTGTCTGTCCCCCATTGGGACAAAAAGTAAACCAGCACAATCTTTTATTTTATTCTTTTCACAAAAAGTATACACAGTTAGTGGTGTTTGTGGTTTCTTTGATCAAATATTACCTCCACCATTATGGTGAGAACCACTGGCATCCTTTATGGATCCACCACTATTAACAGTGGCATTTTAAGCTATAAAGGCCTTCGCACACTAGCATCAGGCGTCAATTGCTTCTCAGAGCAACGCCTTGACGCGTTGACGCCTGCATCACAGCACACATTGTAGCGAGGCAGTGGTGTTCTCACACACGACTCTTGTCGCTTCGCCTCTTGTCGCACGAACTTTCTTATTTGGAAGGCAAGGAAAGATTACTCTAGCGTCAAGCCTCCTCCTAGAAACAACAGTATTTTTTTTCTTCAATCAGAGTTATGGTCCTTCCGTCCATTGTGATTGGCTAGTATCACGATCTCTGCGATCTTGAGCATCAAAATTAGAGCCAGTTCTATTCTCGAGCAACAAAAAATCGCGCAGCTACGCATAAAAAATCCTGCCGCGCCGCGACTCTCTCACACGCAAGCGGCACATCAAACTGCGCCTTGCAGCAAAAAATCACCGCGATCTCGAGATCTTGACGCTAGTGTGCGAATCCCTTAAAGCCATTTCAAGCCACATTTGTACAGTGCATGGGGGGTTGGTAGTGTTTTGTGGCATAATGTGTTCATACTAACCTCTAAAAAACATACAAACACACAGCTGGGTACTTGGCAGTGAAACTCTTTGCGTTTGTTGAGAATGCACAGTGATGTCTTGGGCGAATGTATTCGCCCATGGTAATGGAAGTGTTAAGACTCTGTGCCTTATTACAAGTATATTAATACAGAAAGAAAGTATTATTACACAGTCTCTCCTCCGAAATCGGAATGCGTCGGCTGTATGCAGCTGGGAGACAAGTGAAAACTGAAAACCGGACACATACGACCTTACCCATTATGGACATATGGCCCAGGAACGCAGAAGAAGAATGACACAGTGTAAATTCAGTTTAAAATCTGGGGGAGTGCGACGTATAATGAGGTGTGCCTTACAGTCCAGAATGATATGGTGTACATCCTGTGCATCGCTTCAGTACAGTGGCCACTTTTCTCAGAGAAATCACATAGTTTGTGACTAAAACTCACACGATTTTGCTCTTTTTTCTTTTTTCTTTTTTTTTTGCGTAGAAAATATATTTATGTGCACGCTCACGTGTATCATGAAGTAACTGAGTTTAGAAAAGAATGTCAGTCGATAAAAACCGCACGTGTTGAGTTAATAAATAAATTAAATCACTTTACTGTTTTCTGTCGGACTGGCAACTTCAAGCAAGAGGCAGATAATGACCCGTCTTCGATCTGGTCTGGAAAGTCGTGGTTACGACATGGAGGAATTTGGACAATTCGCAGACTCCGTGCGAGAACTGTTGTGGAAGTCGACCAACAAACAAACTCTGATGAAATCGTTCTTCTCTGCCGATTAATGTTTCCGAAAATATCGATTGATGTGCCGATCAATGTAATTAAAACAAAAGTTCAACATTGTTTAAGAGGCCTTGTGAAGTTGTGTTTAGATTCAAGCAAGTGTAAATGACGAAAGAAAGTGTGAAAGTGTGACTGACGTAAACAAAAGAGAAGCAAAAATAAAAAGTGTTCGAAAATGACGTAATCCTGGACCGCCGGTTATTAAATCCGCCGCTTATTAAAGCCATTTTTCGTCGGTCCCAAAATGGCTTTATAAAGCGGCGACCACTGTACTGCCATGTATTATATATATGCTGGCGCTCAATCATGATGTCATCGCACTAACAAAAAAAGCCTGACAAACGGGCAACAAAGATTTAAGTAAAAGGCAGCACTGAAAGGGTTAAATTTACTTTTTCATGGGGCCAACTCCACAAAATGAAAAAAACTGAAAGGCAGGAGTCCAGGGACCCATGGCCCTGGCAGGGTACAGGGGCAGAGCCTCGTCGGACGATTCAGGAGGGCAAGTTAAGAGAGAGAGATAACGAGACAGACAGACAGTTAAAATGATAGACAGAGACAGTTTGAGTTTGATAAGTCTTGTAAAATTATTACATTGCCTTTGTAAACTTCCATGATAGAACCACCAAGTTCAAAACACCCTAAATCGCTTGTGGTAATTTTTTTTTTTTTGACGAATTAAAAAAACCTGAAGTTCAGTTTCTGGTAAAACTAAAAATACTGAAATCAGTGTAAAAATGAAAGAGTAGCACCCTTGCTTTTAATTTTTTAAATTATTACACTCTGTAATGTATAAAAAAGAAAAAGCCGAAGATGCTGATGAAACCCGGACACACACACTAAATAAATAAAGAGACAAAATAAAACTGCTCTGATTATTGAGATGTCAACGATACCAGGGTGTCTTTTGTTAGGCGGGCGTTACTATACTCACTCTGAGCCTTCGCATGTAGTCATACACCACAGCTTGAACTTCCAACCACTTTAATCTCAATGTACAAACATCTCCACACACTCACACCCCCCTTCTCTCCCTCTCAGTCACTCACACTGAGCATTCTCTGCGTGTGGTTATATACAGTGGCTCTAACTTCTAACTGCTACAGTCTCTATATACGATTCTCTCTTTTTTCTCTCTCTCAAGAGACAAGGATAAATGGCCTATTCATTAAAATTGACAATGACAAACAGCCTATTCATTAAAATTGTTTGTTCGTTCCTTCTCTCTCTCTCTCTCTCAAGAGACAATGACAAACAGCCTATTCATTAAAATTGTTTGTTCGTTCCTTCTCTCTCTCTCTCTCTCAAGAGACAATGACAAACAGCCTATTCATTAAAATTGTTTGTTCGTTCATTCTCTCTCTCTCTCTCTCTCTGTCTCTCTCAAGAGACAATGACAAACAGCCTATTCATTGAAATCGTTTGTTCGTTCGTTCTGTCTCTGTGGACAAACGGCCTATTCATTAAAATCGTTTGTCGTTCATATCCCCCCCCCCCTCACCCCCCACCCCCCTCTCTCTCAGTGACTCACACTGAGCGGTCTCTGCATGTAGTTGTACACGGTGGCTCTGACTTCCAGCTGCTCCAGCCGCACGGCGCAATAGGGCAAGTCCATGTGGACGAAGAAGGGGCGGAAGGCGGTGACGTTGAGGGGCGGAGCCACGCATAGCCCCGCCTCCTTGGACACACCCACCGCCTGCAGAACCCAGGTAGTGATGGAGTCAGGCAGGGCGAAATCCACGTCCATCTTGCCTGAGGGGCTGTGGGTGACAGGTGTCAATCATCAGGGATGATGGTGATGATGATGATGATGATAATGATAATGATAACAACATAACATGCAGAACCCAGGTGGTGATGGAGTCGGGCAGGGATCCACGTCCATCTTGCCTGAGGGGCTGTGGGTGACAGGTGTCAATCATCAGGGATGATAATGATGATGATGATGATGATAATGATAATGATAACAACATAACATGCAGAACCCAGGTGGTGATGGAGTCGGGCAGGGATCCACGTCCATCTTGCCTGAGGGGCTGTGGGTGACAGGTGTCAATCATCAGGGATGATGGTGATGATGATGATGATGATGATGATAATAACAACATAACATGCAGAAACCCGGTGCTGATGGAGTCAGGCAGGGCGAAATCCACGTCCATCTTGCCTGAGGGGCTGTGGGTGACAGGCGGCGTCAATCATTAGGGATGATGATGATGATGATGATGGTGATGATGATGATGATGATGATAATGATAACAACATAACACGAAGCACCCAGGTGTAACGGTCTCAGGGGAAGCGAAATTAACACACACCAAAACAAAAGTTTTTTTGGCTATTATTATGCTTTTGTTATACAGTGGAACTTCCCTTATAAGACACCCACCTCACCCTTTTTATAAGACTCCCTCCCATTTAAGACCTACTGTATTTTTCGGACTATAAGACGCACTTTTGTATAAGGCACCCCTCCCAAATTGTACCCAAATTTCAGACTTTGTTACTATATCAGTCACATTATAAGGTGCAGGGGTCTGAGTCTGGGAAAAAGCATTGCCTTATAGTCCGAAAAATACGATACTTCTCTGAGACATTGCCATTCTTTTGTAAGCATTAAAATTAGCTCCCTTATACAACTCCCTCCCACTTAGACCTTAAAAGGGAGGTTTCACTGTATCGTTCATTTTTTCCCCAAAACATTTTTCTTTCTTTCTGAAAACGAAAGAGAGAACAGCAAAACAGCTGTTTTCTGGAACTTTGCATGCAGGGTGAGAGTGACACACACAGACAGACAGACAGACAGACAGACAAGATGCATTGTAGACATAATAGTAAAATAAAAAATAAAAAATAATGGGCCCAACTCTCTCTTTCCTTTTTATTTTACAAAAAAAGACGAAACAATCTAGATACAGTTGTTGACATACCCTGGCTAAAAAACCCTCCAGGGATCAGCCCAACAGCCGAAGCCACACTCCGTCTTCGGGGGAATCTAGATACAGTGCTGCTTACCCCAAGGTGAAGTCGTCAAACCACCACGACTCGGGAAAGCTGGATCGGATGGGGACGTTTTCGTCTCCGATGGGGTTGATGACGTCATCGTCCAACATCACATCGAACAGGCCTCCCTCTCCCCCCTGCACACTCTGCATCCCTCAAACATACACACCAACACACTGTCAGTATGCATGACACACTCACCAACACACTGTCAGTATGCATGACACATTCACCAACACACTGTCAGTATGCATGACACACTCACCAACTTCACATCGAAGAGGCCCCCCTCTCCCCCCTGCATCCCTCAAACATACACACCAACACACTGTCAGTATGCATGACACACTGACCAACGTCACATCGAACAGGCCCCCCTCTCCCCCCTGCACACTCTGCATCCCTCAAACATGCACACCAACACACTGTCAGTATGCATGACACACTGACCAATGTCACATCAAACAGGCCCCCCTCTCCCCCATGCACACTATGCATCCCTCAAACATACACACCAACACACACTGATAGTATGCATGCCACACTGACTGACACATTGATAGTATGCATGACACACTGACTGACACATTGACATTAGGTTTTCCCTCCCCCCTTCATCCCTCATACACACCAACACACTGTCAGTATGCATGACACACTAACCGACACATTGATAGTATGCATGACACACTGACCGACACACTGTCAGTATGCATGACACACTAACCAACACACTGTCAGTATGCATGACACACTAACCGACATACTGTCAGTATGCATGACACACTGACCGATACACTGTCAGTATGCATGACTTATTCACCAACACACTGTCAGTATGCATAACACACTAACCAACACACTGTCAGTATGCATAACACACTAACCAACACACTGTCAGTATGCATGACACACTCACCAACACATTGTCAGCATGCACAACACACTAAATGACACACTGTCAGTATGCATGACACAATGACCAACACACTGTCAGTATGCATGACTCACTGACCGACATACTGTCAGTATGCATGACACACTGACCGACATACTGTCAGTATGCATAACACACTGACCAACACACTGTCAGTATGCATAACACAATGACCGACATACTGTCAGTATGCATAACACACTGACCGACACACTGTCAGTATGCATGACTCACTGACCGACATACTGTCAGTATGCATGACTCACTGACTGACACACTGTCAGTATGCATGACTCACTGACCGACACACTGTCAGTATGCATGACTCACTGACCGACATACTGTCAGTATGCATAACACACTGACCGACACACTGTCAGTATGCATGAGTCACTGACCGACATACTGTCAGTATGCATAACACACTGACCGACACACTGTCAGTATGCATGACTCACTGACCGACATACTGTCAGTATGCATGACTCACTGACTGACACACTGTCAGTATGCATGACTCACTGACAGACACACTGTCAGTATGCATGACTCACTGACCGACATACTGTCAGTATGCATAACACACTGACCGACACACTGTCAGTATGCATGACTCACTGACCGACACACTGTCAGTATGCATGACTCACTGACCGACATACTGTCAGTATGCATGACTCACTGACTGACACACTGTCAGTATGCATGACTCACTGACCGACACACTGTCAGTATGCATGACTCACTGACCGACATACTGTCAGTATGCATAACACACTGACCGACACACTGTCAGTATCCATGACTCACTGACCGACATACTGTCAGTATGCATAACACACTGACTGACACACTGTCAGTATGAATGACTCACTGACCGACATACTGTCAGTATGCATGACTCACTGACCGACACACTGTCAGTATGCATGACTCACTGTCAGTATGCATGACTCACTGTCAGTATGCATGACTCACTGACCGACATACTGTCAGTATGCATAACACACTGACCGACACACTGTCAGTATGCATGACTTACTGACCAACATACTGTCAGTATGCATAACACACTGACCGACACACTGTCAGCATGCATAACACACTGACCGACACACTGTCAGTATGCTATGACTCACTGACCGACATACTGTCAGTATGCATAACACACTGACCAACACACACTGTTAGTATGCATGACTCATTCACCAACACACTGTCAGTATGCATAACACACTAACCAACACACACTGTCAGTATGCATGGCACACTCACTGATACTTTCAAAAAACAAAACAAAAAAAAGGAAAACGGAAGGAATGAAAGAGGGAAGAAAGGAGACTTAGAAAAGGAATATCCCTATTTTTCTGACTACAGAGCGCACCTGATCATAAGGCGCACCTCCAAAAATTCACACAAAACTCAGATGTTTTAACTTCATGTTCTTACTATCTCTATTCTCATAGTATAAGGCGCAGGGGTCTCAGTCTGGGGGGGAAAACAATTATCGCCTTATAGTAACAACAAAAATACCGTAGGTAGCTAGGACACAAAAACGAAGAAAGAAAAAAAGAAGAAAGTTTGGAATTAAGAAATACAGTGGAACGTCCCTTATAAGACCTTCAAAAATCATCCAACATGAGGTCTTATAAGGGAGGGGTCTTATAAGGGAGGTAATTTTAATACTTACAAAGAAGGGCAATGTCTCAGAAAAGTAGGTCTTATGTGGGAGGGAGTCTTATAAGGGAGGTTCCACTGTAACAGAATGAACGAAGAAACCAAACGAAGAAACCAGCAAATGAAAGAAGGAAAAGTCGTTAGTTATTTGTAGTCCCGTCAACAACTACAGTGATCTCAGGAGTGTCACCACATAAAGTTTGACCACGTATTACACAAAACACGCGTCAATACAGTGTACAAAACATGCGTCAATACATTGTACAAAACATGTGTCAATACATTGCACAAAACATGCGTGAATACATTGTACAAAACATGCGTCAATACATTGCACAAAACATGCGTCAATACAGTGTACAAAACATGCGTCAATACATTGTACAAAACATGCGTCAATACATTGTACAAAACACGCGTCAATACATCGCACAAAACATGCGTCAATACATTGCACAAAACATGCGTCAATACATTGCACAAAACATGCGTCAATACATTGCACAAAACATGCGTCAATACATTGTACAAAACATGCGTCAATACATTGCACAAAACATGCGTCAATACATTGCACAAAACATGCGTCAATACATTGCACAAAACATGCGTCAATACATCGCACAAAACACGCATCAATACATCGCACAAAACACGCGTCAATACATCGCACAAAACACGCGTCAATACATCGCACAAAACACGCATCAATACATCGCACAAAACACGCGTCAATACATCGCACAAAACACGCATCAATACATCGCACAAAACACGCATCAATACATCGCACAAAACACGCGTCAATACATCGCACAAAACACGCGTCAATACATCGCACAAAACACGCGTCAATACATCGCACAAAACACGCGTCAATACATCGCACAAAACACGCGTCAATACATCGCACAAAACACGCGTCAATACATCGCACAAAACACGCGTCAATACATTGCACAAAACACGCGTCAATACATTGCACAAAACACGCGTCAATACATTGCACAAAACACGCGTCAATACATTGCACAAAACACGCGTCAATACATTGCACAAAACACGCGTCAATACATTGCACAAAACACGCGTCAATACATTGCACAAAACACGCGTCAATACATCGCACAAAACACGCGTCAATACATCGCACAAAACACGCGTCAATACATCGCACAAAACACGCGTCAATACATCGCACAAAACACGCATCAATACATCGCACAAAACACGCTTCAATACATCGCACAAAACACGCGTCAATACATCACACAAAACACGCGTCAATACATTGTACAAAACACGCGTCAATACATCGCACAAAACACGCGTCAATACATCGCACAAAACTCACGTCAATACATCGCACAAAACACGCGTCAATACATCGCACAAAACACGCGTCAATACATTCGCACAAAACACGCGTCAATACATCGCACAAAACTCGCGTCAATACATCGCACAAAACACGCGTCAATACATCGCACAAAACATGCGTCAATACATTGCACAAAACACGCGTCAATACATCGCACAAAACACGCGTCAATACATCGCACAAAACACGCATCAATACATCGCACAAAACACGCTTCAATACATCGCACAAAACACGCGTCAATACATCACACAAAACACGCGTCAATACATCGTACAAAACACGCGTCAATACATTGCACAAAACACGCGTCAATACATCGCACAAAACACGTGTCAATACATCGCACAAAACATGCGTCAATACATTGCACAAAACACGCGTCAATACATCGCACAAAACACGCGTCAATACATCGCACAAAACACGCGTCAATACATTGCACAAAACACGCGTCAATACATCGTACAAAACACGCGTCAATACATCGCACAAAACACGCGTCAATACATCGCACAAAACACGCGTCAATACATTGCACAAAACACGCGTCTCTACATCGCACAAAACACGCGTCACTACATCGCACAAAACACGCATCAATACATCGCACAAAGCACACGTCAATGCATCGCACAAAACATGCATCAATACATCGCACAAAGCACACGTCAATACATTGCACAAAACACGCGTCAATACATCGCACAAAACACGTGTCAATACATTGTACAAAACACGTGTCAATACATCGCACAAAACACGCGTCAATACATCACACAAAACACGTGTCAATACATTGTACAAAACACGTGCCAATACATCGCACAAAACATGCGTCAATACATCGCACAAAACACGCGTCAATACATTGTACAAAACACGTGCCAATACATCGCACAAAACACGCGTCAATACATCGCACAAAACACGTGTCAATACATTGTACAAAACACGTGTCAATACATCGCACAAAACACGCGTCAATACATCGCACAAAACACGTGTCAATACATTGTACAAAACACGCGTCAATACATCGCACAAAACATGCGTCAATACATCGCACAAAACACGCGTCAATACATCGCACAAAACACGCGTCAATACATCGCACAAAACACGCGTCAATACATCGCACAAAACACGCGTCAATACATCGCACAAAACACGCGTCAATACATTGCACAAAACGCGCGTCGATACATCGCACAAAACACGTGTCAATACATTGTACAAAACACGCGTCAATACATCGCACAAAACACGCGTCACTACATCGCACAAAACACGTGTCAATGCATCGCACAAAACATGCGTCAATACATCGCACAAAACACGCGTCAATACATCGCACAAAACACGCGTCAATACATCGCACATAACACGCGTCAATACATCGCACAAAACACGTGTCAATACATTGCACAAAACATGCGTCTCTACATCGCACAAAACACGCATCAATACATCGCACAAAGCACGCATCAATGCATCGCACAAAACATGCGTCAATACATCGCACAAAACACGTGTCAATACATTGTACAAAACACGCGTCAATACATCGCACAAAACACGCGTCAATACATCGCACAAAACATGCGTCAAAACATCGTACAAAACACGCGTCAATACATTGCACAAAACACGCGTCAATACATCGTACAAAACACGCATCAATACATCGCACAAAACACGCGTCAATACATCGCACAAAACACGCGTCAATACATCGCAGCGGAAGGAAGGAGAAGAGACTTACTACCACTGCTGTTGGCGTACAGGGCAGTGCGGTTCTTGTCGTTACAGCAGTGGAAGAAGTGCAAGGCGCATTGGTGCAGCCCCGTGAGCCGCTTGACTTCCTTGGCGGCTCGGTGACACAGATCCAGGGACTGGAGCTTCATCCCCGCCCCCTCCAGGCAACACACATCCTCCATGGCCGCAGCTGAGAGAGAGAGGGAGAGGAGGGAGAGAGAGAGGGGAGAGAGAGAGAGAGAGTGGGGGGAGGTAGAGAGAGAGAGAGGGAGTAAAAGGAGGGAGAGAGAGAGAGTGGGTGAAGGAGAGAGAGGGTGAAGGAGAGAGAGAGAGTGAGAGAGAGAGAGAGAGAGAGAGAGAGAGAGAGAGAGAGAGAGAGAGAGAGAGAGAGAGAGAGAGAGAGAGAGAGAGAGAGAGAGAGAGTCAACCAATTGTCAGGCCTTGCATTGTTGCTTTTCATGATCATTTTCGACAAGGAAACTGTTCTCTCTTCTTGGTGTAGGCTAGTTGATTTGACTGGTTGGTTGAGTGTGTGTGTGTGTGCATGCGGGCATGCATGTATTCATAAGTGCATGTGTATGTGTTCAGTCTGTGGCCCATTCAACACAAAAAGTAAAATGAGAGAGAGAGAGAGAGAGAGAGAGAAAGAGAGAGAGTGGCCTTAAGACATAGAGAAAGAAACACAGACACAGAACGAAAGTAGACAGATACAATAATTGTATTATGCATGGGTGCAACTCCCTGAAATGAAACAAAATGAAAGGCAGGGGTCCAGGGGCCGCCCAGAGCCCCGTTGAAGAATTCAGGGGGGCAGCACAAGAGAGAGAGATAACAAGACAAACAGACAGTTACAATAAGCCTTGTCAAATGAAAGGCAGGGGTCGCCCAGAGCCCCGTTGAAGAATTCAGGGGGGGGCAACACAAGAGAGAGAGATAACAAGACAAACAGGCAGTTACAATTAAGCCTTGTCAAATGCTTACATTAACTGCCTTTGAAACCAATATGGCATCACTATGCTGTTTCCAAGATTCCCTGAGAGAGACTTCCAGTATGAAACAACCAAGTTCAAAACGCCCCGAATTGCTTGTGGTCGATTTGTTTTATGGATTAAAAGACAACAACTGGAGTTCAGTTTCTGGTAAAAACAAAAAACCCAGAAATCAATGTGAAACTGAAAGAGTTGCACTCTTGATTGTGTTTTTGTGTCCGCGTCATGTTGATAATCTCATGAACATTTGCATACAATCCTGTGTTACTCCAGTTTTTTCGACACTGCACAAACAGAAATGTAAATGCCCTCCCCCCCCCCCCCCCCCCCCCCCCCCCCCCTCACCTCTTCTCTTGCGCACCACTTTGGCTCCACACCCTCCGGCGCTTCGAGGTAAAGTGGACAGTCCAGTGTTGGACAGAATGTTCAGCCCTGAACTCTGGAACAATCATCATCATCATCATCACCGTCATCATCAGCAGCACCGTCATCAGCAGCAGCATCATCATAATCATTATCAGCATTGTCATCATCATCATCATCATTGTCAGCATCATTATCACCATCATCACAGTCATCATCATCGCCATCATCATCATCAACAGCATCATCAGCATCATTATTATTATCCTTAGATAAGAAACACAGCATCCTATAAGACAAGAAATCTCACTGCAACAGAACTCACTTTTCTATCACACACACAACAAAACACCACCATCATCTTACGACAGTACAGTGGAACCTCCCTATTAAGACCTTCCCTATTAAGACCCCCTCCCACTGAAGACCTACTTCTCTGAGACATTGCCCTTCTTCGTAAGTATCAAAATTACCTCCCTGATACAACTCCCTCCCACTGAAGACCTACTTCTCTGAGACATTGCCCTTCTTCGTAAGTATCAAAATTACCTCCCTGATACAACTCCCTCCCACTGAAGACCTACTTCTCTGAGACATTGCCCTTCTTCGTAAGTATCAAAATTACCTCCCTGATACAACTCCCTCCCACTATAAGACCTACTTCTCTGAGACATTGCCCTTCTTCGTAAGTATCAAAATTACCTCCCTCATACAACTCCCTCCCACTGAAGACCTACTTCTCTGAGACATTGCCCTTCTTTGTAAAGTTCAAAATTAACTCCCTGATACAACTCCCTCCCACTGAAGACCTACTTCTTTGAGACATTGCCCTTCTTCGTAAGTATCAAAATTACCTCCCTCATAAGACTCCCTCCCACTTAAGACCTACTTCTCTGAGACATTGCCCTTCTTCGTAAGTATCAAAATTACCTCCCTGATACAACTCCCTCCCACTGAAGACTTACTTCTCTGAGACATTGCCCTTCTTCGTAAGTATCAAAATTACCTCCCTCATACAACTCCCTCCCACTGAAGACCTACTTCTCTGAGACATTGCCCTTCTTTGTAAGCATCAAAATTACCTCCCTGATACAACTCCCTCCCACTGAAGACCTACTTCTTTGAGACATTGCCCTTCTTCGTAAGTATCAAAATTACCTCCCTCATACAACTCCCTCCCACTGAAGACCTACTTCTCTGAGACATTGCCCTTCTTTGTAAGTATCAAAATTACCTCCCTCATACAACTCCCTCCCACTGAAGACCTACTTCTCTGAGACATTGCCCTTCTTCGTAAGTATCAAAATTACCTCCCTGATACCTGTTGGACAGAATGTTCAGCCCTGAACTCTGGAACAATCATCATCATCATCATCATCATCATCATCACCGTCATCATCAGCAGCACCGTCATCATCAGCAGCATCATCATAATCATTATCAGCATTGTCATCATCATCAGCATCATTGTCAGCATCATTATCACCATCATCACAGTCATCATCATCGCCATCAGCATCATCAACAGCATCATTATTATTATCCTTAGATAAGAAACACAAAATACAGCATCCTATAAGACAAGAAATCTCACTGCAACAGAACTCACTTTTCTATCACACACACAACAAAACACCACCATCATCTTACGACAGTACAGTAGAACCTCCCTGTAAGACCTTCCCTATTAAGACCCCCTCCCACTGAAGACCTACTTCTCTGAGACATTGCCTTTCTTCGTAAGTATCAAAATTACCTCCCTGATACAACTCCCTCCCACTGAAGACCTACTTCTCTGAGACATTGCCCTTCTTCGTAAGTATCAAAATTACCTCCCTGATACAACTCCCTCCCACTGAAGACCTACTTCTCTGAGACATTGCCCTTCTTCGTAAGTATCAAAATTACCTCCCTGATACAACTCCCTCCCACTGAAGACCTACTTCTCTGAGACATTGCCCTTCTTTGTAAGTATCAAAATTAACTCCTTCCCACTTAATACCTGATTTTGGACGATTTTTCAAGGTCTCAACCCTTTCACCGCCAGCCATATTTCAGCCAAAAATGTCCATTAAATTTACCTGGGTAGAGAACAAAATCCATCTGCAGTATTGTTACATATATAAAATAAGGTCTATCCTTACTTCCCAAAACTAAGACAACAGGGTCTTATGATAATAGACCCCAATTTGATGCCTTTTAGTGACATAGGTGCTAAATCACTGTGGTGCTAAACTGCGACTTTGGCGGTGAAAGGGTTAAATGCGAGGTTCCACTGTAGTAATAAACTAATGAGGAAAATAAAACTGAAAATACCAACAGCGATAATTGTTTTGCAATTCTCACCACAAACACAGCAGCGGAGCTGACTCCCCCTCCATTCCCACAGCCCAGGTCATGGCTCCGCAGCGAATCAAACACCTGGAACCATCATCAATCAATCGATTTATTAAGTCCTCGCACGAAGAATATTTGTGCTGTGGCACGTTACACACATACAATAAACAACTCAACTTAAAAACAAATAAACACATGCACTAAACATTTTTTTCCTTTTTTTTTTATATACATGTATCACTAGTATGAAGGGATGAGTCATCTGCAAACATTTCACATTTACTATTAACAAAGCATGGCAGGTCGTTTATATAAACAGTGAACAATAGTGAACCTGAAATAGACCCTTGCGGTACTCCATAGTGGATTGGAAGCAATTCAGACATTTTGTTATTAATTAAAACCAGTTGTTTTCTGTCACACACAAAAGATGACATAATATTTAAAAATTCAGGAGAGAGAGAGAAGGAGAGAGAGAGAGAGAGAGAGAGAGAGAGAGAGAGACAGAGACAGAGAGAAAGAAGAGGGAGGTGCATGAAATGTTGGGAACGGGAAGGGACCCAAAATATGTAAAAGCTTGGGGTGACTTGGAGAGGGTGTGGGTTTGGGGGTAGGGTGGGGGTGAATCAATGAATGCGAGGATAGAAATGGTGGGAAAGAGGGCAGTCCTTAACGTTTTGATAGTCGCTTGTATCGACCCTAACTATGTCCAACTTCTTGCGAAGCATGATTTGTTATCCATTTTTCCTTAGTTTTGTTTCCATTTTTAATGCATGCAAATGTGCTTCCTTGTGTTTCCTTGCTTGCATTGTGCTTGTATGAGACCACACTGTAATTTCACCTAATGTGATAATAAAGTATTTTTGACTTTGACTTTGACGACTTTGATATCGGGAAAGACCCGTCAGTTACCTTTAAATGATTCAAGAAACAACTGAAGGATCGTTGATTCATGAGTCACAAACAGGCTCACTAGTCTCCCCGGCTGCAGCACTAACATCTATTAGAAAGGAACGTGGCAGAGCGGCTAAGACATTCGCCTGCCAATTGCAATGCGTGAGTGACCCGGGTTCCAATCCCGACCTCGCCATTTCTTTCTAGTTTGACACAAAAATTGAACTGAACGTCGAGTCCTTCGGACAGGGACTTGAAGCAAGTCTGACCCATGCGCTTTATGCACTTACCCATGAGCAGGGAGAAATCCCGCTGCATGGTATGATCAATAGCTAGGCTTCCCAGATCTGCTCCCCCCTCCTCATTCCACCTTAACTCCCCCCCCCCCCAAAAAAAAAAGTGGGTGGTGTTGCACTTGCAGCGATGCGCTCTCCAGGTGGGAACAGCCCGAATTTCACAGAGCTAAGTCTCTGTGACTAGAATAGGTTAGGTTAGGTTAGGTACATTATAGTCACAGAGGCGTCTCTGTGAAATTCGTGTTGCTCCCACCTGGAGAGCGCATCACAGCCAGAGGCGCGTCACCCAATTTTATTTGTTTTGCATGCGATTTTTGTGTGAGGAAGGGAGGGGGGTACATTTTGACCAAATGACAACTTTTTCGTTGCCACTGGGTTTAACATGTGCTAAGTGCATGAGCACACGGGACCTCAGTTTATCGTCTCATCCGAAAGACTCCATGTTCAGACTGCAAGGCCTAGTGCAAAGTGAGAGGAAAAATCCCCTGTACCCAGGTTCGAACTCGGGTTTACTTGACACGAAGCGAATGCGCTACCACTGTGCCACTGTACACTAATAGTGTACCAAATAATATACCCAAATACCAACATATTGACCTGGTGCCTGGTGAAGGCCCCCTGGTTCATGAGGTACACCGCCTGGTCCACGGCCAACAACCCGACCCTGGTGTCCGGAGTAGCAGTGATGCTCACACTGCCCATGTCCCTGGGCCGAAACTGAGGGGGGTTGTCTTCCGTCAGAGACAGACTGATCTGAAAAATGAGGGGTTAAAATAATGTTGAACCTCTGTGATGATACCTGGGGGGGCTTCCGTCAGAGACAGACTGATCTGAAAAATGAGGGGTTAAAATAATGTTGAACCTCTGTGATGATACCTGGGGGGGCTTCCGTCAGAGACAGACTGATCTGAAAAATGAGGGGTTAAAATAATGTTGAACCTCTGTGATGATACCTGGGGGGGCTTCCGTCAGAGACAGACTGATCTGAAAAATGAGGGGTTAAAATAATGTTGAACCTCTGTGGGGATACCTGGGGGTGGTGGTCTTTCGTACAAATTGTTCCCCCACCTTCTGGTAGTTCTGTGCTTCTAACTTCCTCTAATCTGTCACTCTCTTTGACTCCTGCCTTTTCCCTTTTGTTTACTATCATCTACTATCTTTCTGCCTAACCAGTCCAATCTCCTGCCTTTTTTAAAGAAACTCTTACAAAGCTTTTCTCTGGCCGAAGACGGACATGCTGGCCCTAACTATTTCTTAGGCGCATAACGGCAGCATGACACATCTGCGCTCATAATTGACAAGAGACTGTCTGAGCGATCGACGAAGAAGAAAAAGAAATGCTAAACCTGTTTCAAAGAAAACTTGGGCGTTACAGTACGTTTAAGCAAACAAGTTAAGAACTGGTTTATACTCACCCAAATCTATTACAGTGGAACCTCCCTTACAAGACCTTCAAAAATCATCCAAAATGAGGTCTTATAAAGGATGGGTCTTATAAGGGAAGCACAGTCGACCCCCTCACGAACGGCCCTCTGATTTACGACCTCCCCTCTTTTAAGACCGAAATATGAATTGCCTCCTCATTTACGACTCCCCCTCTAACGCGTTTTACGACCATAAATCTTGTTGATTTTACGACCGATGCAACACATTCTGACAATTATCAGTCGCAAAAACGTATATCTATCCTTCTCGGCCTCAGTTCAAGCCGACGCACAGCTGGGGTACCACTGTTGTTAGCCAATGTCAATCTCGCGAGGGTCCGATCTCGCGAGATTTCTCTGCGCTAATTCAAGCCGCGCTACTCCGGATGTTTCATTCAAGAATGGTGGAGAAAGCACAGTGTAGCGGTGTGGGTAAAAAAAAGAAACGTGTGACGCTCACTCTTGAGCAAAGGGTGAAAGTAGTGAGGAGACATATGCTTGTGCTGTGCGTCATATACGGTGTAGTGAGTGCATTGTTTTGGTCACCCCTGATTTAAGACCCCCCTCTTTTACGACCGATTTTTCAAGATTTTTTGAAGGTCTTAAAAGAGGGGGTCGACTGTAATTTTAATACTTACAAAGAAGGGCAATGTCTCAGAGAAGTAGGTCTTATGTGGGAGGGAGTCTTATAATGGGAGGTCTTATAAGGGAGGTTCCACTGTATACTAATGAGACTACCGTATTTTTCGGACTATTAGGCACACCTTATTATAAGGCAAACCCCCCAAATTTTACAACCAATCTCAGATTTTGTTACTATATTTTCTTACTGTATTATCAGTCACATTATAAGGCGCAGTAGTCTCCCTCTGGAAAAAAAAAGTATGGCCTTGTAGTCCGACAAATACAGTAAACACAATTGGCCTCATTCAGACAAGCGTGAATCAATCATACGAAAAGAAAACAAACTAGAAAATAAGGTTTGGATTTTTTGGTTGGGAAATATTTTTTTTAAATTTTATTTCTGCATTTTGTTCTCGGAGTGCACATTTGTAGCCCAGCTGTCAGTGCGTCCATCTTTCCTACGCTTACTACATGTATCTGGGTTTTTGCTTTTCTCTGACTGCATGCGATTCAATTCACTACGATCCTATTTTGACATTTGTGAGGCATGACTGACGTGAAATTCTACTGTGTAAATAAATCTGATGAAATCCTACTTGTTACGTTCACTAATATTTGTAGTCTTCTGTACACGAATCTGATAAAATATCTTATTTTTGTATCAGACATTTTATGTGATTCGTGTATTGGGGTCTACATGAGTATAGTGAACGAAAATAGCAGAGTAATTTTTAGACGGAAGTCTTTCACGTGAATCTTGACTCACAGCCATCATCACAATCGTATCGTATTGGGGTCTAATTGAAAGCAGTGTAGCGCCGGCGTAAAGGTTAAAATGAAAGTCCCAGTCTGGCCGGTTGTCTGGCTGTCTACCCACCAAAGGTATCTCTCTCTCTCTCTCTCTATCTCTCTCTATCTCTCTCTCCTTTGTTTTTGTTTTTCTTCTTTTCTTTTGTTTTTCTCTCTCTCCGCCCCTTTCAGTTGTAGTAATGGTCAGAACTGACCCTGACAACTACATTGGAAGAAGAAGAAGGTAAAAAAACAAATCTCGAACCCTACCTCTCCAAAACAAGTGGGTTTCATCTCCACCCAGACGGAGTCGGAAATGACCTCGGCCTTTGACCCCTGACCTCTGATGGTGTAGGCCAGGAGACGCGCCCCGGGCAGCATCTGCCGCGTCAAAGGGAAGTAAAAAGTGGTGGAGTTGCTCCCCAGGTTATGGGTCCTGGTTTGCCACACGATGTGACCTCGACTCAGAACCTGTCAATAAATAAGTTAAATAAATGAGTGAATAATTATTTTGTCACGTCAAAGGGAAGTAGTTGCTCCCCATGCTATGGGTCCTGGTTTGCCACACGATGTGACCTCGACTCAGAACCTGCATAAAGAATAAACAAATTGAATGCAATGTCATAGCACACTTTAATCTTTAAAAACTGATTCACTGTTTTTATACTACTGGGACAAAAACTCGCCAACACTTGGCTAACAGTGAAGGTAACACACACAAATCTGATATAAAACATCTTCATCAGGATAACTTCCTCAAAGGCATACCAGATCACGTGTCAAAATCACGGGTTTCACGGGTTTTCCCTCTTATAGCTGGTAAGAAATCTTGTTTTGACCAGGTTTGACTCCCATACAAATGCCCCCAAATTGAAAAACGAAACATCATTTTAAAGAGCAGCCTCAATTTTAATTTGGGTCATTTGTATGTGGGTCACAGCTACCCAGAAAAAAACCAAGGGACTTAAGTGTGGTGGGTCAGTGTGTCTTTAAACATGGGGGCAAACTTTCAACTGGAACGTGTATCTATCACTGCCTTTACACCACGTTTAATCTTGTAAATGAAAAACAAATTTGATCATTCAGAAAGAATCAACCCAAGGAACATACTATACATACTATACAGAAGAACAGCACATCCATATTAAATTAAACAAGAGAGGCACAGCGAGACAGGCAAAGGCAGAGACACAGGGGTGGGATTTGACCAAAGGAAAAAAAAAAGAAAACTAGATTTTTAACAACCTGCGGCCCACCCCCTGAACAAAATTTGATTAATAATAAACAAATACAATAAAATAAAGCCTATAAAATGGGTTGGCATGAATGTGACTGTAAGACTGTATGTGATTTCATTAATTAATAAAAAAAATAATGAACGGACAGGTGTGTTGAAATTTTAAAAAATGCAACCACTCTCCAGGCTATTTTTGTGCCTTTAACTTGGATCGATGGATGAAGGGTGTGCAAATAATAAAAGAATAATCATCCAGACATTTAGACACTGGCATCTTTGGAATTATCGGGTAATTTGTTTAAAATAAAGGTATACCTAATCGAAGTCGTCTTTGATTGTTAGCCGTAACCGTAGCAAGATCGGTTTCCGTGAACATCGGCGTCGATTTTCGATATTGCGATGATTTTGTTGCTCAATTTTGTCAGAAAAGCTTTATTAGTACCTTCAGTCATTAATTCTTTGTCGATTTTAGTATAAAACAAGCAGAAAAAAGCAAAATACCTGGAAATGTTCGCGATCGCACCTGTAGAGAAATTCACTCGGCCGGCCGCCAAGTTGCAACTCGGCAACATCGCGATCAATTTTCAAATTTTCTGTTGAAAAGTTCAAAATTCTCACATCATCGTACTCGCCAGTAATAATATAATCTAAACTGACTCATTTCAAGCCCTAATTACAATCTCTACCATCAAAAATCTGCCTGGAAAGCTCTTTGAATGGACAGTAAAAAATCTGGTCGCCATTTGTATTCTCTTCAGTCTGACCCCGAAATAGATCGACCCAAATAAAAAAAATTATTTCACCCCTTTAACCAATGAAAATACCGCATTTAATGCATGTGATGTCAAGCGCAACCCCTTTTTTGATGACGTAGTGTGGTAGGTACACAAGTATTCAATGATTGGCCGCTATATTAAGTGCTTTGTGATGTCATGTGGGCTTCCCGGAATATTCCGGGAGCCGCTATTGGCTCTGGGGGGGGCTATCCCGGATCAATCCGGGAACAGCGCTACTAGGGTTAAAGAAATATATTTATTTTTTGGGGGAATTTTTTTTTTCAATGTCGGAATTTTTTTTAAATACCGGATTTCCGGCAAAAAACGGACAAAATCCCACCCCTGGAGACAGAAAAAGTGAGACAGAGACACAGACAAAGGCAGAAAAAGAGAGACAGAGACAGATTGGAGAAACCAACAGAGTGAGGTCACACATTATGATTTGCGGAGGAGCTCAAAGGAGACATTTTTTTCTTTCCTTTGAGCTCCTCTAAAATCGGAATGTGTCGGCTGTACGCAGCGGGGAGACCAGTGAAAACTGAAAACCAGACACATACGTACCTTACCCATTATGGCCATATGGCCTGGGAACGCAGAAGAAGAAGTGAGGTCACAGGTGGGTGTGTTTTCTTCTTTTTCTTGTCTATTGATCGCTTACTTTCATGTCATATATGCACAGATGCGTCATGCTGCTGTTATGCGCCTAACTAAGAAATAGGCCCAGCATGTTCGTCTTTGGCTGGAGAAAATCTTTGTAAGAGTTTCTAGAACAAAGGCAGGAGAATGGACCAGTAGAGCAAAGAGATAGTAGAAAACGGTAAGCAAGGGGAAAAGGCAGAGTCAAAGAGAGTGACTGATTAGAGGAAGCTACAAGCACAGAACTTCCTGAAGGCAGGGGAACTATTTGCATGAACACCCCTGGGTGTTTTTTTAATTTTTTTTTATCTCTTTGAAATTTGCTGAAATCAGAAATGTGATGTGTTAAGACAATGAGAATCCCCCCGTGGGGATACCGGGGGGTCTTTCGTACCAATAGTTCCCCCACCTTCTGGAAGTTCTGTGTTTGTAACTTCCTCTAATCCATCACTCTCTTTGACTCTGCCTTTTCCCTTTGCTTACTGTCATCTAGCTATCTTTCTATCTTACTGGTCCATTCTCCTGCCCTTTTTCTATAAATTCTTACAAAGATTTCTTCAGCCAAAGTCGGACATGCTGGGCCTAACTATTTCTTAGGGGAGTACATGGAATGGAGGGGTGACTGACCATGAGGCTGACATGGGTCAGGCGTTCTGACGAAGTGGAGTGTGGAGTGTGTGGAGGGAGGGGTACATGGAATGGAGGGGTGACTGACCATGAGGCTGACATGGGTCAGGCGTTCTGACGAAGTGGAGTGTGGAGTGTGTGGAGGGAGGGGTACATGGAATGGAGGGGTGACTGACCATGAGGCTGACATGGGTCAGGTGTTCTGACGAAGTGTAATGTGGAGTGTGTGGAGGGAGGGGTACATGGAATGGAGGGGTGACTGACCATGAGGCTGACATGGGTCAGGTGTTCTGACGAAGTGTAGTGTGGAGTGTGTGGAGGGAGGGGTACATGGAATGGAGGGGTGACTGACCATGAGGCTGACATGGGTCAGGTGTTCTGACGAAGTGGAGTGTGGAGTGTGTGGAGGGAGGGGTACATGGAATGGAGGGGTGACTGACCATGAGGTTGACATGGGTCAGGTGTTCTGACGAAGTGTAGTGTGGAGTGTGTGGAGGGAGGGAGGGGTACATGGAATGGAGGGGTGACTGACCATGAGGCTGACATGGGTCAGGTGTTCTGACGAAGTGTAGTGTGGAGTGTGTGGAGGGAGGGGTACATGGAATGGAGGGGTGACTGACCATGAGGCTGACATGGGTCAGGTGTTCTGACGAAGTGTAGTGTGGAGTGTGTGGAGGGAGGGAGGGGTACATGGAATGGAGGGGTGACTGACCATGAGGCTGACATGGGTCAGGTGTTCTGACGAAGTGTAGTGTGGAGTGTGTGGAGGGAGAGGGGTACATGGAATGGAGGGGTGACTGACCATGAGGCTGACATGGGTCAGGTGTTCTGACGAAGTGGAGTGTGGAGTGTGTGGAGGGAGGGGTACATGGAATGGAGGGGTGACTGACCATGAGGTTGACATGGGTCAGGTGTTCTGACGAAGTGGAGTGTGGAGTGTGTGGAGGGAGGGGTACATGGAATGGAGGGGTGATGGAGGGGTGACTGACCATGAGGCTGACATGGGTCAGGTGTTCTGACGAAGTGTAGTGTGGAGTGTGTGGAGGGAGGGGTACATGGAATGGAGGGGTGACTGACCATGAGGTTGACATGGGTCAGGTGTTCTGACGAAGTGGAGTGTGGAGTGTGTGGAGGGAGGGGTACATGGAATGGAGGGGTGACTGACCATGAGGTTGACATGGGTCAGGTGTTCTGATGAAGTGTAATGTGGAGTGTGTGGAGGGAGAGGGGTACATAGAATGGAGGGGTGACTGACCATGAGGTTGACATGGGTCAGGTGTTCTGACGAAGTGTAGTGAGCGGTCACACTGACGTAGTCTCCCACCTCCAGCGGTGACCCGCGGCGATTCTGGTTATGCAACAAAAATTTACAATAATAAAGAAGAAGAATCGCACCTATACATATACACACGGCAATAACTACACGATTTATCTTCACACGATCAAAACAGGCTTTCTGGTTAAAAGGCATCAAATCAAGGAAATATAATCCGCTAGCTCGTAATCCAAATGATTGCATAAGTGGCAGAACCGGTTCCGTGGCAAAATAATCAAAGAGCTGATTGTGGCCACGCACTGCGAAGAAGAAGAACATTATAATCTCCTCCTTGAATTATAATCTCCTCCTTGAACTTGAATTATAATCTCCTCCTTGAATTATAATCTCCTCCTATAATCTCCTCCTTGAATTATAATCTCCTATAATCTCCTCCTTGAATTATAATCTCCTATAATCTCCACCTTGAATTATATAACCTCCTCCTATAATCTCCTCCTTGAATTATAATCTCCTTCAGCTTGTTGTTTTGTCCTAAGGAAAGATTCTAAATTTCCACCCACCCCCATCCATTACCCTTTGCCCCCCACCCCCCCCCCCCACCCATTTATAGGTGTCAACAGCATCCTGACAAGAGAGGGGTACACCAGGGCCTAGTTCTTAACATGATGAAATATTTATCAAATCCCTGCCCCTACTACATACTACATATGTGACCCAGCACCACGAAAGGGACATTAAGTCGCTGGGATAGTTTCTCACAACAGGCTTGAAAAGTCGAAAATCTGATTTTTGTGTCAATTTTGAGTTATGGGTATGTTTGTGTTCTCTAACATCTTATCTTTCATATTACATAAAGGATAATCTTTACTATGGTTTCTAAATGGTCTTATAAGTGTCTTAAAATGAGTAGGTCAATGCATTGTCTTCAGCTAGGCCTGACTTTAGACCGTTTTCTCTGGTCGACGCTCACCCTACAGACTTTAAATGCTCATAACTCGGGAATGGAAAAAGATACAAGAATGGGTCTTGTATCATTAGAAAGAGAATTGTCTGCAGTTTTTAAATGTATAATTGTCTCAGAATGGTCAGTTTGACACTTAATGTCCCTTTCGTGGTGCTGAGTCACATATAATAAACAGTTGTGGGACCTTCAATTTTCTACCTAGCCTTAAGGGAAGCAGTCTTATCACAGTACCAACGGTATACTTTTTTGCTATATTATCTAATGCCCTTGGTTTCTCACACATTTCTGCTCAACTCCACCCCCAGCAGCCGTGACATAATGCATTCGTGCCATGACTCACCATTGCCGTGGCTTCAGTTTCCACTTGAAGGTACGTCTTTGAAGGGGAGTAGAAAGGAAGAGCCCCAAAGTTGACCGCTGTTTCTTCCACTGGTTTTCCTCCCTCGTCCATAGTTTGCACCTGAAAGATGTACTGGTATTTTACGGACTATAAGGCGATACTTTTTTCCCCTAGACTGAGATCCCTGCGATTTATAATGTGACTGATAATATAGTAAGGAAATAGAGTAACAAAATCTGAATGTTGAGTCAAATTTGGGAGGTGCACCTTATAGTCTGGAGTACCTTTAGAGTAACAAAATCCATGACAATTTTCCCCTTACAGTACCTTTAGGGAGCGTAATCTGGAGTACCTTAAAGTCTGGAGCGCCTTATAATCTGGAGTACCTTATAGTCTGGAGCGCCTTATAATCTGGAGTACCTTATAGTCTGGAGCGCCTTATAATCTGGAGTACCTTATAGTCTGGAGCGCCTTATAATCTGGAGTACCTTATAGTCTGGAGCGCCTTATAATCTGGAGTACCTTATAGTCTGGAGCGCCTTATAATCTGGAGTACCTTATTGTCCCACCAGCGACAATTTTCCCCAACAACCGGTGTCAAAACCAGTCCCAGGGAAACAAAAACCAGTGAAAACTACAGAAAACCACAGTACAGTGAAACCTCCCTATTAAGACCTCCCATAATAAGACTCCCTCCCGCATATGTGTAAGACCTACTTCTCCGAGACATTGCCCTTCTTTGCAAGTATTAAAATTACCTCCCTTATGAGACCCCTCCCTTATAAGACCTCATTTTGGATGAAAATCTGCTTAATGTCCTCCAGTCTGGAACAGACACATATGGGACATTAGTAGATATAAAGATGGTGGGAACGATCCTGGAGGCAATGCCCGGAGGCAGTGCAACACCAGGAAAGTCCCGAATTTGTAACAATACAGTAAATCAAGTTGTTAAACATCTTGGATGATTTTTGAAGGTCTTATAAGGGAGCTTCTACTGCATCAGAGCCTCTATTAAAACCATTGATCAGTCCCAGCACACACAAAAGTCAGTCCCAGGTCACATTTGTTTGACTTTCTCAGTAGGTACTCCAACGGATGCCCCGCGGCGGGCGAAAGCGCTCCGCGATCGCGATTTTCGGCATTTTCAACTCCTCCAAAACACTACAAATCGGCCAAATCAAAGAATAAAAACTACACCAGTCAATTTACAGAAGATTTGTCTTTCATTCTGGCTAGTTTTAATCGCTTTTAATATGAAATGAAAGCATTTGTTAGCATTGAAAGTGATACTCTCAGTATTTTGGTTTTGTACGGTAATCAGTATTTAAGTGATCATTACCAGTTAACACTATCACTGCGAGACCTGTTGAAGTGCTCAACACACCCCTTTTTGCTCCGCCCTTTGAATACCCCATCCAATCCAAGACAGTAAACACCACACAACGCGTAATAGCCCGTCACCTTGAACCTCAGCCGTTTGACGCCCGAACCCAGCAAATACTTCACAGTCAGGTGACCCTTCTCGTCCGTGCGGTGCTTCACAGCTTCATCATCGTCATTGTCATCGTTGCCCTTCATCGATGACTTCAGAGGCGGGAGAGCCACACTGATGACATCATCATTGTCGTCGTTGCTGGTTTCTGCGGTGCATTCTACCAGCAGGGGCAGATTACTGCCGGGTTCTCCATTCGCTTTCATTGCGTCCACCTAAAGAATAAGATGAACAAGAAGATTTTGTTTTTTGGTATTTGGTATTTTGGTATATTCTAGTCACAGAGACTTATTTCTGTGAAATTAGGGCTACTATCCTCCAAAAACAATTCGGGGGGGGGGGGGGGGGGGGGGGGGGTGAAGGGGCACAGGGTGAGGAGGGGATGTGGGCACACTTGGAAAACCTAGCTATCAATTTGGCCATACCAGGCAGCGGGATTTCTCCCTGCTCCTATTGACTTTCAACTGCCGTGGGATTCTTAGGTGCGTAAAGCGCACAGCTCAGACTAGCTTTAAGTCCCCATCTGAAGGACTCGACGTTCAGTTCGATTTTCCTGTTAAGCTAGAAAGAAAGGGCGAGGCCGGGATTCGAGCCCGGGTCACTGACGTTGCAGTCACGCATTACATCTGGCAGGCGAACGTCTTAACCACTCTGTCACCTTTCTCCCTCGCAAAGGAAGATTGAATGAATGAGAAGAGGAGGAAGAAGAAGTGGAGGAGGAGAGGAAGGAAGGAAGAGGAGCCAGAGGTGATGAAAAAGAAGGGGGGGATATCAAAACTCCTTGTGGGGATACCGGGGGTGGGGGTGGGGGAGGGTCTTTCGTAAAAATAGTTCCCCCACCTTCTGGAAGTTCTGTGCTTGTAACTTCCTCTAATCTGCCACTCTCTTTGACTCTGCCTTTCCCCTTTATTTTCTATCATCTACTATCTTTCTGACTTATTGGCCCATTATCCTGCCTTTTCCCTTTATTTTCTATCATCTACTATCTTTCTGACTTATTGGCCCATTATGCTGCCTTTCCCCTTTATTTTCTATAATCTACTATCTTTCTGACTTATTGGCCCCATTATCCTGCCTTTCCCCTTTATTTTCTATCATCTACTATCTTTCTGACTTATTGGCCCCATTATCCTGCCTTTTCCCTTTATTTTCTATCATCTACTATCTTTCTGACTTATTGGCCCCATTATCATGCCTTTTCCCTTTATTTTCTATCATCTACTATCTTTCTGACTTATTGGCCCATTATCCTGCCTTTTCCCTTTATTTTCTATCATCTACTATCTTTCTGACTTATTGGCCCATTATCCTGCCCTTTCCCTTTATTTTCTATCATCTACTATCTTTCTGACTTACTGGCCCCATTATCCTGCCTTTCCCCTTTATTTTCTATCATCTACTATCTTTCTGACTTATTGGCCCATTATCCTGCCTTTCCCCTTTATTTTCTCTATCATCTACTATCTTTCTGACTTATTGGCCCATTATCCTGCCTTTTCCCTTTATTTTCTATCATCTACTATCTTTCTGACTTATTGGCCCCATTATCCTGCCTTTTCCCTTTATTTTCTATCATCTACTATCTTTCTGACTTATTGGCCCATTATCCTGCTTTTTCCCTTTATTTTCTATCATCTACTATCTTTCTGACTTACTGGCCCCATTATCCTGCCTTTTCCCTTTATTTTCTATCATCTACTATCTTTCTGACTTATTGGCCCCATTATCCTGCCTTTTCCCTTTATTTTCTATCATCTACTATCTTTCTGACTTATTGGCCCATTATCCTGCCTTTTCCCTTTATTTTCTATCATCTACTATCTTTCTGACTTATTGGCCCATTATCCTGCCTTTTCCCTTTATTTTCTATCATCTACTATCTTTCTGACTTATTGGCCCATTATCCTGCCTTTCCCCTTTATTTTCTATCATCTACTATCTTTCTGACTTATTGGCCCATTATCCTGCCTTTTCCCTTTATTTTCTATCATCTACTATCTTTCTGACTTATTGGCCCCATTATCCTGCCTTTTCCCTTTATTTTCTATCATCTACTATCTTTCTGACTTATTGGCCCCATTATCCTGCCTTTTCCCCCTTTATTTTCTATCATCTACTATCTTTCTGACTTATTGGCCCCATTATCCTGCCTTTCCCCTTTATTTTCTATCATCTACTATCTTTCTGACTTATTGGCCCCATTATCCTGCCTTTTCCCCCTTTATTTTCTATCATCTACTATCTTTCTGACTTATTGGCCCATTATCCTGCCTTTTCCCTTTATTTTCTATCATCTACTATCTTTCTGACTTATTGGCCCATTATCCTGCCTTTTCCCTTTATTTTCTATCATCTACTATCTTTCTGACTTATTGGCCCATTATCCTGCCTTTCCCCTTTATTTTCTATCATCTACTATCTTTCTGACTTATTGGCCCATTATCCTGCCTTTTCCCTTTATTTTCTATCATCTACTATCTTTCTGACTTATTGGCCCCATTATCCTGCCTTTTAAAAAAATAATCTTCCAAATAATTTTTTTCCTTTGAGCTCCTCTGAAATCGGAATGTGTCGGCTGTACGCAGCGGGGAGACCAGTGAAAACTGAAAACCGGACACATACGTGCCATACCCATTATGGCCATATGATCTGGGAACGCAAAAGAAGAATAGTAATATCAAAACAACTGCAAGAGGAAGAAAGAAGAAGAGTAGAGAAAGGAGGAAGGGAATGTCAATGAGAAGGAGGAGGAGAAAGGGGGGGGGGGGGACAAAAGAAGAAGAAAGAATGTGAGAGAAAGGGAAAAAAGGAGGAAAAGGAGAAGGAAAATAAAAGAAGACTTGAAAGTTTCCTTCAGGGGGAACTTTTATGTGCTCTCCATCTATCCTTCTGTCTCTGTCTGTCTGCCACTCCTCCAACAACTTCCTATACTAGAGTTACTGTTACTACTACTGCTGTTACAAAAACCACAACTACTTCTAACCTACAACATTTGCTAATGCTTTTACTACTGCGTATCAAACTGAAAATTAAAAATGTCTACCGCATTTTGTGGACAAGGTGAGATTTGTTTTCTCCAAGACTGAGACCCCTGCGCCTCATAGTGTTACTAATAATATAGTAATAAAATAGAATAACAAAATATGAATTTTGTGAAAATGTTTGGGTGCACCTTATTGTAAGGTGAGCCTTATACCGTAAACTTTGGTCCATGCGGCTTACAGACTGATGTGGCTTATCTGTGGGTTTTTTTTCCATTCTACATTTATCAGTAAGATTACATCTGTTTCTGGCTATATTTGTCAGCCTATTTTGAGCTTCTTTAGACTCAAAACTGGTTTTGGTAATCAATAGATTCAAATCTCATGTTTAAAGTGTCTGAGAACATTAAATACTTACGTTCTGATAGGCGAATTTTATACATTTGTGTTGGTTTGTGCACATACAATTTTCTCTGCGGCTTATAAACTGGTGCGGCTTATATGTGAATAAATACCTAATATTACGTCAATTTAAGGGATGCGGCTTATATACAGGTGCATCTTATAGTCCAGTTTTTATGGTAGTCCAAAACAAACCCGGTACTCTGCTCACCTTCAAACTGTAGATCAGCCCAGGCTTAAAATAGCGCAACGACCTCGTGACCTTGATGACGTAGAGGGAGCCGGCAAAGACGACGGAGCTGTCGCGAGCGCGTTCCACTTTCCCTGAAGCGTACTCGGTGACGAGAGCCTCCATGTGGAGCCTGCCCCCATTGGGGAACCACACACTCTCGATGGGGAGACGCAGCTCCGTGACGGGAATGGAGAAAGACGTCTGCCCCGTCTCGTTCAGCTGGTGTTGGAGCAAGGTCATGGACAAACGTTTCTATTAATTTGTAATCAAATAAAAGTCAATAAAACATCTCTTTATTCATGTACAGTGGAACCTCCCTTATAAGACTCCCTCACATATAAGACCTACTTCTCCAAGACATTGCCCTTCTTTGTAAGTATTAAAATTACCTCCATTATAAGACCTCATTTTGGATGATTTTTGAAGGTCTTATAAGGGATGTTCCACTGTAGAAGCAAGTTGGGCTTTTCATCTTAATTTAAAAGTTCGTGAAATTGAATTTTTCCTAACTTGAAAAGATTTTCTTTTTTAATTGTTTTCTTCTTTTTTTCCTCTTAATACTCTGGGAAGCAGAAAAAGGGCTATGAAATGGTGTCATGTTTAACACAAAAACTGGATTTTTGCTTCACGTTTTAAATATCTTTTGTTAATGTCATGATGGGAGCTTCTGAAGATCATGACAAAATTCATTCTCTTGCCTCTTAATATTAAAAAACAACCACACAAACAAACTGAAACAGACTGCAACGTCACTGACCAAAGTAACCAACAAGTGCAAAGTGACATTTTATTGACGAAACAAAACAGAACATATAATATTTCAACAAAAATGTCTTTTTCAAACAACACAACAATACTTCCCCTCCTCACAGTTCAGCAGTCTCCAAATGACGATCTTGGTAATCTTGGTATAAAAGTTCTGAAATTACATCTTTCTGAATGTTTTAAAACATTGATTAACTTTTTTTCAAAGCTACAACTTGTACACAGTTAGCGCTGTTAGTTATCTTTTGATGAAAATGCTTACATACATGTTTTTTTTTCATATTTTAAATATTGATGAAATGTGTTTTCAATCTTACAATTAATCCCATGAGGCTGTGTCAGACTAATTGACATAAGCTAGAACACCAAGCCTACATCAAAATGTTATTATGTTCTGCATAGTTATGCAGGGATTGTCTTTAGCCATGGCAAGCTCCTAGCATAACATAATCAATCCAAAATCCTTTGAAATCGGAGTGTAGTTACCCACATGGCGGGGTAATCAAAAACATGTAATGTTCTCATCCCAAGCTGGTGCATTTGTACCATAGTGTTCAATTGCTTCGGCTGTTAAGATGATCCCTGGAGTCTTTAAGCCAGGGAATGATAACAAAAACAAAAATTAATCCCCCCCAAAAAAAAAAGACGAGAATAAAATCAACCAAATTTTTTTTAAAAAATATCTGACAAAACGTTTGGTATTTAAAGACCCACCAGATCACGTGTCAAAATCACGGGTTTTACGTGTTTTCCCTCTAATAGCTGGTAGGAAATCTTGTTTTTGACCAGGTTTTACTCCCATACAAATGCCCCCAAATTGAAAACGAAACATCGTTTTAAAGAGCAGCCTCAATTTGAAGTTGGGAGCATTTGTATGTGGGTCACAGCTACCCAGATAAAAACCAAGGCACTTAATTAATCGTGGTGGGTCAGTGTATCTTCAACAGTACCTGCATGTTTCTCTTCTTTCCCAGGGTGAAGACGTGTCCGTGCCATATCAGGCCAAAGGTCACTGTCACGTGACCCTTGACCGGCTTGCCAAACACGTACCTGGAACAGAAGCACATTTGTCCATCTTTTCATTCGGAAATTTTACCTACATTCACAAACTAACAGAAGTATGCAGACTCACACCTATGCTCACTCACTGTCTCTGTCCCTCTGTGTGTGTACATGTGTGTGTGTCTGTCTGTCTCACAAGCACAGACAGACAGACAGACAGGCAGGCAGACAAACATACACACACACGCACAAATAAGAACAACTGTTTTGCATACAATGATAAACACACACACACACACACACTCACACTACCACTGAGTAGAGTGGCACAGTGGTAGTGCATTCGCTTCGTGTCAAGTAAACCCGAGTTCGAACCTGGGTACAGGGGATTTTTCCCTCTCACTTTGCACTAGGCCTTACGGTCTGAACGTGGAGTCTTTCAGATGAGACAATATACCCGAGGTCCCGTGTGCCCATGTACTTAGCATACGCTAAACCCAGTGGCAACGAAAAAGTTGTCATTTGGTCAAAATTTACCCCCCTCCCTTCCTTCCTCAGTCACACAAAAATCGCAAGCAAAAACTTTTTTTTAAAAATTGAGTGGCGAGCCTCTGGCTGCGACGCGCTCTCCAGGTGGGAGCAACCCGAATTTCACAGAGACGCCTCTGTGACTATAAAGTACCTAACCTAACCTATTACTTAACCTAACCTAACACACACACACTCTACATGTACCTGGCAGTGACGGCAGAATGGAACTGGGTGTCGTTCGGTAGCAGAACTTTATGCTCCTGACGAGTGTCGAACCGAACACCAAACGTCGGCAACACTGAACAAAATCAACAACAAAATCATACACACCCATTTCCCCCGTGGGGATACCGGAGGTCTTTCGCACAAATAGTTCCCCCACCTTCTGTGCTTGTAACTTCCTCTAATCTGTCACTCTCTTTGACTCTACCCTTTCCCTTTGTTTACTATCAGATCTTTCTGCCTAGTTGGTCCATTCTCTTGATTTAAAAAAGAAAGAAATTCTTACAAAGATTTTCTCCAGCCGAAGATTGACATGCTGGACCTCCTATTTCTTAGTTAGGCGCATAACGGCAGCATGACACATCTGCGCTCATAATTGACAGGAAACTGAGCGATCGAAGAAGAAGAAGAAGAATACACACCCATGAAATGAAGATTCAACCAACACATTAATAACCCTTTCACCGCCAATGTCGCATTTATGCACAATGGTTTGACACCCATGTCACTAAAAGGCATCAAATCAGGGCCTGTTATTCAAAGACCCTATCTTCTTCATTTTGGGAGGTACAGTGGACCTTCAAAAATCATCCCAAATGAGTCTTATAAGGGAGGGGTCTTTAAGAAAGGTAATTTTAATACTTACAAAGAAGAGCAATGTCTCAGAAAAGTAGGTCTTATATGGGAGGGAGTCTTATAAGGAAGGTTCCACTGCATAAGGCTAGGCCTAATGTTAGGCATGTCACAGAGGAATTCCCAATATTGCAGACCATTTGTTTTCCTCTACCCAGTTAAGTTTCATGGTATTTGGGGGCTGAAAAATGGCTGGCGGCGAAAAGTGTTAAGGGTTATAAATCAACCAACAAGCCAAGCAGCCAATTGTATGCCAGTCAGTCATTTCCGACCATGACTGCCAGGTAGCAGAGAGGGCAGGTGCTATTCCGGCGGGCTGGGCTAGACTTTGTTTATAGTGGAGATGCCTTTCCCAGGGCACACTCCCACTCTCTCAGCCAAAGGGATTTGAGGGCAGCCGCCATTAGGGAAGGTCCCCAAAGGCCAACCCGGCCATCCTTTTGGAATCAATCAATCATTCACTCAACAAATCAATCATTTCCCTGCATAGCTTACATTGCCTGGAATAGAAAAATAAACAATGCCCATATAACAAAGGGTGTCGCAATGTTTACTCAATGGGGCAAATCAGCTCAAGGCAATGTATTAATGCACAACATTTGATGTGATTCTGTGCAATAGTTCACAAACTATTGCATAAAGAGAGAAAAAAACAAGCCCACACACTTATTTACAATATTTCTCAGGTAGGTCATAGAAGGGTTGGGTTGGGTTTGTGTGAATTTAAGAAGCACTGAGAGAGAGACAGTGAGAGATGGAGGGGAGAGAGGGAGGGAGAAGGAGAGAGAGGGGGAGGGAGAGAGAATATGCGTATGTGTGTGAGTGTGCAATTGTGTATTATAAGTGTATGTGCAAATGTGTGTGTGTGTGTGTGTGTGTGTGTGTGCGTGTGTGTGTGCGTGTGTGTGTGTGCGTGTGTGTGTGTGTGTGTGTGTGTGTGTGTGTGTGTGTGTGTGTGTGTGTGTGTGTGTGTGTACGTGTGTGTGCACATACATGCGCATGTGAGTGTGTATGTTTGTGTGCATGTATGTGCACACATACACAAATGTGTATGTGTGTGCGTGTGTGCATGTGTGCGTATGTGTGTGTGTAAAATGTCTGTCAGTCATTCTACTCACCATATTCTCTGACCTCAAATCTCACTGAAGAACTTGTAGCCAGCTGTAACACACACACACACAGACACACACACACATGCAAGCATACGCATGCACACATGCGCACACACATTCAAACACACCACACACACAGCTTACAATGCATGCTTTTATATGAACCGAAACAGGATGAATTCACAGTTCTCCATATATCAACTCTGTTTTAGTAGAACTTAAATGAAAAACAGAGGCAGTGGGTGGATGCCTCGTGCCTCCATACGGGGAGCTGGATGACCTGCCCACTCCACAAGTCTCTCCCCGTGGGGATGCCGGGGGGGTCTTTCATAAAAATAGTTTCCCCACCTTCTGGAAGTTCTGTGCTTGTAACTTCGTCTAATCTGCCACTCTCTTTGACTCTGCCTTTTCCCTTTGCTTTCTATGATCTCCTATCTTTCTGACTTATGGGTCCATTCTCCTGCCTTTTCTCCAACAAATCTTCCAAATAATTTTTCTTCTTTGAGCTCCTCCGAAATCGAAATGTGTTGGCTGTATGCAGCGGGGAGACCAGTGAAAACTGAAAACCGGACACATACGTACTTTACCCATTATGGCCTTTTCGCCTGGAAACACAGAAGAAGAAGAAATGAAAAAGATGTTTAAAAAACTTAAGTTGAAAAGTTTCCATTAGCTTTATATCACTATAACCCCAAATTGCACACCCATATCAAAGAACAGGTAGTATCATTGACTGATGCAAATCACACACACACAAACACACACATGCACGCACACACACAAACACGCCCACACAACACACACACACGCGCGCGTGCCCACACACACACAAACATGCTCACACAACACACATACATGCACACACACACACACTCACAAACACACATACACAAATGCCTACACACACATACACAAATGCCTTTAGGCTTCACATTCAAACTGATGTCAAGTCTACAATCAAATGAAATATTCCCAAGATGAAATATTTCTGAGACCACTAAGCACAGCACTGAAGACAAAAGCGACACTGACACTGACAGTCTCAATGACGGCAAATGCTAAGAACAGCTCCCTCCTCTGCCCCTTCCTTTCATTTCAGACGGCTTCACATTAGGGTTAGGGTTAGGAATAGGCTTAGGGTCAGCTTAAACATCAACTTTTATGTTTTTGTGTATTTGACACTAACCTGACCCTAAACCTATCCCCAACCCTAACCCCAAACCTATTCCAAACCCTAACCCTAACTGAAACTGTCTAATCCACACCAAAAAGAAAAAAAGAAGTATGGTATGTTATGAGATTGACACTTAACAGACCCTAAACCTACGCCTAACCCTATCTGAAACCGTCTGAAATGAGTGGCAGGGACAGAGGAGGGAGATATTCTTAACAATAACATTTGCCTTAATTCCACTCAGTCCATTTTTCTCCTCTTCCTTCTTCTTCCATCGCTTCCTGCTTGCTGTCACTTGTGTTGTGTCTCCTTTTCCTTCTTCTTCCATCGCTTCCTGCTTCCTGTCACTTTTGTTGTGTCTCCTTTTCCTTCTTCTTCCATCGCTTCCTGCTTCCTGTCACTTTTGTTGTGTCTCCTTTTCCTTCTTCTTCCATCGCTTCCTGCTTCCTGTCACTTTTGTTGTGTCTCCTTTCCCTTCTTCTTCCATCGCTTCCTGCTTGCTGTCACTTTTGTTGTGTCTCCTTTCCCTTCTTCTTCCATCGCTTCCTGCTTGCTGTCACTTTTGTTGTGTCTCCTCTCCCTTCTTCTTCCATCGCTTCCTGCTTGCTGTCACTTTTGTTGTGTCTCCTTTTCCTTCTTCTTCCATCGCTTCCTGCTTGCTGTCACTTGTGTTGTGTCTCCTTTCCCTTCTTCTTCCATCGCTTCCTGCTTGCTGTCACTTGTGTTGTGTCTCCTTTTCCTTCTTCTTCCATCGCTTCCTGCTTGCTGTCACTTTTGTTGTGTCTCCTTTTCCTTCTTCTTCCATCGCTTCCTGCTTGCTGTCACTTTTGTTGTGTCTCCTTTTCCTTCTTCTTCCATCGCTTCCTGCTTGCTGTCACTTTTGTTGTGTCTCCTTTTCCTTCTTCTTCCATCGCTTCCTGCTTGCTGTCACTTTTGTTGTGTCTCCTTTTCCTTCTTCTTCCATCGCTTCCTGCTTGCTGTCACTTGTGTTGTGTCTCCTTCCTTTTCCTTCTTCTTCCATCGCTTCCTGCTTGCTGTCACTTTTGTTGTGTCTCCTTTTCCTTCTTCTTCCATCGCTTCCTGCTTGCTGTCACTTTTGTTGTGTCTCCTTTTCCTTCTTCTTCCATCGCTTCCTGCTTGCTGTCACTTTTGTTGTGTCTCCTGTCACTTTTGTTGTGTTCCTTCCTTCTTCTTCCATCGCTTCCTGCTTGCTGTCACTTTGTGTTGTGTCTCCTTTTCCTTCTTCTTCCATCGCTTCCTGCTTGCTGTCACTTTTGTTGTGTCTCCTTTTCCTTCTTCTTCCATCGCTTCCTGCTTGCTGTCACTTTTGTTGTGTCTCCTCTTCCTTCTTCTTCCATCGCTTCCTGCTTGCTGTCACTTTTGTTGTGTCTCCTTTTCCTTCTTCTTCCATCGCTTCCTGCTTGCTGTCACTTTTGTTGTGTCTCCTTTTCCTTCTTCTTCCATCGCTTCCTGCTTGCTGTGTTGTGCTTCCTTCCTTCTTCTGTCATCGCTTCCTGCTTTGTCACTTTTGTTGTGTCTCCTCTTCCTTCTTCTTCCATCGCTTCCTGCTTGCTGTCACTTTTGTTGTGTCTCCTTTTCCTTCTTCTTCCATCGCTTCCTGCTTGCTGTCACTTTTGTTGTGTCTCCTCTTCCTTCTTCTTTCATCGCTTCCTGCTTGCTGTCACTTTTGTTGTGTCTCCTCTTCCTTCTTCTTCCATCGCTTCCTGCTTGCTGTCACTTTTGTTGTGTCTCCTTTTCCTTCTTCTTCCATCGCTTCCTGCTTGATGTCACTTTTGTTGTGTCTCCTCTTCCTTCTTCTTTCATCGCTTCCTGCTTGCTGTCACTTGTGTTGTGTCTCCTTTTCCTTCTTCTTCCATCGCTTCCTGCTTGCTGTCACTTTTGTTGTGTCTCCTCTTCCTTCTTCTTTCATCGCTTCCTGCTTGCTGTCACTTTTGTTGTGTCTCCTTCTTCCTTCTTCCTCTTCATCGCTTCCTGCTTGCTGTCACTTTTGTTGTGTCTCCTTTTCCTTCTTCTTCCATCGCTTCCTGCTTGATGTCACTTTTGTTGTGTCTCCTCTTCCTTCTTCTTTCATCGCTTCCTGCTTGCTGTCACTTTTGTTGTGTCTCCTCTTCCTTCTTCTTTCATCGCTTCCTGCTTGCTGTCACTTTTGTTGTGTCTCCTTTTCCTTCTTCTTCCATCGCTTCCTGCTTCCTGTCACTTTTGTTGTGTCTCCTTTTCCTTCTTCTTCCATCGCTTCCTGCTTGCTGTCACTTTTGTTGTGTCTCCTTTTCCTTCTTCTTCCATCGCTTCCTGCTTGCTGTCACTTTTGTTGTGTCTCCTCTTCCTTCTTCTTCCATCGCTTCCTGCTTGCTGTCACTTTTGTTGTGTCTCCTCTTCCTTCTTCTTCCATCGCTTCCTGCTTGCTGTCACTTTTGTTGTGTCTCCTTTCCCTTCTTCTTCCATCGCTTCCTGCTTGCTGTGACTTTTGTTGTGTCTCCTCTTCCTTCTTCTTCCATCGCTTCCTGCTTGCTGTCACTTTTGTTGTGTCTCCTTTTCCTTCTTCTTCCATCGCTTCCTGCTTGCTGTCACTTTTGTTGTGTCTCCTCTTCCTTCTTCTTCCATCGCTTCCTGCTTGCTGTCACTTTTGTTGTGTCTCCTCTTCCTTCTTCTTTCATCGCTTCCTGCTTGCTGTCACTTGTGTTGTGTCTCCTTTTCCTTCTTCTTCCATCGCTTCCTGCTTGATGTCACTTTTGTTGTGTCTCCTCTTCCTTCTTCTTTCATCGCTTCCTGCTTGCTGTCACTTGTGTTGTGTCTCCTTTTCCTTCTTCTTCCATCGCTTCCTGCTTGCTGTCACTTTTGTTGTGTCTCCTCTTCCTTCTTCTTTCATCGCTTCCTGCTTGCTGTCACTTGTGTTGTGTCTCCTTTTCCTTCTTCTTCCATCGCTTCCTGCTTGCTGTCACTTGTGTTGTGTCTCCTTTTCCTTCTTCTTCCATCGCTTCCTGCTTGCTGTCACTTTTGTTGTGTCTCCTTTTCCTTCTTCTTCCATCGCTTCCTGCTTGATGTCACTTGTGTTGTGTCTCCTTTTTGTTGCGTGTCCTTACATTGAAAATGGACTTATAGTCCGAAATGCCTGGATTGTTTTTCTCTATTAAAGGACCTTCTCCCTACCGACAGATTGGTGTCTTGTTCCTGTTTGCCTCAAGGACAAAATTTGAACTGATGATGATGACGAGGATGATGATGATAATAATGATGACAACGATGGCGACGATGAAGATGACGCCAATAACAATTTTCATCATAATGTTACTCACCCCATTAGCAAATGTGACCTTGACTGTCCAATTTCCATACACAGGGTTTTCAGGAATACGCAAACTGTCCCTGAAGATGAAGTCACTGCCGTCGTTGTTCTGTCGACTAATGGCGAGCCCTTTGGGATTCTGGAAGGGAAAGTGAGCATGAACATAGCATATGCAGTTGTCTTGGATGTTTCGATAATTCATTTATTTCCTCCACCCCTCCTCTATCTCTCTTACACACAACATACAAGGCTTGTTCCTATACGCATGCATACATGCACTCAAACACACACACACTCACTCATATACAGACACAGACACACACAGAGGCAGACAGACAGGCACACCCCCCCCCCCCCCACACACACACAAACACACACGCATGCACACACACACACACATACATTTTCAAAGTCAAATACAGACACATAAACTCCCACTCTCTCTCTCTCTCTCTCACCCTCTCTCTCCATACCAAGACATCTATCCCCCCCCCTCTCTCTCCATACCAAGACATCTATCCCCCCCCCTCTCTCTCCATACCAAGACATCTATCTCCCCCTCTCTCTCCATACCAAGACATCTATCTCCCCCTCTCTCTCTCCATACCAAGACATCTATCTCCCCCTCTCTCTCCATACCAATACATCTATCTCCCCCCTCTCTCTCCATACCAAGACATCTATCTCCCCCTCTCTCTCCATACCAATACATCTCTCCCCCTCTCTCTCTCCATACCAATACATCTATCTCCCCCTCTCTCTCCATACCAAGACATCTATCTCCCCCTCTCTCTCCATACCAATACATCTATCTCCCCCTCTCTCTCCATACCAAGACATCTCTCTCCCCCTCTCTCTCCATACCAATACATCTATCTCCCCCTCTCTCTCCATACCAAGACATCTATCTCCCCCTCTCTCTCCATACCAAGACATCTATCTCCCCCTCTCTCTCCATACCAAGACATCTATCTCCCCCTCTCTCTCCATACCAAGACATCTATCTCCCCCTCTCTCTCCATACCAAGACATCTCTCTCCCCCTCTCTCTCCATACCAAGACATCTATCTCCCCCTCTCTCTCCATACCAATACATCTATCTCCCCCTCTCTCTCCATACCAATACATCTCTCCCCCTCTCTCTCTCCATACCAATACATCTCTCTCCCCCTCTCTCTCCATACCAATACATCTATCTCCCCCTCTCTCTCCATACCAAGACATCTCTCTCCCCCTCTCTCTCCATACCAAGACATCTATCTCCCCCTCTCTCTCCATACCAATACATCTATCTCCCCCTCTCTCTCCATACCAATACATCTATCTCCCCCTCTCTCTCCATACCAATACATCTATCTCCCCCTCTCTCTCCATACCAAGACATCTATCTCCCCCTCTCTCTCCATACCAAGACATCTATCTCCCCCTCTCTCTCCATACCAAGACATCTCTCTCCCCCTCTCTCTCCATACCAAGACATCTATCTCCCCCTCTCTCTCCATACCAAGACATCTATCTCCCCCTCTCTCT
>CM065705.1:3470872-3473372 GCA_017654935.2 Phymorhynchus buccinoides | reverse complement strand
TCTTGTCCTGTTTTCTGCATTAGGGCTGTGTTGTGTGTGGGTGCACGCGCATGCATGTGTGTTAGTGTGTGTGTGTGTGTTAGTGTGTGTGTGTGTGTTTGCGCACACTTGCGCGTGTTGTGGCTGTGCATGTTTAGGATAGTTGATCTTTTAGTAGTTTATATTTTATGTTTGTAAAGCGCTGTGAGCTCAAATGAGAAAGAGCACTCTAAAAATGTTCATTATTATCATTACTATTATTATTAAGATGTTCAATCATGCACAAGAAGTCCTCTAAATATGGAAGATGACGTCATTCGTGTGACAATGCAGATCTTCAGCGAAAGTTTAGAAGCCACAAGTTTTGGCACTCCAAAAAATCGGAAGCCACAAAATCTGGCACTCCTAAAACCGGAAGTCACAAGTTTTAACACTCCAAAACCTGGATTTCTGGCGTGTTCAGGAAAATTAGCACCCCTGTAACAGTATAATACACACACACACTCACACACGCCCATGCACACTCACACACACACACGCACGCATGCACACACACACAAGTATGCAAGCATGCATGCACACACACGAGTTACCGTGTTAGGCGGTTGTTGCTTTTTCCCAGATAACTTCCTCCTTTATTATTAAGGAAGTCCTCTTGGAACAAAGTGATTCAGTGAAGTGATATGTGCTCTGTTTCCCCTCTGTCTCTGTCTGCCTGCCTGCTTCAGTCTGTCTGTCTCTCTCTCCCACCTTTTTCAACAGCGATGTTCCTTTCACACAACCTCCTCTTTCTCTCAGGGTAGTCTTCCAGGAACACTAGTGTGAATCGGGATGTGCCATGGGGCTCCCTACGTCGTTGGTGTCACCATCTCCCCCTTCCCACCCACCCCTATACCCCCCACCCCGCCTTTCATATATGCCTTTCTACAGCAACAGTTCTTTCCAAATAGCTTTTTCTGGTTAAATTATATGGTCTAAGAACATAGTAAGATCTCTCTCTCTCTCTCTCTCTCTCTGTATCTCTCTCTCTCTCTCTCTCTCTCTCTCTCTTTCTCTCTCTCTAATGGGTAACTTTGATTTCAATGTGTTTGATGTTTTTCATGGCTTATAATTGATAAGTATGAATTTTGTGCATGTTCATGCTTTTTCATTTTAATTCTTCTTTTTTATATTTTTTTATATTTGTTGTTAATGGTGGTGATTATTTTTTCTTCTCCTTTCTCATTTTTATGAGGGCTGGATGCAAACAAGCCTGTATAGTGCTTATTCTTAATCTTATCCCTCAATAAAAAAAATAAAAAAAGGTTCGTTCGTTCATCTCTCTCTCTCTCTCTCTCTCTCTCTCTCTCTCTCTCTCTCTCTCTCTCTCTGTGTATCTCTCTCTCTCTCTGTATCTCTCTCTCTCTCTCTCTCTGTATCTCTCTCTCTCTCTCTCTCTCTGTATCTCTCTCTCTCTCTCTCTCTGTCTCTCTCTCTCTCTCTCTCTCTCTCTCTCTGTATCTCTCTCTCTCTCTGTATCTCTCTCTCTCTCTCTATCTCTCTCTGCCCACCTTTTTCTACAGCAATGTTCCTCTCAGACAGCCTCCTCTTCCTGTCAGGGTAGTCCTCCAGGAACAGAGTGAATCTGGACGTGCCGTGGGCTCCATACGTCGTCAGCGTCACCACCTCGTCCGTCTCCATCCGCATCACGTTGGGCGTGGCCACCATGTAGATGGGGCTTTAGGAACATTGGTGGGGAAAACAACATGCATGTAATAGTAAGAAGACGATAAAGAACTTGATAAGAAGGCGACAGAGAACTTGATAAGAAGGCGACAGAGAACTTGATAAGAAGGCGACAGAGAACTTGATAAGAAGGCGACAGAGAACTTGATAAGAAGGCGACAGAGAACTTGATAAGAAGGCGACAGAGAACTTGATAAGAAGGCGACAGAGAACTTGATAAGAAGGCGACAGAGAACTTTTAAAGATGTTAAAAAACTTGGAAAAAAGAAGACGGCAGAGAACTTGAGAAGACAGAGAACTTTACAAGACAAAGAACTTGGAAAAAAGAAGACGGCAGAGAACTTGAGAAGACAGAGAACTTTACAAGAAGACAAAGAACTTTACAAGAAGACAAAGAACTTGGAAAGAAGATGGCAGAGAACTTGAGAAGACAGAGAACTTTACAAGAAAACAAAGAACTTGGAAAGAAGAAGATGACAAAGAACTTGAAAAGAAGAAGATGACAAAGAACTTGAAAAGAAGAAGATGACAAAGAACTTGGGAAGACAGAGAACTTTACAAGAAAACAAGGAACTTGGGAAGAAGATGACAAAGAACTTGAGAAGAAGAAGACGACAAAGAACTTGAAAAGAAGAAGACGACAAAGAACTTGAAAAGAAGAGACGACAAAGAACTTGAAAAGAAGATGATGACAAAGAACTTGAAAAGAAGATGATGACAAAGAACTTGAAAAGAAGAAGATGACAAAGAACTTGAAAAGAAGATGATGACAAAGAACTTGAAAAGAAGATGATGA
>CM065705.1:3425872-3468372 GCA_017654935.2 Phymorhynchus buccinoides | reverse complement strand
ATGGCCTTGGGTGGGAAGATTACGTGTATGGCTGCTTTTTAAAGGGCCCCGCCACATGGGCGGCCATACTCCGACTTCAGGGGATGCAGGTCTGTTTATGGGCCTTTCTGTAGATATTCTGTACCCTACAGAGAAAAAAGGTGAAGAGGTAGGTAGACTAGTACCTTATTTATCATATAGTAATAAGCCAAGTGTCTGTGTGTGTGTGTGTGTGTGTGTGTGTGTGTGTGTGTGTGTGTGTGTGTGTGTGTGCGTGTGCGCGCGTGTGTGTGTGTCTGAAACACAAAACGGGCCTTATAACTCCGCCGTTTTTCGACCGAATCACTTCAAATTTGCTGTGAGCCCTGACGGGGCGATGGCAACGGCAACCGAGGCGGCCGTGTCATTTGTGCGGTTCGGCAAATGCGCGAAACGCGTATCCGCGGGCCTAATCACTTCAAATTTTCTGTGGTGGTGTGTCCCTATGAGAGGAAGGCATCCGCACAAAACTTTTCGCCGCTCTGACCTTGACCTTGGTGTATGACCTTGAAAACCCAAAATCGTTAAGGGGCCATAACTTCCACACCGCAGGTCCTGGAGTCATGAAACTTGGCATGGAGGTACTTTCGCTTATGGCCGTTCTGATGATGGCGTACCGATGAAGGTCAACATCAAGGTCAGGGAGATCGGTATGCCTTGAAAGTGGTATGGGTCTAATAATTGGGTTTTTCTGCCCCACGCATATCTTCCGAACCGCTTCACCGAATCGTTTCCAATTTTGTGTGGTGGCGTGTCACCATGAGAGGAAGGCATCCGCACATAAATTATCGCCGTCATGACCTTCACCTTGGCGTATGACCTTCACAACCGAAAATCTTTAAGGGGCTGTAACGTCCACACCGTTGGTCTTAGGGACTTCAATCTTGGCATGTAGGTACTTTGGCATATGTTTGTTCTGATCATTGCATACTGATCAAGGTCAGGGTCAAGGTCATGGAGATCGGTAGGCCTTGAAAGTGGTAGGGGTCTAAAAATTGGGTTTTCAGCCACAAAAGTAAAAATATAATATTTTGCGGACCCGGCGAAACTGGTACTCAGCGTTACCGGTACTTGGCGTTACCTGTACTAGGCGTTACCGGTACGGGGCGTTGCGCATGTTTAGATAATTTATAGAGGGCTTATCCTTCAATTTTTAAGCGTTTTACAATTTTACTAAAATCAAAATATTATTTTAAAAAAAGAGAACCCCTTACATACGTGCACAAACACCCAGCCACCCTCCTGTAGTACAACCTATAATATGTCTGTGCTCTGCCTGCATGTCAATAATAACTCAGACTAGTGTACAGAGTCGTGACCATGAATCAAATTTGAACATTGGTCTTTCCTACATAATTCATACAGCGTTGTAATACTAAAACTAAAACAGTTTACACAGAAATAACTCAGTACTGCGCGCGCGCGGGCAAGAAAAGTGTTGGAGAGCGGAGATTACTTTAGCGAGGTACACTATCCCGCTATTCACCGGGAGGGAGAGAGACAAAAGTAATAATATAATGATTTTGCGGACCCGGCGAAACCGGTACTCAGCGTTACCGGTACTTGGCGTTACCGGTACTAGGCGTTACCGGTACTAGGCGTTGCGCTAGTTCTATTAAAAAAATAAGCTTAGTTTCCACCATGGAGAATAAACAGCAGAAATATGATGTCCAGATAAAATCATGATGCTTACATGTTTTCTCCGTTTGTTGTAACGGCCAACATCGGCAAAAACAGCAGACATCGTAGCACTTTTGAACACATTATTCCCTGAAATCAGCTGCAAAGAATGAAAAAAGTCCAAGGAAAACCACCACCCAAAATCACACACAAGTTTTGTAGAATAGAATAGGCCCTGCTACTCCAGATTATACAATCAGAACTGTTGTCTTTTACATTCTCTTGCAGAGGCCGCGAGGCCTGGCTGCCCTGAAGATCTGGCCTGACCTGACCAAGAAACGTAACTTTTTACTCCTAGTCTTAGCTCTCACGTGCTCGCCTGTGGCTGCAGTTAGTCTACAATCTGAAACCAAACATAACTTCATAAGCTTAGCCGCGACATAGCCTACCGGTGTTGGAAACCACACAAAAGAAAGTCGAAGTTCGCGTGAAAGGAGCCGTTTTTGCTGAAACTATTTCCTTTTCCTTCATTCTATTTTCTGGAACCAAACTCTGGCGCGTTTCCTCCCGTTTCCCCCGCAGTTTGTTCGCACAAAATCGATGTTCCAAAATTCTTCTGTCAAAAGTTTGCAGACGACTTTTTGTTTCTTCTTCAATCCCGTCAGTCAAAGCGTTGTTTCACTTTGAGCGTGAAATATTGTTTTTCGCTCCTCTGCCCAAAATATCCGGTCGTGGAAGGTCGACAGGTTCTTGTTTGCTAGGAACAAGTCATGCAGCGCATTCTTTCTCTCACAGTCTGTCTGTCAAACTGGTAGTGGGGGCTTCAGCCAGAGTAATTGGTTCAACACATGGAAGCACTTCACTTCCATCGTCTGCTTTAGTCTTGAAGTTTGGGAGAGGAGGGGGAGAAAAAACCCGTCTGCAAACACTACCTTTGAGCCTTATTTGGAATAATTAGATTAGACAGCTGTTTTGTTTTCCACTGCTTAAAAAGGTCCATGCCATTGTTGCTGTGAGAAAAACGTGAGTGAGTGGCAGCACAACAGCTTCATTCAAGGGTCATGTTTGTAGTCCTTGTGTCTGTAAGAGAGGGAGAGAACGATGAATAAGAAGAGGAGAAGAAATACTATAGCAAAATAGAGAGGGAGAGACAAACACACACGCACATAGGCAGAGTGAGAACGACATCACATCGAACCTCCAGTACCATATCATATCATATATCAAAGGTACGGCATGAATAGCCTTTTGCCTGCTCTTTCAACTCTTTTAGATTTGGATTTTTTTTCTATGTTCCGGGCGCAACAAAGCGCGGCACCATATTTCTTCTTACAATTAAATGAAAGTAAAGTTTGTCTGGAAGCTATAATCCTCCCAGTGTCTATCTAACATGTTTTTAAAACTATTGAGTGTTCCTGCAGTCACTGTACTATTGGGTAAGGAATTCCAAAGATTAATAATTCTGTTAGTGAAAAAATGTGCATATATATTACTGAGTCTTGGTATATGGTTTGTTAATCTTCAAAGGATGACCTCTATAATAATGGAGGTATTAAGTGTGAACAAATTGTGGTAGGTTGACTGTCACAGTACTCGTGTAAGATTATAAATGTTTCTATCATCACCTCTTAGTCGGCAGTATTCAAGACTTGGCATATTTAGAACGCCAAGTCTTTCTTCGTAACCACAGTTATTTAGTCAAATAATATGTTTTGTATATCTTCTTTGAACGTTTTCTATTAAGGTTATATGTTTCTAGAACTTTGGGTTCCAAACCGCATTTCCATATTATAAAATTGGTCTAACGAATGCTTTGCAAAGAGGAACCATTATTTCTTTGGATTTAAACTAAATGAAATGTGATATCATACCATAAATTGTATTGGCTTTGTTGACAGTAGTAGTAATATACTCTTCAAAATTTAGATTAATATGCACGAAGACCCCCAGATCTTTCTCGACCTCACTAGGTTCAAGATCACAACCATCAATTCTATAATTATAGTTAGGATTATTTTTACGTATGTGAATTATTTTGCATTTTTTTTACTATTAACTTTTATTTGCCAATCCTTCGTCCACTCAACTAGTTTATCTATTGATTCCTGTAGTCTAAAGCACGTGCAACGACGTACTCGTAATTAAACAGGCTTTGAATATCATGACTATTTTTTAAAACTTTGGGTAGTCTTTTTAGACTGTCCTTTAGTTTTCACGCACATCGGCACTTGGCTGTAGCACATCCATAGTGGAGGAGCCACTCTCTGTCTCTCTGTCTCTCTGTCTCTCTCTCTGTCTCTCTCTCTTTCTGGTTGGTTTAACGTCTAGTTAGGCGTAGCCTGTTTAAGAAGGAGCCAGTTAGTCAGAGTGACACATTTGTACCAGCAGACATTTCCTGTCTCGTGCTGCGGGTGACAGATGCGAGGGCAGGGTCCGTGAGAAAATGGAAAATATGGCACTGTATAAATGTCAAAACAACAGGATTGAAAGTGATATATATTTAAAAAAACCAAAAACTTTCTTATTCGTTTTTTTATGGAGGAATTTTAAAAAGTAAAGTTTCATCACACCAGAGAAGAAGAAGAAATGTCAATAAAATTGAACAATTTATGATCTTACCGAAACTTTTGTATTGCAAAAACAAATCAAGTTTGTAATTTTTTCGCACTTCTTCTTCTACGTTCCCAGGCCATAATGGTAACAAAGATATTCTAAAAGGGTAAGATGGATTACTTAAGAGCTCGGCGAACCGGGCTGATAGAGTTATCGTTAGTGGGGACAGTACACTTTTCACAGTGGAGGCTATCCAAAAACTCAGACTGGAATTTGAACGGAGAATTCAACTGGCCTATCGACGTGTAAAATGTGTCCTGCTTAAAAGGGACATAACCAGTGTTTCTGTCCTCATTACTCATATAGGGAAAAGAGACCGGATGCTTATCTTCCCCTTTAGAATATCTTTGATGGTAAGCCTAAGGTGTCTGGTTTTCAGTTTTCACTGGTCTCCCCGCTGCGTACAGCCGACACATTCTGATTTCGGAGGAGCTTAAAGGAGAACAATTATTTGGAAGATTTTGTTGGAAAAAAAGCAGGAGAATGGGCCAATAAGTCAGAAATATAGTAGATGATAGAAAGCAAAGGGAAAAGGCAGAGTCAAAGAGCGTGGCAGATTAGAGGAAGTTACAAGCACAGAACTTCAAGGTGGCGAACTATTTTTTTTTATGAAAGACCCCCGGTATTCCCACGGGGAGAGACTCATGGAGAGGGCAGGATCCGGTCCAGCTCCCCGTATGGAGGCACGAGGCATCCACCCACTGGCTCGTTTTTTCGCACAAAAACAAAATTAATCAACATCGTCAATGAATCATTCTTTCCGAAAAAAACAAAAACAAAACACCCCACCAACAATCCAACAAACACTAAAGAACGGGCGTGAAATCAATGATACGCTTGTCACATTCGGGGCGTGACGGACGGCACCTTCGATACTAATGAGAAACTGGAAGGATATGTGGGAATAGGGGTGTTGGCGAAGGGAGTGGAGAGAAGGGGGGGGGGGGGGGGGTGAAGGGGAAGAAGGTGGAATGTCACTTTACAACCAAATAAAATAAATTGTAAAAAAGGCAAAGATGCAGATCAACACCCAAAGTCATATTATTATTATTATTATAACATTTAGCACGCCTAATCAATGTAATGCCCTAGGCGTTTACAATAATAAAAATATAATATACACATATAACACCACATATAATATTTAATACATAGCATAAAGAATGGGAATAAAAAAATTAGTCATAGTCTTGGTTCATTGCATTATTTCCGTCTTGCCTTTATCTTCTACTATTATTGAATGCATATTATTAATTGTGTAAATGGATGAATATTAAAGTTAAATATAACTTTTGGAACGCACTTCCTGCTCAGACAAAACTTGCACCTGATACTAACAAATTCAAAAACCTCCTGGACAAAGACCCAAACCTTAGTAAATTAAAATACCAGTATGACTAATAGTAATAGTTTACCAAAACCGTCACAGCTGTGCCAACTCAAAAAAAAAAGAAGAAAAAAAGAAAAGACGCTTGAGAGGCCTAGTCGTCTTAATCTACCTGACCTGACCTGACCTGACCATAGAAAACGATAGAGGTTTAAGTGCTCAATCTGCAGTAAGAAAGACAAGACTGAAAAAAAAAGAAAGAACCGAGAAATGGAGGAGGGGGTATTAATCTGCACCTTTACCACACAAAAAAAGTAATGAGTCATAAGCTGTGTAGAGTAGGCTAGATCCAAAAGTCAAACAGCTAGGAGGTGATAAGAGTCATAAGCTGGGTCATAAGAGTAGGCTAGATCCAAAAGTCAAACAGCTAGGAGGTGATAAGAGTCATAAGCTGGGTCATAAGATGTGTAGAGCAGGCTAGATCCAAAAGTCAAACAGCTAGGAGGTGATAAGAGTCATAAGCTGGGTCATAAGATGTGTAGAGCAGGCTAGATCCAAAAGTCAAACAGCTAGGAGGTGATAAGAGTCATAAGCTGGGTCATAAGATGTGTAGAGCAGGCTAGATCCAAAAGTCAAACAGCTAGGAGGTGATAAGAGTCATAAGCTGGGTCATAAGATGTGTAGAGCAGGCTAGATCCAAAAGTCAAACAGCTAGGAGGTGATAAGAGTCATAAGCTGGGTCATAAGATGTGTAGAGCAGGCTAGATCCAAAAGTCAAACAGCTAGGAGGTGATAAGAGTCATAAGCTGGGTCATAAGATGTGTAGAGCAGGCTAGATCCAAAAGTCAAACAGCTAGGAGGTGATAAGAGTCATAAGCTGGGTCATAAGATGTGTAGAGCAGGCTAGATCCAAAAGTCAAACAGCTAGGAGGTGATAAGAGTCATAAGCTGGGTCATAAGATGTGTAGAGCAGGCTAGATCCAAAAGTCAAACAGCTAGGAGGTGATAAGAGTCATAAGCTGGGTCATAAGATGTGTAGAGCAGGCTAGATCCAAAAGTCAAACAGCTAGGAGGTGATAAGAGTCATAAGCTGGGTCATAAGATGTGTAGAGCAGGCTAGATCCAAAAGTCAAACAGCTAGGTGAGATTTTTGTTTTTCGTGTGATATCTGCGCGTGAATGTTTGCCTTTTCTCGGTCTCCCTCTTTGAGTTTCCACAGTCACGTATTTTCCACAACAGAAAACACAAGTAGTCCTACCTAAAAAGAAAAGGGAGGGAGGGGTGGAGATTTAAGAAAAAAGCGGTTTCAAGGTTCGGCACTTTTGCTTCTGTTTTTTGTTGTTGGAATTTTTTTGTTTTTTGTTTGTGGCTCAAGCCACAAACCTATAACTCACTTTGTCGGTCGGTCGGTCTGTCGGTCGGTCGGTCGGTCTGTCGTTCCAAAATTGTCGCACTTCAAATCGAGGCTACACTTCAAAATTAATTGAGGCCGCTCTTTAAAATGATGTATTTTAAAAGCGTACAAAATAATAAACATACGTAATACAGACACTACAACAGACACGACGAGTATGCGGTGCTTCTTTTGATGAGTATAAGTAGGATACATAGTTTTAAATGTTTTCCAAAAGATATAAAAAGTTACGAAATGGTGCAGAGATAACATTCTGGTTTACAGATTAAAATTATTGAAAATCCAGGGGAGGTAACTCATGATTGGAGTGGTAAAAATAGACCGCGTGCCACAAACTATTGCGATTTCGCGCTTGTTTTTAAATTCTTCTATTGATTCTTCTTTGAGTCTTTCCTCTTATTCTGTACCATGTTCGTAGTTTTGATCTAAAGAAATGGTCATAGCATGCAGAATGTGAAAGTTGAGCCCTTCTATTACATTTCCTGCGATAGATGTTTGTGTCAGAGAAACCTTGCCTTTACTGAGAGCATCAGTGGGAAAAGGGGAGAGAAGGGGGGGGGGGGGGGGGGGGGGGGGGGACCGGTTAAGGGAGTTAATTTATCAGTGACAACAAACACTAGTCAGACTTGATTACCTTCTCCTTGTTTGTCTAGGTCATGGCCAGCTTGGAAATGGTTTAGTGTGTGTGTGTGTGTGTGTGTGTGATTGTGCGTTTCAGCGTGTGTGTGAGAGCACGCGCGCGAGCGAAAAGTGCACATTTGTTCATGCCTCTCTGTCGTTTCCGACAAACGAGCCAGCAGGCCAAATTTGTTTATGGTGAAGATTCCCTGCCTAGGGTACATCCCGGCCAAAGGGGTTTGAAGATAGTTGGAGTTAGGGAAGGTCCCCAAAGACCAACCAATCCCATTGGCTGCGGCGTTACAGCGAATGCAAATGTCTTGTTTGAGAGTCATGGTCATCCACAAAAGACTAAAGCTGTACCATGAATTTTCTGTATTGTAGAAAATCAATGACTGTACAGCTCTCTTTACTGTTGGCCCCATCTACAGGATAATGTCAACCAATGATAAAAGCCATTTGAGTAAAAGGCCTGAACATGTTAATTCTCGTATGTAAATGCACATTCACACACGTGCAGAGAGAGAGAGAGAGAGAGAGAGAGAGAGAGAGAGAGAGAGAGAGAGAGAGAGAGAGAGAGAGAGAGAGAGAGAGAGAGAGAGAGAGAGAGAGAGAGAGAGAACTTGAAAACTTAAACTTTATTTTTCAAGGATAACGATTTTAGGCAACGCCTAGTCTTCCAATCTGTCCTTGATACGTATATGAACATAGAATACAAACATGGCAAGGCATAATATTACACATACAGATGCGAACATAAAGGTAGCAAAGCAGGTGATATTATAATACAAACATTGGTTGAGAGAGAGAGAGAGAGAGAGAGAGAGAGAGAGAGAGAGAGAGAGAGAGAGAGAATGAATGAATGAATGAATTTTATTTATAGAGGGCAATAGAGTAAGCAATAACATGCTTTTTTACATCCAGCCCTCTGGACAGAATACATATATAAAAGTAGTGAGAGAGAGAGAGAGAGAGAGAGAGAGAGAGAGAGAGAGAGAGAGAGAGAGAGAGAGAGAGAGAGAGAGAGAGAGAGAGTGAGAGAGAGAGCAAATGGAAGAAACATGGGTTTTTTTAAAGATTGTCTTAAAAAAATTACACACACAAACACACACATCAGACTGACGAGATGGTTTCAAAAAATCATATTTTACTGCAAAAAGGATCGAACCACAAACTCACAATTATAGGAGAATGGGGGGGGGGGGGGGTGGAAAACCATGGGGAAAAAAAAATCACAAAGAAAATAATACAAGCATACCTTGATAGAAAAAAGAAGAAGAAAAAACCCCGCCCATAATGATTATTGTCTACCACAGTAATTGATATATGTATCCCCCCACCAACAACGCTTTGGTGCTTGTGTATGGTAAACATTCAACACAGTGACGGACCACATCGCACCCGAGCAACATCCAATATTACACACATGATAACTATCATCACTATCCAACTACTGACACCAAATACATATTGCTTCTTTTCTAGATTTAACCCTTTCACCGCCAATGTCGCATTTATGCACCAACTCTTCTCGCCCCATGTATTGTTTGACTTTCTTGGTTGTCCGTTGCATCTCAACTGACAAGAGGAGGGTGACTATCTTTTTGTTTTCGAATGCGCATGCGTTGATGTAACTGAAAACAATCACTGACATAAGGTCTAAAAATAGACAAACACATGGCAGGGTACTTGGCAGTGAATGTCTATGCGCTTGGTGGGAGTGTGGAGTGATGTACTGGGCGAGCGTATTCGCCCGTGGTGTTAGAAGAATTAACAGCCGTGTCACTAAAAGGCATCAAATCAGGGCTGTTTTCCAAAGACCCCTTAATTCCGGGAGGTAAGGATAGGCCTAATGTTACGCATTTACAATATTGCAGATTTGTTTTTTCTTTACCCAGTTAAGCTTAATAGCATTTTTTGGCGGAAAAGTAGCTGGCGGCGAAAGGGTTAACTTGAAAGTTTGAAATCACTTACACACACACAGATACATGCAGACACACTCACATAAACGCACACACTCACATAAACACATACATTGCATGCATGTATGCATGTGTGCATGCACACACACACATACACACAATGCAAACAAACACATACATTGTAAGCATGTATGCACTCATGCATGCACACACACACACTGCATATAAACATATACATTGCATGCATATGTGCATGCACACACACACACTGCATATAAACACATACATTGTACGCATGTATGCACTCATGCATGCACACACACACACACACACACACAACTTGTCCCCCATCAGAAGCCAACAATTTGCTTTACATATGCATTTAAAATTCACATACATAAAAGTTGTTCCAAGACAACAAGAAAAAACACCCCTAAAAACATCACTCACAAAACCAAACCAGACTTCATATCCTTTCTCTCAGCATGTGTAAGCACATATTATAGTGTCTATACAGTGTGTAATGTGCCCTGAGGTTCTCACAAACTGACAATCGTGTGTGTGTGTGTATGTGTGTGCGCATGCACATTGATGCAAGTGAATGCACCTGTGCATATATCACGCTCACGCACATGTGTGTGTGCATGAGTGTAAGTATAAGGAAGATCTACACACAAGCACTTTTGTAAAGCAAACTGTGAGCGCGCATGAATTCCAAAACAAGAACATACATTCATCACATAAATAAAATACCTTACAAAGAAATGTAGTAGTCTCCATCAATTCTAATACAAGCCACACATTCATCACACTTACAAAATATCTTAAAAGGCATTGTCATCTCTTTCATTTACACCAATCTTCTCTTTCTAGATTTTTTATTTTTTTTACCACCACCAAACAAGCTATTGAACACTGGCGATTGTCATATGGACCGATACACGCAGAATGACATGAAGAAGCAATGAAATGCAAACAAGAAAGCAAAGAGATCTCACATGTATTACGGTAGTGGCATTTCTGCTTCTTTGAACACCCATATGCTCAAGAGGTCTGAACTAGTTTATGCGCATACACACAGTAGCATTTCACATGGTGTTGAAAACAGATTTTGTTGAAAGTGAAAAGTGCCTGCATATGCACATGCATGCACACACACACACAACACACATTGAGGAAAAAAAGGAGAGAGAGGGGGGGAGAGAGAGAGGGGGGGGGGAGAGAGAGAGAGAGAGAGAGAGAGAGAGAGAGAGAGAGAAACACAAACCACAATTTCCACACAAAATCCTTTATTTCCACCAACAGAAGCTACTGTACAAGTTCACACACAGAGAGAGAGAGAGAGAGAGAGAGAGAGAGGGGGGAGCGAGAGGGGGGGGAGAAGAGAGAGAGAGAGAGAGAGAGAGAGAGCGAGAGAGAGAGAGAGAGAGAGAGAGAGAGAGAGAGAGTGCACACAAGCCACCAGTCCCACTGAAAACAAGCCTTTATTTGCACCAACAGAAAACAATGTACAAGTTGAATATTAACATAGTCACACCTGACAAAAACCTAAAATTGTACAATAAAAAAAACCCACAAAAAAACAACAACAAAAACCCGATTTTCCCCATTTCACAAATAAGCAATGAGCAAAGAAATACGAATTAACGGTCACATGTTTTATGCGCAACCCTCGGGTTCACCACACAAATACGTAATGAAGCATGCTTCATGGGATTCTTACTTTCTACTCGAACAATTTGCTACGTAAGGAAGACGCCACACAAAATGTGCAATTATTTTATTCGTTACGACTTCAATATGAAGTATATTCAACCACCAGAAAGAAGTGTGTGTGTGTGTGTGTGTGTGCCACTGTGTGTGTGTGTCACTGTGTGTGTGTGTGTGCCACTGTGTTGTGTGTGTGTGCCACTGTGTGTGTGTGCCACTGTGTGTGTGTGTGCCACTGTGTGTGTGTGTGCCACTGTGTGTGTGTGCCACTGTGTGTGTGTACCACTGTGTGTGTGTGCCACTGTGTGTGTGTGTGCCACTGTGTGTGTGTACCACTGTGTGTGTGTGCCACTGTGTGAGTGTGTGCCACTGTGTGTGTGTGTGCCACTGTGTGTGTGTGCCACTGTGTGTGTGTGTGCCACTGTGAGTGTGTGCCACTGTGTGTGTGTGTGTGTGTGTGTGTGTGTGTGTGTGTGTGTGTGTGTGTGTGTGTGTGTGTGTGTGTGTGTGTGTGTGTGTGTGTGTGAGTGTGTCTGCCTCTGCCTGTGCGAGTGCTTTTGCCTTTGTGTGTGCGAGTGTGTCTGCCTCTGTGTGTGTGTATTGTGTACAGTATTGCTTTCAAGAAGGCCAGGCAATTTATAAAACATGCTTAGCTACAAACCAACAAATATAGCCATGCAGAAATAGAATATAGCGAGAATAAGGCCTGGTACACAGTACATCTGGATTTTCCGCGCGGAAGTAAAAGAAAGGAAACAAATATACGGGGAAATTGGACATGTGCTTCTATGCTTTTCCCTTCTTTCTTTTACTTATTTACAGATTGTGCAAGGGTTTCCGAGCGAAACGTCCGCATGTATGTGTACACGGCCTAAATATACTTACCATAGAATCATATACTTGGTTCTTGGTACTTACATATCGTCGGTGAAATTAAAAAATCTCGTATCTCGATTTTTTTGGCTTTTGTTTGAGTCAGCTCTCTAATTTTTGGGAGTCAGCTCTCTAATTCTTTGGAGTCAGCTCTCTAATTCTTTGGAGTCAGCTCTCTAATTTTTCCCGCCACCTTCCACCGAAAGCTTGTATCTCTAACGACTTTCTATCTGGGGTAAATGAAGTCGTGAAAATAGGAGAAAAACTCAAGTCCCAAATTCAGATCTATTTAAGGACAAAAACCTCGTATCTTCGTTCTTTTCAAGTCTAAATTAAAAAAAGAAGTAATTTTAACGAAATGCAGGACTAAACTCGCAATGTCTTGAACAACATATTCATCATAGTTAATAAATTGTGGTCAATGCGGTTAATTTTTAAAACAGTTTTTTTCATTTTTCTCATAACTACTAAAATTGAGATACGAGGTTTCTGCATTTCACCGACGATATTCATATTTAAGTGCGGGTAGCTAGCCATGGTGAGCGTACATGCATGGGCGCCCACACAAATGCCTACCTTTGCGTGTAGAAGCATGCACTATAATTTAACCCTTTCACCACCAATGTTGCATTTATGCACCACAATGGTTTAACACCCATGTCGCTAATACTATTCCATGGGTGCAACTACACAAAATGAAAAAAACCGGGGTCTAGGGGTAATGTCCCCTTGCTGCCGAAGAAAAAGAAGATTTATGAAGGTATTTTAGTTTGCTTGTTCCACAATTTATACAAACGCTTATTTTAAAGTGTTTGAAAAATACAGTAGACACACAAAGATCTTGTTTGACAAATTTAAAAAAAAAGGAACTTCCTTTTCTGGTAAAATTCAAAAACAGGAAATCCTTGTATAGCAGGAAAAGTTGCACCCATGTAATAGGCATCAAATCAGGGCCTGTTATCCAAATACCCTTTTTTCTTAATTTTGGGAGGTAAGGATAGGCCTAATGTTATTACATGTCACAGAGGAATTCCCACCCAATATTGCAGGGTTTCTCTCTCTACCCAGTGAAGTGTAATGGTCTTTTGGGGCTGAAAAATAGCTGGCGGCGACATGGTTAAAGACATTGCATTTGACATATGCTAGCTAAACAAATGAGTGACAATAAGCGAGAGACGAGTGACCACTCGATCTGGACTGATAAATCTATTTCTTTAGTGACAGCATGCAATGGAACTGGACGTGATCACCAGTTATTGAAGAAGCTGCAAATATTTACTAAACTATGAACCAGTTTGAAAATAAATGGTTTGAGATCAATCGCTTTAAAACAGTGTGGGCTAAAGCAAAAAACAAAACATTCTGTGAAATCGATATTTGCGTGCCACAAAACATTCTGTGAAATCGATATTTGCGTGCCGCTTAGTCGTGTTCCACCGTGGTGTAGTTGGTTAGAGTTGCCGCGGGTTTGTGGGTGCGCTGGTTCGAACTCAGCTCCGTTCATGGTGTTGTGTCATTGGGAAAGACACTTCACTCCTTTTTACTGGTCCTTCGGATGACACGTTAAACTGAGTCCTGTGTGCGAACACAAAATCTTGCGCACACGCGAAAGGCCATTCCACTATTTGGCAGGAGTAGGCCGTGTTGTGCCGGTGGAATGGATGACATGAACTCACATAGCAAGCTCCTCCAAAGTCGGAGTGTGGCTGCCCACGTGGTGGGGTAATCAAAAACGGTCACACACGTAATGTTCTCATCCCTAGCTGGTACATTTCTGCCATAGTGTTCAAGTGCTTTGGCTGTTGGATGATCCCTGGAGTCTTTAAGCCAGGGTAAAACAACAACACATAGCAAGCAAAAATGGGCGGCGCTGTACTAGAGCGACGCGCTCTCCTGGTGGGAGCAACCCACATTTCACAGATGAGTTTCTGTGACTAGAAAATACACACAAAAACGACTTGCAGATAGCAGAGGAGGTGAATGCTGCTCAGGAGGGATGGGCAGGAAGCGAGGCTTTATACTGAACATTCTCTGCCCCTGTCTCGTGCCCTGAGATGCGAACGCCAGGAACTAGTAGCATATAGCCACAGAAAATTATCTGTCCCTGACTCGTCACCAGGGGCATCAGCACTTTGGGCCTAAAATTATCGCCCTTTCGTGTCGGCAAGGAGTAGTATAAAGCCTCACTGGTTTAACCCTTTCAAAATGTATCTGCACCCAATGGTTGACTCATGTCACCAAAAGGGGGCCTGTTATCTGGAGCAATTTTCTTCATGTTGTGAGGTAAGGGGCCTAAAATTATTCAATATTGCCATTTTTTCTCTCTAACCAGTTAAGTTTGATGTATTTTTTGGCTGAAAAATGGCAAGGAGTAGCGAAAGGGTTAAAGAGGAAAAGCCTTGCCCAGGGGAACATCCCCACTCTCTCGGGACAGCTGGCGTTGGGGAAGGTCCCCAAAGGCCAACCCATTGGCAGCAGTACTAAGAGCCCGTGGCAACCCCCCCCCCCCCCCGTTTGAGAGTGGTTGTCGTTCATTTACTAGCCTGTACCACGATGCTCCATTACTGTAGAAAATCATTCATTGTACAGCTCTCACTGTCCTGTTGGCCCTTGATGCAGGGTGTAGAAAATCATTCATTGTACAGCTCTCACTGCCCTGTTGGCCCTTGATGCAGGGTGTAGAAAATCATTCATTGTACAGCTCTCACTGTCCTGTTGGCCCTTGATGCAGGGTGTAGAAAATCATTCATTGTACAGCTCTCACTGCCCTGTTGGCCCTTGATGCAGGGTGTAGAAAATCATTCATTGTACAGCTCTCACTGCCCTGTTGGCCCTTGATGCAGGGTGTAGAAAATCATTCATTGTACAGCTCTCACTGCCCTGTTGGCCCTTGATGCAGGGTGTAGAAAATCATTCATTGTACAGCTCTCACTGTCCTGTTGGCCCTTGATGCAGGGTGTAGAAAATCATTCATTGTACAGCTCTCACTGTCCTGTTGGCCCTTGATGCAGGGTGTAGAAAATCATTCATTGTACAGCTCTCACTGTCCTGTTGGCCCTTGATGCAGGCTAACGACAAAGAGCGGATAGCCATTTGAGTGAAGGCCCAGTGAAATCATGAATAAGAGTCAGATGGAAGAGAAAGGGAAAAGGGGGTGGGTGGGTGTTTGTAATTAGTATAAACAGATCACAAAATGGGGACTGTGCACATTAGATTCGCAATCCGCGAGTTCCGTACGGCGGAAACCGCATTCACTTACGTGATAAATCAGCGGATGGGATTGTGGACCAGGTTCCTCGCCCGCTTATTTCTTGACCCTCTTTCATGGCGAACGTTTGAAAAACAAAACCGTGCTAGAAATTCCTAGAACATTCAGGAAGTTGGAACGTACGGACTCCATGTGGCCGGTATGGCCGCTTCCATTTTGTTTCTATCACATGAGCGCTTCAGCCTCGCTTTCGCAATACATTACACTTCCCCAAAGCCGTCTAATATGGCTGCTAAGCCAATTCGTTTGAAAGAATATGAATTTTTGAAACTTAGTGATCGACTTCGGCATTTTCATGATTTTCCAATGTGGATGACGAACAGTTAGGGCGTCCATTTTATGGGGACAGCAATGAATATTCATACTTTTGTAAAAGATAGAACTTAGATTGCAAAGTGATGGGCTTGGAGGTGATTTGACAAATTTCGGCAGCGAGTTTTTGGTTGATCGGTGCAAATGTTTGAAGTCGTGTTACTGACATCCACATTTTCCCGACTTTTGCAACATGGATGACGAATCGTTATTGCATCCACTGAGAGATGATTGCGATGAAAATTCCTTTTTTGTGAAAGATAGGAATTATAAGATCGTGAAGTGAAAGGGTAAGTGAATGATTTTGACCTACAGTTCCATTTGAATCGTCTTATGGCTTCACCACTCTGCAAAAATAGGCAGTGAATGACTAGTGAATGCCGTTTGCGACTTCACTTTGGCATATTGATTTTTGTTGTTGTTGTGGAGTGATGCATCCCCATAACACCTTGAAATTCATTTTGCAAATCAGACAGACATCTCGGCAACACTTTAAAAAACACACCAAAAATGCGCTTGGGTATGTATATATATTTTTTTTTTCTGACGCTAACCCACCTTTTCAAGTTTTGTATGGAGTGACATCCCTTGATTAGGATTTCAGAAGTGACTTATTCCAGAGGGTTATGGGATGCGAACGGGGTTTCCTTACGAAAGTTGTACAGAGCATTGTGGACCTAATGTGCACTGGCCCCAGGTCAACAAAGCATCACAGCATGACTCCATTGGTTAGGGCGAACCAACAAACAAATATATTCTTACAAAAATCCAACGACACAAACAACACATTCCTATCAAACACATGCACATGTTTTAGTATTGCGTACCAATTATGGTACAAACTATACTGGAGGATGTTAAAAAAAAAAAGAGCAATATTTAATGTGTCATTGAAAGCATCCATCCTTGAATCTCATTCTGTTTTTATTTTTTATTTTATTTAATATTTTTTACATGAAGAATAAGTGAGCATGAACACGAGCACAAAATGCTTGTGCATGCATGCACACAAATGAACATGTGCAAGCACACATACACTCTCTCTCTCTCTCTCTCTCACACACACACACACACACACACTCTCTCTCTCTCTCTCTCACACACACACACTCTCTCTCTCTCTCTCTCACACACACACACACACACTCTCTCTCTCTCTCTTAATCACTCTTTATCATATTCTCTCTGTCTCTCTCATCACATTCTTACACACACACACAGACATTTACACCTATTCAAAGTACACCAGATCCACACATGCACACCCAACCCAATCATGACACACATTCAGAGGCAAACTGTTACACACACACACACAAACACAGGGCACATACACATTAGATCCGCAAGTTCCGTGCGGAAACCCCATACACCAGCATTAGAAATAAGCGGATGGGATTACACATGGATTTCCGTGTGTAATGGGCACACTCTTTCATATTTCTTACTTCCAGATTATTTTTTTGATTGTAGTAGTAGTAATAGTAGTAGTAGTGGTAGGGACAAAATAAGCTGTTAAGGTTTTTTTTAATAGTCCCATCGAATACATAAAGTATTACAACGAAAATGTGGTGAAGGTGTATTACGGTCAATTTTTCTAATAAAGAAAATCAATTGTCAAAGCTTCTAAACATATTTAAATATTTTGGAGAATCATCCAAGCGATTTTTGAATGTGTTCAGACTTCAGACACTTTAATAGTATTAGTTATGAACAAACTATACCACAAAACACTACCAACCCTCCATGCACTGTACAAATGTGGCTTGAAATGGCTTTATAGCTTTAAATGCCACTGTTAATAGTGGTGGATCCATAAAGGATGCCAGTGGTTCTCACCATCATGGTGGGAGATAATATTTGATCAAAGAAACCACAAACACCACTAACTGTGTAAAACAAAAGTAAAAGATTGTGCTGGTTTACTTTTTGTCCCAATGGGGACATTTAATAGTATTAGTGTTACCTTTAATTATTCTTTACGTCCTCTCGGCCGAAGCCATATGGGACATTACGTTTTATTTTTAGATATTGGAAGAAGGGGGAAGGGGAGAGAAAAAAAGAAGTTTCAGTTTACTTTAGATGTTAAATTTTTTTAATTTTTTTTTTTTATTAGTGTTAGTATTAGGTGCACATTTGAGAAGATTAGCACAGCTGATTGTGCATGTGTTTCCGCGCAGAACTTGCGCACATATGTGTGTGTGCCCTAACACACACGCTGACACACACACACACACAACATGCGCACACATACAAATTATATAATACACAGGTCTAGATTCTAAGCCATACACTGAGTGACAGATCATAACAGATAGAGAAAACCCAGTTTAAAAAAAAAAGGCAGCCCCCAAACAAACTATAATGGTCTAACCCGATCACTTATCACTGGGTTCTGGTCTTACGTCTTGTCGACAAATGGGGCACGTAGCGTTTCTCTGGAGGAGAAAACAGAAACAGAAAGGAAAAAGAAACAATTATTTCAAGTCATTTCATTTGTTTGGTTTTTTTTGGTGTATGTGATAATGTATAAATTAACCCTTTCACCGCCAATGTCGCATTTATGCACCACAATGGTTTAACCCTTTCACCGCCAGCGTCGCATTTTAGCACCACAATGGTTTAACACCCATGTCACTAAAAGGCATCAAATCAGGGCCTGTTATCCAAAGACCCTATTTTCTTAATTTTGGGGGGTAAGGATAGGCCTGTTGTTATGCATGTTACAGCGGAATTCCCAATATTGCTGATATTTTTGTTTCTGTGCACAGTTAAGCTTAATGGTATCTTTTGGCTGAAAAATGGCTGGCGGTGAAAGGGTTAACACCCATGTCACTAAAAGGCATCAAATCAGGGCCTGTTATCTGAAGACCCTATTTTCTTCATTTTGGGAGGTAAGGATAGGCCTAATGTTATCCATTTCACAGAGAAATTCCCAATACTGCAGATACATTTTTATTTCTGCCCTGTTCAGTTTAATGGTATTGTTTTGCTAAAAGAGAAAAAAGGCTGGCGGCAAAAGGGTTAATAAAACTACATAACAAAGATATGATTTCTGCAAACACAAAGGTCATGTGCTTAGTCTTTGGAATGCGTTTTTGGGAAGGATGTATGTGTGATGACAAAAAAAGAGGACATTTGATTATAATTATGTTACGTAAAGTCAGTCCTTGAAAAAGTCATGAAATATTAAACCCTTCGCTGCCGCCTATTAGTTGCACATGTGCCGCCGGTTTGCCACGCGGTTTTTGAACGTGGCAAAATCGCTACTTAGCGGCGACGACAAGTATGTCGGTGGCAAGTACTGAAGCGCTGTAACAGACGCAATACATACGCTGTCGGCACTGAAGAGGTTAATAAAGACAAAAACTCAGAAAGCAGCTGAATTTTGTTGTTTTTTCTTTGCTTTTTTTCCCCCCATTTAATTTTCACGCTTAAAACAATAAGAAAGCAGAAACAAAAACGATCAACACTCAAGAAAATGCTGTGGTGCATAAGCACACACACAAACATCAATCAATCAATATTTATTATCCCCATTAAAATGAACAAGGAAATTTTGTTTACATGCACATATACATGTGTGCAAATGTGGACACACACAAACATAAACACTTCTCCTGTCTGTCTCTCTCTCTCTCTAACTCTCTCGTAAACCAATTCCATGTCTCTTTCTCCCCTCCTCTCTCTCACTCACTTGAAGCCATTTGTCGAAGCGGTCCCTATGGAAGTCGTGCCTGCAGGGCATACACTAAGTCACACACACACATTCTCTCTTTCTATCTCGCCCCCACTTTCTCCTTCTCGATCTTTTCCCTTCCCCCCCTCTCTCTTCTCACGTACCTTGAGCCACGTACCTTGAGCCACTCATCGATGCAGTCCCTATGGAAGTCGTGCCTGCAGGGAATACACCGCAGACAATCCCTGTTCTATAATTCACCAGATAATTCTCTCTCTCTCTGTCTCCCTCTCTCTCTTCCCACATACCTTGAGCCACTCATCGATGCAGTCCCTATGGAAGTCGTGCCTGCAGGGAATACACCGCAGACAATCCCTGTTCTATAATTCACCAGATAGCTCTCTCTCTCTCTCTTATTCTCCCTCACCAGATAGCTCTCTCTCTCTCTCTCTCTCTCTCTTCCCACGTACCTTGAGCCATCATCGATGCAGTCCCTATGGAAGTCGTGCCTGCAGGGTATACACCGCAGACAATCCCTGTTCTATTATTCACCAGATAATTCTCCCTCTCTCTGTCTCCCTCTCTCTGTCTTTCTCCCTCTCTCACTCTCTTTCCACGTACCTTAAGCCACTCGTCGATGCAGTCCCTATGGAAGTCGTGCCTGCAGGGAATACACCGCAGACAATCTCCATTCTATAATTCACCAGATAATTCTCCCTCTCTCTGTCTCCCTCTCTCTCTCTTTCTCTCTCTTCCCACGTACCTTGAGCCATTCATCGATGCAGTCCCTATGGAAGTCGTGCCTGCAGGGTATACACCGCAGACAATCCCCGTTCGATAATTCACCAGATAACTATCTCTCTCTCTCTATCTCTCTTATTCTCCCTCTCTCTCTCTCTTCCCACGTACCTTGAGCCATCATCGATGCAGTCCCTATGGAAGTCATGCCTGCAGGGCATACACCGCAGGCAATCCCCGTTCGATAATTCACCAGATAATTCTCCCTCTCTCTGTCTCCCTCCCTCTCTCTCTCTCTCTCTCTCACTCTCTTCCCACGTACCTTAAGCCACTCGTCGATGCAGTCCCTATGGAAGTCGTGCCTGCAGGGTATACACCGCAGACAATCCCCGTTCTCGAAATCCACCAGGCAGATCTGACACTGCATGGTCGATGCACCACCACCACCACCCTCACCCCCTACTGCAGCTGCTGCTGCCGCGGCTGAGCCACTACTGGAGGTGTTGGAGTTTCCCTCAGAGTAGGTTCCGGGGGATTTGTATTTCCGGGTGGGGAGCAGAGCGATGTCTTCCTCCGAGATCCCCCGACGTCTGACTTCCCCCAGCTGCTCCGCTAAGTCCCACAGAGCCTGAAAGGGGAAACTCAAACTGAAAACTTTATTTTGCAGGGAAGGGAAGGGAGGGAAGGAAAAAAAACAGCATTACAGGGCAGAACACGTTAGCACACGTTAATCCCAGTAGCAACGAAAAAGTTGTCATTTGGTCAAAATTTACACCCCCCCAACCCCCTTTTCCCTCCTCATCAGTCACACAAAAATCGCATGCAAAAAAAAAAAAAAAAAAATGAAACCCGAATTTCAGAGAGACGCCTCTGTGACTATAAAGTACCTAATAATAATAATAGAAAGTACGGCACAACTTCATTAAGGCTAAAAATAACACAATAACACAGTCACATTCGCAAGTAACACAATAACACATATTTAATAACACAATAACACATTTAACGTTCGCAAGTTTTACTTTTCAAACCGAGTTGTTCAATACTGGAATAACTTGTCAACTAACATTAAGGCTGCACCTAACATAAATATATTCAAAAATCTTCTGGACAAAGACACAATGATGTCAAATTTTTATACTACTTTCGATGAATAAAAAAGAAAAAAGAAAAAAAAAGTCCATTCCATATTTTTGTTACATTTTATAGTTTAGCTGTAGAAAGCAAGCCACCTTGAAACAAACCAAAGTCACTAACGAGAAAGGGCGTAAAAGGGCCACAAGGCCCACTTCTAGCCCTAATTACTACTACTACTACTACTACTACACAGTGACGAACTAGTCTTTCAGAGACTGAGGATAGGCAGTGAGTAATAAATCTGTTGAACATCTACGCCTTCATTCATAATTTTGCATTGGATAAACAAAACATGTTGTTAGTGTCGTACCCTGGCTAAAAGACTCCGGGGATCATCCCAACAGCCAAAGCACTTGAACACTATGGTGGACACCATTGCACCAGCTAGGGATGAGAACATTACGTGTAAAACTGTTTTTGATTACCCCGCCACATGGGCAGCCACACTCCGACTTCGGAGGATAAACATAAAATAAACAAACAAAACATACCAACAAACCAACACAATAATAAACAAACAAAGAAACAAAACTTTAACCCTTTCATCACCAGCCATTTTTCAGCAAAAACTTTCCATTAAACTTTAAAAAAATCATCTGCAATATGGGGGATTCCTCTATGACATGCATAGCGTAAGGCCTGTCCTTACCTCCCACAATGAAGAAAACAGGGTCTCTGGATAACAGACCCTGGCTTGAGGCCTTTTCGTGACATGGGCGTTAAATCACTGTGGTGCTAAAATGCGACATTGGCGGTGAAAGGGTTCAAACAAAAACAGACAGATGAATGCCAAACCTCGTAGTCGTCTAGATCGACGCCAGCCTCGTTCTGGTGCAAGGAGTCGGGGGCCCGCAGTAACAACATCAGCAGCATCAGAGACGGGTCGTTCTGTGGGAACGCATCAACAACATTATCAGACCTGTTTACCACAAATTTTCACTGTCAGTAATCCCAAGCTCTGAAATCAGTTATTTCAGGCATCTGTCCGTAATCTTGCTGGCTGAGAAATCCTTCCACCAGAATTTTTCGCTGCCGTCAAACCTTTTGTTGAGCGGGGGGGAAGGGGGGGGGAAGGGGGGGGGGATGGGGACGTACATGCGCTGCAAAACTTTCCATCCCAACCCAACTTCGACAACTGACGAAATTTTGGTTGCGTTGAGGGTGGAGGGGGACCTCGCTTTCTTCTTTGGCGTCTGATCAGGATCCGAGTCGAAATCATCCGCTTGCGAGTGTTGCTTTTTCGGCATACCTTCAGATTGCACTTCGTACCTAGAAAATTGGCGGCATGGAGAAATAAACCGGAAGTATTCATTCAAGGGACATAACTCGACGTGATACCTTTGATAGCAGACGACACAGTAGGGCTCAAACGCCATGCCTTCTTTTGATTTCTTCTTCTTGTTTTTTTCGCACTTGTTCAGCGGAAATGCGGATTTTTTTGTTGCTGACCGTAATAGCGTAATCAGAGGTCTCAAAACGTAATATTTACGGGCAAATCCGTAGGGAAAACAGGTGTGCATCATTGATAGAATCACTAACCCTTCTAGCGCCATGTATTTTCTGATGTTGTCCGTTGCATCTCAACCCACAAGAGGGGAGTAACTATTTTCTGATGTTGTCCGTTCCATCTCAACCCACAAGAGGGGAGTAACTATTTTCTGATGTTTAGGTTGTCCGTTGCATCTCAACCCACAAGAGGGGAGTAACTATTTTCTGATGTTTAGGTTGTCTGTTCCATCTCAACCGACAAGAGGGGAGTAACTATTTTCTGATGTTTAGGTTGTCCGTTGCATCTCAACCCACAAGAGGGGAGTAACCTTTTTTGGGGGAGTGCACATGCGTTGCCTTAACAGAAGAAACACTGACATGAGCTCTAAAGATAGACAAACACATGGCAGGGTGCTTGGCAGTGAATGTCTTTGCATTTGGTGGGAGTGTAGAGTGGAGTTAATCATTAAAAATAAAAAGACTGAACAGAAGAATGACTGGAAGAATGAATAAACAAAAGAATACATTAATTTATGGATGAACAAACAAATGATTAAATAAATGAATGAATTATTGAACAAATAAATGAACAAAGTTATGCATGAATGAACAGATGCATAAATGAATAGAACTGAAATGTATGAATACACATGAAATAATACACATGAAATAAGTTATGACAAAAGAATGTTCATAATTTAATTAAAATCACTAATTCAATAAGACATTTGTTTTATCAAAACAAAATATTTTTTTAAAATAATACGCTTTAAAAAAAATAAAAACACACACACACACAAACACGCACTCACTACTCTTATCCACCACGCACAAGCATGTACACAATCACATAAATACCCCCCCCCCCCCCTACCTCCACACACACCAAACATAAATAAGAATTCAAAAAAATCAAAAAATCTTTCTAAACAACACAATCATAGCTCTAACAAAAGTTATGTGCTAAAGGGACGTAACTCACCATCATGGACAGGAAGTCGTCGGAAGCCAGCCCCCCTCCCAACCCTCCCCCTCCCAACAGTCGCAGCTCTGGATCAAATTCGTCATACGGAGCGTCCGGATCTGCAATACACCAACATTGCATTGTGATGTCCTGAGGCCCCAGTCATAGAACATTGACCTATTCAAACTGAAAACGTCTTAATATGTTCTCTCCCCTCTTAGGACAAATGTCTGATTAAATTTTTAACACTGGCACGCTTTGTCTTATTGATTTCTGCAAGAGCTAGGACATTGTCCTGTTTATTTCTCTCGTCTCAGGACATTTTGTCCCTATCACTTCTCGATCCTCGGTGCGTCCCTGGTACTGCATTGCATTATATTCTATCAGCCCAATCCCTCCCTCACCAAACTGCCAGAGGAAAACTGAGAAATTATCATATTTACACCTATCTATATTGCGAAAAACTCGGGACTTTACTGGTGTTGCACTGCCTCCGGGCGTTGCAGCCAGTATTGTTCCCACCATCTTTGTATTTACAAATGTCCCATATGTGTCTATGACCGAGAGGACGTAAAACATCATTTTCAACTGAGAAATTATCAATTTGCTTATATAACATTGAAAAGAGACTATGACATCAATGACATCACACATCCCCCAGTAGACAGGGGGCCGGGCAGGGAAGGGGTTAATTTGCGTTCAAGTTTGTCACACTGCAAGATCTGCAATACATCAACATTGCATTGCATTACATGTACAAGATCTGCAATACATCAACATTGCATTGCATTACATACATTGTGTTCAAGTTTGTCACTGCAAGATCTGCAATACATCAACATTGCATTGTATTACATGTACATTGTGTTCAAGTTTGTCACACTGCAAGATCTGCAATACATCAACATTGCATTGTATTACACGTACATTGTGTTAAAGTTTGTCACTGCAAGATCTGCAATACATCAACATTGCATTGCATTACATGTACATTGTGTTCAAGTTTGTCACACTGCAAGATCTGCAATACATCAACATTGCATTGTATTACATGTACATTGTGTTCAAGTTTGTCACACAGCAAGATCTGCAATACATCAACATTGCATTGCATTACATGTACATTGTGTTCAAGTTTGTCACACTGCAAGATCTGCAATACATCAACATTGCATTGCATTACACGTACATTGTGTTAAAGTTTGTCACACAGCAAGATCTGCAATACATCAACATTGCATTGTATTACACGTACATTGTGTTAAAGTTTGTCACTGCAAGATCTGCAATACATCAACATTGCATTGTATTACACGTACATTGTGTTAAAGTTTGTCACACTGCAAGATCTGCAATACATCAACATTGCATTGTATTACATGTACATTGTGTTCAAGTTTGTCACACTGCAAGATCTGCAATACATCAACATTGCATTGTATTACACGTACATTGTGTTCAAGTTTGTCACACAGCAAGATCTGCAATACATCAACATTGCATTGTATTACACGTACATTGTGTTCAAGTTTGTCACACAGCAAGATCTGCAATACATCAACATTGCATTGTATTACACGTACATTGTGTTCAAGTTTGTCACACTGCAAGATCTGCAATACATCAACATTGCATTGTATTACACGTACATTGTGTTAAAGTTTGTCACACAGCAAGATCTGCAATACATCAACATTGCATTGCATTACACGTACATTGTGTTCAAGTTTGTCACACTGCAAGATCTGCAATACATCAACATTGCATTGTATTACACGTACATTGTGTTCAAGTTTGTCACACTGCAAGATCTGCAATACATCAACATTGCATTGTATTACACGTACATTGTGTTAAAGTTTGTCACTGCAAGATCTGCAATACATCAACATTGCATTGCATTACACGTACATTGTGTTAAAGTTTGTCACTGCAAGATCTGCAATACATCAACATTGCATTGTATTACATGTACATTGTGTTCAAGTTTGTCACACTGCAAGATCTGCAATACATCAACATTGCATTGTATTACACGTACATTGTGTTAAAGTTTGTCACACTGCAAGATCTGCAATACATCAACATTGCATTGTATTACACGTACATTGTGTTCAAGTTTGTCACACTGCAAGATCTGCAATACATCAACATTGCATTGTATTACACGTACATTGTGTTAAAGTTTGTCACTGCAAGATCTGCAATACATCAACATTGCATTGCATTACACGTACATTGTGTTCAAGTTTGTCACACAGCAAGATCTGCAATACATCAACATTGCATTGTATTACATGTACATTGTGTTCAAGTTTGTCACACAGCAAGATCTGCAATACATCAACATTGCATTGCATTACATGTACATTGTGTTCAAGTTTGTCACACTGCAAGATCTGCAATACATCAACATTGCATTGTATTACACGTACATTGTGTTCAAGTTTGTCACACTGCAAGATCTGCAATACATCAACATTGCATTGTATTACACGTACATTGTGTTCAAGTTTGTCACACAGCAAGATCTGCAATACATCAACATTGCATTGTATTACACGTACATTGTGTTAAAGTTTGTCACACAGCAAGATCTGCAATACATCAACATTGCATTGTATTACATGTACATTGTGTTCAAGTTTGTCACACTGCAAGATCTGCAATACATCAACATTGCATTGCATTACATGTACATTGTGTTCAAGTTTGTCACACTGCAAGATCTGCAATACATCAACATTGCATTGCATTACACGTACATTGTGTTCAAGTTTGTCACACTGCAAGATCTGCAATACATCAACATTGCATTGTATTACACGTACATTGTGTTCAAGTTTGTCACTGCAAGATCTGCAATACATCAACATTGCATTGCATTACACGTACATTGTGTTCAAGTTTGTCACACTGCAAGATCTGCAATACATCAACATTGCATTGCATTACATGTACATTGTGTTCAAGTTTGTCACACTGCAAGATCTGCAATACATCAACATTGCATTGTATTACATGTACATTGTGTTCAAGTTTGTCACACTGCAAGATCTGCAATACATCAACATTGCATTGTATTACATGTACATTGTGTTCAAGTTTGTCACACTGCAAGATCTGCAATACATCAACATTGCATTGTATTACATGTACATTGTGTTCAAGTTTGTCACACTGCAAGATCTGCAATACATCAACATTGCATTACATGCACATTGTGTTCAAGTTTGTCACACTGCAAGATCTGCAATACATCAACATTGCATTACATGCACATTGTAACTTTGCATTCTATCCGGCCAGTTGCTCCCCAACCAAACAGACTTCTTCTTCTTGTTGTCTTCCTGGCTAAAAGACTCCAGGGATCATCCTAAGCAACAGCCGAAGCACTTCAACAGTACAAATGCACCAGCTAGGGATGAGAACATTACGCGTGTGACCGTTTTTGATTACCCTGCCATGTTGGGCAGCCACACTCCGACTTTGGAGGATTAGACTTAATTCAGGATAATTCATAATGATGCGATCGGATCTGCAATACATCATCATTGTCTTGTATTATATTGTATTCTATCAGGCCAACCCCTTCCCCACCAAACAGACTTACTTTGCGGTCATACAGTCATGGGTGCAACTCCCCAAAATGAAAACAAATGAAAGGCAGGAATCCAGGGCCCTGGCAGGGCATAGGGGCAGAGCCCTGTCAGACGATTCAGGGGGGCAAGTTAAGAGAGAGAGATAACGAGACAGACAGACAGTTAAAATGATAGACAGAGACAGTTTGAGTCTGATAAGCCTTGTAAAATTATTACATTGCCTTTGTAAACTTCCAAGCTAGCACAACCAAGTTCAAAACGCCCTAAATCGCTTGTGGTCAACTTTTTGTTGCTGTTGGATGAATTAAAACCCCACTGAAGTTCATCAGTTTGTGGTGAAATAAACAATACTGAAATCAGTGTAAAGCTGAAAGAGTAGCACCCATGTGCAGTGCATCCGGATATGCCCAATAAATAACATGATGGGCGACGTGCGCATGTGTCCAGTTTTCACTGGTCTCCCCACTGCATTCAGCTGACACATTCAGAGTGCGCATGTGTCCAGTTTTCACTGGTCTCCCCACTGCATTCAGCTGACACATTCAGATTTCGAAGGAGCTTGAAGGAGAAAATTATTTGAAAGTTTTTTTTCTTTTTTTAGAGGCAGGAGAATGGGCCATGTATAAACATAATAGATGATACTAGCAAGAAAAGGAAAAGGCAGAGTCAAAGAATGTGATAGATTAGAGGGAGTTTTTAAGCACAGAACTTCCAGAAGGAGGGGTAACTACCATGTCTTACAGACTATAAGGCAGTGCTTTTTCCTCAGACTGAGACCTCTGGAGCCTCATAACATGACTAATAAAACAGTAAGAAAAAGTAACTGTGAAGTTTGTGTGAAATTCTGGGGGGTGTACCTTATAGTAACAAAAATATGGTACTTATAATGAAAGACCCCCCTTGGTGTCCCCACAAGGGGAACATCATCACATCCACATGACGCCAACTCACTTCTGATATCGGGGCTGCCGGGCCTGGGCCAGAACTTCCAGAAGGTGGGGTCACTACTTATAGTGAAAGATCCCCTCCAGTATCCCCACAAGGGGAACATCATCACATCTTCAACTCACTTCTGATATCAGGGCTCCCGGGCCAGAACTTCCAGAAGGTGGGGTCACTACTTATAGCGAAAGATCCCCACAAGGGGAACATCATCACATCTTCAACTCACTTCTGATATCAGGGCTCCCGGACCAGAACTTCCAGAAGGTGGGGTCACTACTTATAATGAAAGATCCCCTCTCGGCCAGAACTTCCAGAAGGTGGGGTCACTACTTATAGCGAAAGATCCCCACAAGGGGAACATCATCACATCTTCAACTCACTTCTGATATCAGGGCTCCCGGGTCAGAACTTCCAGAAGGTGGGGTCACTACTTATAATGAAAGATCCCCTCTGGGCCAGAACTTCCAGAAGGTGGGGTCACTACTTATAGCGAAAGATCCCCACAAGGGGAACATCATCACATCTTCAACTCACTTCTGATATCAGGGCTCCCGGGCCAGAACTTCCAGAAGGTGGGGTCACTACTTATAACGAAAGATCCCCTCTGGGCCAGAACTTCCAGAAGGTGGGGACACTACTTATAACGAAAGATCCCCACAAGGGGAACATCATCACATCCACACGACGTCAACTCACTTCTGATATCAGGGCTCCTGAGCCTCTGGGCCAGAACTTCCAGAAGGTGGGGTCACTACTTATAACGAAAGATCGCCACAAGGGGAACATCATCACATCCACACGACGTCAACTCACTTCTGATATCAGGGCTCCTGAGCCTCTGGGCCAGAACTTCCAGAAGGTGGGGTCACTACTTATAACGAAAGATCCCACTCGGTATCCCCACAAGGGGACCAACATCACATCCACATGACGTCAACTCTGGATCTGGATCTGGAGGTATATGTCGCAGACGCCACTTCTGACGATAGACGCGACGGAACTAGGAGGGCACACTCCTTATTAGAATTAAAAGAAAAAGATAGCAAGGAGAAAGACCTATTGCTTACCCAGGGTTAAGACCATTAACACCCCCCCCCCCCCCCCCCAGTTCAGCCGAAAGGGCCCAGGCCCCACTTCCAGAAGCAAGCAAAAAACAAACAAACAAAAAACCAAAACCCTCACTTCTGATGTCAGGGCTCCCGGGCCTGGGCCAGCGTCGTCGGCCATCCGGCCCGGTGGGCATGGCCCGGCCCAGGTTGCTGATCCCCCGGGGCCGGCCCACCCCCAGCAGGTTCATGGCGTTGCGGAACATGGGGTCCACCTCTGTGTGCTCCGGGGAGGAGGAGTCCAGCAGCCAGCGCCGCCCTCCTAGGACGCCCGGGCCCCCCCCTGCCCGCTCCTCCCCGCTCCTGCTGAAGAAGCTCCCCCCTCCCCCCGCCCCCTCAGGCCGGCGTGGGGGGATGGTGGGGAAGCGGCGCGGCCGGTGACGCAGCTGTAGAAGTCAAAAAGAGAATCACAGTGGTAAATCTAGGTGTATAGGTACTTCATAGTCACGGAGGTGTCTCTGTGAAAATTGGGTTGATCCCACCTGGAGAACACGTCACAGCCAGGGGCGTGCCACCCTTTTTATTATTTTTTTTGGCATGCAATTTTTTTGTGACTGATGAGGAAGGAAAGGGTGGGGTGGGGTGGGGGTAAATTTTGACCAAATTAATTTTTTCGTTGCCACTGGGTTTAACATGTGCTAAGTGCATGGGCACATGGGACCTCGGTTTATCGTCTCATCCGAAAGACTCCACACTCAAACCGTAAGGCTTAGTGCAAAGTAAGAGGAAAAATCCCCTGTACCCAGGTTCAAACTCGGGTTTACTATAAGACCCCAGACTGAGACCCCTGCGCCTTATAATATGACAAGTAATTTAGTAAACTTCAAACACTTTATTTTACAAGGATAAGAATTTAGGCTGGGCCTAGTCTTCCATTCTGTCCTTGTAAGTATTAGAGCAAAATCTGAATTTTGTATAAAATTGGGGGGGGGGGGGGGGGGGGGGGGCGCCATATAATCAGGTGCGCATGACAGTTCGAAAAACATGGTAATCCTTTTGCATTTGCAACACAAGCAAGCAAATAAATTATACATAGCATATTTCATGTATATTATGTTGATCCAAATTTTTGCCATTTTTGTTCCTGGTTAATTGCAACACGGTGCAAACACCAAGAACAAGATTTCCTTTTGCACAGCTTTTAATTCAAGTACATTACCAACACCTATATGAATATTATAGGATTGCTACTGTATCACACAGCCGAGGGCCAGTGTAAAGTAGTACACGTAGAACAAAAATGTAGAAGTCTCAGAAACAAATGTGGATCGGTTTAATATGTAGAATAAGCAAATGAAGAGTGAAGAGAAATGCACACTGAAACCGATCATCTGAGGCTGTACTGCAAGAAATCATCTGAGGCTGTATGTACTGTACTGTACTGCAAGACATCATCTGAGGCTGTATGTACTGTACTGTACTGCAAGACATCATCTGAGGCTGTATGTACTGTACTGTACTGCAAGACATCATCTGAGGCTGTATGTACTGTACTGTACTGCAAGACATCATCTGAGGCTGTATGTACTGTACTGTACTGCAAGACATCATCTGAGGCTGTATGTACTGTACTGTACTGCAAGACATCATCTGAGGCTGTATGTACTGTACTGTACTGCAAGACATCATCTGAGGCTGTATGTACTGTACTGTACTGCAAGACATCATCTGAGGCTGTATGTACTGTACTGTACTGCAAGACATCATCTGAGGCTGTATGTACTGTACTGTACTGCAAGACATCATCTGAGGCTGTATGTACTGTACTGTACTGCAAGACATCATCTGAGGCTGTATGTACTGTACTGTACTGCAAGACATCATCTGAGGCTGTATGTACTGTACTGTACTGCAAGACATCATCTGAGGCTGTATGTACTGTACTGTACTGCAAGACATCATCTGAGGCTGTATGTACTGTACTGTACTGCAAGACATCATCTGAGGCTGTATGTACTGTACTGTACTGCAAGACATCATCTGAGGCTGTATGTACTGTACTGTACTGCAAGACATCATCTGAGGCTGTATGTACTGTACTGTACTGCAAGACATCATCTGAGGCTGTATGTACTGTACTGTACTGCAAGACATCATCTGAGGCTGTATGTACTGTACTGTACTGCAAGACATCATCTGAGGCTGTATGTACTGTACTGTACTGCAAGACATCATAATCAGTTGATGATAAGGAAGAAGATGGGGACTTAAAGCTAGCCTGACCAGTGCGCTTTACGCACGTAAAATTCCCACGGCAGTTGAAAGTCAGTAAGAGCAGGGAGAAATCCCACTGCCTGGTATGGACAAATTGATAGGTGTTCCAAGTGTGCCCACACCCCCTCCTCACCCTGTACCAAAAAGAATTGTGGAGAGCAGCCCGAATTTCACAGAGATAAGTCTCTCACTCTCTGTGACTAGAATATACCAAATACAGAAGAACAGCCATGCAATAAAAGACACAAAAAAGCATAACAACCACCACAAAAGTGAGAGAGACTAACAGATGGATGGACAGACTTCTTCTTCTGTGTTCCCAGGCCATATGGCCATAATGGGTGAGGTATGCATGTGTCCGGTGTTCAGTTTTTACTGGTCTCCCCGCTGCGTACAGCTGACACATTCTGATTTAGGAGTAGCTCATTGGAAAACAAATATTTGGAAGATTTTTTTTTTTTAAAGGCAGGAGAATGGGCCAATAAGTCAGAAAGATAGCAGATGATAGAAAGCAAAGGGAAAAGGCAGAGTCAAAGAGAGTGGCAGATTAGGGGAAGATACAAGCACAGAACTTCCAGGTGGGGGAACTATTTTTACAAAAGAGGGATGGACAGACAAAATGAGACTGTGAGAGAGAAATGGAAGAAAAGCATTTTTCTCTGAAAATATTATTGGGTTTCAGGAGATGTTGTCTCTTGGTGAAATCAAGGGGAAATTAAAAGCCCTTTATGGTGATCAGGGGACAGCTGTTCTTGAAGATGAATATGTAAAACTGTTCAAACTTGGGGAAAGGGCATCTCCTCAAGCTTAAAAGCCCTTCTGACATTTGATTTTCTGCATTCACTTTTCTCTGAATTCAGAGAATTCTGTGAAAATGACCATGCCTGGAGATAGGCAGAGACTGAGAGAAAGACTAAGAGAGAATACGAATATGAATGTTGAATGAGGGTAAACAGATAACTTGCTAAGCTCAAGCTTCTTTACACCATGCCCTCGAGGGGAATAAGAAAAGCCGCCCTCGAGGGGAATAAGAAAAGCCAAATAACAAGAAAAGGAAAACAAAAAGAAAGTATAAAATGCATAACAAGAATAGAAAAGAACAACAGGCATGTTCACAGTAAATTGAAGGACATGGGAAAAAATTCTAGCTCAAACGAACAGCTCGTTCACGTACTCGTACACACACACAAAAACATACAGCATACCCTATAACTACACCAAAACATGCATACAGAGTCTCTTGTGGTGTGTGCGAACACACAGGTGCAAATACGCTCATGATCAATGATACAATACAATACACTAATAAGATACAGATACTAACAAATTCAAAAACCTCCTGGACAAAGACCCAAACCTTAGTAAATTAAAATACCAGTACGACTGATAGTCTACCAAAACCGTCATAGCTGTGCCAACTGAATTTTTTTTTTAAAGATTAAAAAAAGACGCTTGAGAGGCCGCGAGGCCTAGTCGTCCTAATTGACCTGACCTGACCAAGAGATAGAGAGTGAGATAGAGAGAGGCTCTCACACACACACACAAAAACACTCACCCCACTGTTCATAAAAACAGAAGAGGTAGTGGAAGTAGCAGTGGATGACCTGCCGTCATCATCATCATCGTCATCGTCGTCGTCATCGTCCTGCAACTGACGCGCTATCTCCTCGTCGCGCCGCATCATCATGTCCATCTCAGACTGGAGCAGCTCCCGCGCCAACACCGCGTCACGGGAATGTCGCGACATGTCGTTGGTCACTGAAGAGCCACCATTGACTGCCGTCACAACATCGTTAAGAATATGGTTGTAATAATTCAAGGAAACCCGCTAAATAGATAGTCAAACCTCTGTGGTTGTAATAATTCAAGGGAACCCGCTAAATGGATACAGTCAAACCTCTGTGGTTGTAATGATTCAAGGAAACCAGCTAAATGGATAGTCAAACCTCTGTGGTTGTAATGATTCAAGGAAACCAGCTAAATGGATACAGTCAAACCTCTGTGGCTGTAATGATTCAAGGAAACCAGCTAAATGGATAGTCAAACCTCTGTGGCTGTAATAATTCAAGGAAACCAGCTAAATGGATACAGTCAAACCTCTGTGGCTGTAATAATTCAAGGAAACCAGCTAAATGGATAGTCAAACCTCTGTGGCTGTAATAATTCAAGGAAACCAGCTAAATGGATACAGTCCAATCTCTATGGTTGTAATAATGCAAGGAAACCAGCTAAATGGATACAGTCAAACCTCTGTGGCTGTAATAATTCAAGGAAACCAGCTAAATGGATAGTCAAACCTCTATGGTTGTAATAATTCAAGGAAACCAGCTAAATGGATACAGTAAAACCTCTGTGGCTGTAATAATTCAAGGAAACCAGCTAAATGGATAGTCAAACCTTTTTAAAAAAATAAATAAAATAAGACCCTCCACAGACCTGTTTACCCCTATTTTGCAAATTTTTAATTTCTGAAACAAAAAATAGTAATTTTGACAAAATAACTGTAATCCAACGCGCAGCCGATGTCGTACTGACCTGAGTGTGCGATACTAATGTCCTTCAAGCAGTAGACACAGAACACATGCTCGTCACCTAGCGCCGAATTCCTGGAGTTCTTAGGTAACTTTTCCGGAATTTCTGTCCCACTTTTGGTGTCTTTCCATCAGATTTTGGATCATTTGACCTAGAACTCTCACCACGCTTTGACGCCATCTTGAAACAGAATGAAAAAAAATTGATGCGCGTTGTATGCTGGGAACCGGAATGACTTTTCACCGCATTGTTTCAAAAGCATTGCTTGCCAACGCAACTGTAGTGGTTGTTTTTTTGCAAGGATTTTTTTTCCTCGTCGTAATTTGACTTGCTTCGTAAAAATTACGGCAAAATCGTAAAGGTAAACAGGTCTACGTTCATTAAAAGACCGCCTCTCATTTTAAGACCAATTTTTGGGGAACGGATGTTGAACTCTTCCTTTAAAAACAACCTCCCTTATAAGACCCCCTCCAATTTAAGACCGTTTTTTCCTGACTTGTTGGAAGTCTTAATTGTCCACGTGGGGATACCGGGGGTCTTTCGGAAAAATAGTTCTCCCACCTTCTGGAAGTTATGTGCTTGTAACTTCCTCTAATCTACCACTCTCTTTGACTCTGCCTTTTTCTTTCTGTCATCTGCTTTCTGACTTATTGGCCCATTCTGTCTTTTTCCCCAAAAATCTTCCAAATAATTTTTCTCTTGAGCTCCTCCGAAATCAGAATGTGTCAGCTGTATGCAGCGGGGAGACCAGTGAAAACTGAAAACCGGACACATATGTACCTTACCCATTATGGCCATATGGTCTGGGAACGCAGAAGAAGGAAGTCTTAAAATAGAGGTTTGACTGTACCACACACAAAAGAGGATAATTGACAATATTTTTGTCCCTACAGCATTTCTTTTTCTTTTCAAAATACAGCTACAGCATATAGGCTATTTCAAAACAAACTTTCTTTTTTTCCTTCTTCAATTTTGACCACAATACCACTAATAACCATCATTTCTTAATCAATCTATGCCTGAGTTCAAGGACAGTATCTTTCATCATTGTTTGATAGCCAGAAGAAAAACAGGGTTCAATGATGAAGTGAGAGTGAGAGTTTTCGAACCTAGTCAAATAGCCCGCGCTGAATGCTTGTAAGAGGAAGCAACCGGCCAGTGCCGAGTGAGTTAAACACCATTTTGTTTCCTCTGTAATCTGAAAGTGTTCATCGCACATAACTGACAAACACACTCACCCAAGCACACACACCTGCTCCACCCCTACTCACCCTGTGGGAAACTCAGAGCCGGGGATTCCATCTGCGAGGAATCGGGACGAGAGACGGGGCTGCCAGAGTCCGAATCGGAATCGTCCGAACTGCTGAGAATCCCGTGCAGGGACGGGGAGACAGGGACAGGAGGAGGGGGGTGGAGACCGGGGGAGATGGGCGGGAGGGGAACGTCCCCAGTCGGACTCTCCAGCGGCCCCGGCAACGACTCCCCGATGTTCGGTACCGGGTTCTGGTACCGCAACCACCGCCGACGGAAATCCGGGTTGTTGCCGCCGCCAGTAGTCCACGGTACGCCCCGCGACTCGAAACGGCCCGCAGCGCCGCCGCCACCACCACCGCGTAAAGGGGAGTAATCAGAGAAGTTGAAACTCCGAGGGTTGGCGGAACTGCGGGTCTGAGTTGACGATGAGTGGCGGGGGCGGGTGGAGGAGGATGATGATGATGAAGAGGGTACGCTAGCTCGGCGGTGGGCGGGTTCCTCCATGGCGCTGCGGGACATGTAGCCGCCCGCAGGGTTTCCGCCCGCGTAGCTGCGTACGCCGCGCGGGACCCGGCCTGAAGAGCGCGGGACGAAGCCTGTGTCCATGCGGTGGGGGTGTGCCCGGTGCCTTGAGGAGGAGGAGGAGGATGACGGCCCGCTCACTGTCTGTGTACCGCTGTTGATACTGGAGGTGCCTGAAACAGGGATCCTGCGCTGTCAGCTTGCTGCTGCTCCGTTAGCATTATTTGTACTCATTCCTCCGAAATCAGAATGTGTCAGCTATAAGCAGCAGGTAAACCAGTGAAAACTGAAAACCGGACACATACGTACCTTACCCATTATGGCCATATGGCCTGGGAACGCAGAAGAAGAATAAGAGGAATGTGTTGGCTGTAAGCAGCAGGGAAACCAGTGAAAACTGAAAACCGGACACATACGTACCTTACCCATTATGGCCATATGGCCTGGGAACGCAGAAGAAGTACTCAAATGGCTTTTATCATTGGTTGACATTAGCCTGTAGTAGAGGCCAACAGTAACATGAGAGCTGTACAATAGATTATTTTCTACAGTAATGGATAATCATGGTACAGTTTAGTCTCTTGTGGAAGACTATGACTCTTGAACGAGGGGGCCCTTGCACCGGCTTTGGTGCTGCAGCCAAAGGGACGGACTGGCCTTTGGGGACCTTCCTCAACGCCAGCTGTGTCCTCAAATCCCTTTGGCCGAGAGAGTGGGGATGTACCCTGGGCAACGCATCTCCACTGTAAAACAATTCTCGCCCAGCCCGCCAGAATAGCATGACTGTATCTGCCCCCTCTGCTATCTGGCCATCATTGTCGGAAACGACAGACTAGCATACAATAACAATAAACGAATAAGCATTTAGCGCGCTTAATCTTAAAACAAAGCCCTCAGCGCTTATAAAATAAGCAATATATAAATCAATAATATCAATATCAAGGAACATAATTTAAATAAATCACACACACACAAAAATCATTCGTTGCCCACAGGTGCGCGCACAGACACACACACACACAACACACAAACGCACACGCACACACACACTTTGTGTGACTTTGACATTGAACATAACTTGTTTAAACCCAACAAGTGTTCCTGATGACTTGAAGGTTGGCATAATCAAAGGAAGCATACAGGGAAAGCTCTCTAAGTTACAGATCATTCTACTAAAATACTGATTAAAAAAAATGAAAGGAATAAACTAAAAACAACACGGCTATGTAGCTATACAAATTTTACCAGAATAATGCTTGAGCTGAACTGCAGATGTACTGAAACTGAAAGCATAAAACAGACACTACTGAACTCCACCGCAGTGCAGTGTCTCCTCGGTTGGTTGCCTCCTGAAAGCCTAACAATAGTAACATAGATTAGCTCCCCTTGGACTACTGGTCTCGGATTCTGCGGAAGTGTGGCTGCGAGTTGGGACTCGGAATGAGCGGCGTAGGAGCAACGCCACTGTACGGCCCAGAAGATGGGACAGCAAAATTTTATTTTTTTAAAGTATAAAACTGACAACTAAAAAGTGAAATGTGAACATTGTCCATGACAATCAAGTTTGCTTATGACAACTTTATAGCATCTTTTGTTAGTAAAATCCATTTGAAAAGAACACATCAAACAAATCAGGGCCTGTTATTCATAGACCCTATTTTCTTGATTTTGGGAGGTAAGGATAGGCCTAATGTAATACATGTCATAGAAGAATTCACAATATTGCAGATATAAAAAAATTCTCTACCCAGGTAAGTTTAATGGTATTTTTTGGGCTGAAAAATGGCTGGCGGTGAAAGGGTTAAACAAGAATGCGCTTGTTCCTTAATTCACATGAGAAAAATTATGTCAACACATTTTAAATGGAGATAGCTCTCAAATGGCTGCATACGTTGGGATGATGTGGCTTACAAATTGTACAGAATGATTGAAATAAATTTCTACTGTGTCCACTCACCTTGCTGACCACTGGTGCCGTTGGCGACGCTGCTCATGGTGACCGTCTTGGGCTTGGCGCCACCGGAGCACTCCATGCTGGGACTTTCTGCTCCGTGTTTGTCGCTGAGTTTAGGCAGAAGACTTCAGTATGCTGGGGTCAATCTCATGATGCTTGCCTCAACGCTGTCGCAGTGTTCTGTTGCAAAAAACACCACCACCATCATCAGGAAATTGAAGACTGAAGCCACGCTATGAAGCACATCATAGGCTTTATACGAGTTGAAATGGTACAACAGAATCAGAATATAATGCCAGTAGCATTGTTGAGTATGAATTACCGTATTTTACGGACTATAAGGCGCACACCCCAAATTTGACTCCAAATTCAGATCTTGTTACTCTATTTCTTTACTATATTGTTCATCATATAAGGCGCAGGGATCCCAGTCTGGGGAAAAAGTATCGCCTTATGGTCCGTAAAATATGGTACATCAGCTGTATGTACTACAAGGGTGAAGCTTGGACAAAATGAACAGCAGGAAGGCCTGGTTTCTGGCCTTGGTGGTCAAGGGGCGGGGTCCTTTGTGGGGGTCAGAGGGCGAAGCTCCCAAAGCTGAATTTTGTCTTTAGTACTTTTACAAATAAAATCAGAGCTCCTCAGTCAAACTCAAAGACAGCTTTAATCTTTAAAATAAAAACCCCACAATAAAACGAGTTTTGGTTCTCATTCCAATGTAATTATTCTTCAATAAAATATAATACTGCAAATTCAGGATTTCCTGAAAAACGACAAAGCCAAAATGAAGATTCCTGCCATGTGGTTTCATCCATGGTAGTGTGATTATAATTATAAATGGTACATTTACGGAGAAGTGAATCAGACAATGGGCTTTAGTTCCAGGGTAGACTTTCATTCTGGATTATTTCTTTTTTTCTGTCATTAATTTTGTTCATCACTTCATTATGTCATTTTGACTCCAAATTATTTTTTGCCAAGAGAGGCTGTAAGGTGTGTGTGTGTGTGTGTGTGTGTGTGTGTGTGTGTGTGTGTGTGTGTGTGTGTGTGTGTGTGTGTGTCTGTGCGTTTGTAAGTACATTGTATGCATACACGCTTGTAGAAGCGTTACTTATCTTTCTCAAATGAAAAATTTACTCTTTCCCTGTGTACATATTCTGTTTTCAATGTATATATGGCTGTTAGATGATACACATCCCCTCCTTCTTCTTTCACTTCACAAGCGCCATCATCATTTTGATACTATGATAGCTTTGTTGTTATAGTAAGTTACATTTGGTATTTTATATTATAAATAGTCACATGTGTCTCTGTGAAATTTGGGTTGCTCCCACCTGGAGCACGTCGCAGCCAGAGGCGCGCCACCCATTTTTGTGCATGCTATTTTTGAGCAAATGACAACTTTTTCGTTGCCACTGGGTTTAACGTGTTCTAAGTGCATGGGCACACAGGACCTCGGTTTATCGTCTCATCCGAAAGATTCCACATTCAAACCACAAGGCCTAGTGCAGAGTGAGAGGAAAAATCCCCTGTACCCATGTTCGAACTCGGGTTTATCGTGCACGAGGCAAACGCGTTGCCTCTCTGCCACTCTACACTTTGGACATGGGGGACTTCCATGCACTGATGCAGAAACTGTATAGAACAGGGCCACCCGGACGATCGGCGTTGATGTGGTTGAGGGGGAAAAGGGGATGCAAGCAAATGGGATCAGAGGGGTGATGGGAATGGGGATATGTAGGTGGGGGAAGGGTTGGATTGGAATAAAGTGAATAAGGGGAATATAGATGCCACTGGACTTGGAAAACCATGAACGCATAACAGTCTAACAGTAACAGTAGACCACCAGAACCAATGCGGTAAAGGCCAAGTTAGAAACTAAAACTAGTAAAAGTGGGCAACTCGCCAGTTCATGTTGCCTGACAAATTTGTTTTTTGCATACTCCAGGTTTTTTCTAATGACCTGAAAGACACATTTAGACGAAATAGCTGAACTGGTTGTTGTCTTGGCGTTTATCCGAATGAAAATAGATAATTATAATAATTCAATATTCGTTCAACTCATTCTAACTTCTAAGTACTAACATAAACTAAGTAAAATAACGAGTTGAGGCAGACTGAGAGTGAGAGTCTCAGAGTGAGTGTGAGACTGAAAACGATCGAGATGGGTGGAATGAAGAAGCCATACTAATTAGGATGGAAGATGATTTGAACAATACCTTTTCCAACAGTCCTTTTGTCGTTGGATAGCACTAACAATAACAGATACGTGTACACAGACAATCAATCGAAACAAATTCCTAAGGTTTTGGCTTCCTTTTGCGGATGTTTCTCAGAGTCCAGACGACGTTAAAGGGGAAAGATCAGTGAATTTGTGAATGGGCGTGATCTCCCCTGTCGCCCAAGACGTGAATGTGACGTCATTTGATTCACGTGACCTCTCAATGTAAATCATTCAAGCATTTCTTTTTTTCATAACTAAACCTTACAGTACTTTTCTTCAAAATTAGTAAAATAGATGTTTTATTTCCTATTTATTCCCCCAGTTTTTCTTTTCTTTATTTTTTTTTAAGCCATTAAATAGTAAAAACAACAAAGATCAAACTGTGTGGGGTTTTTTTTGCTTGTTTTTGTTCGAAACACAGGTCAACAGAGCAAGACAGAATACTGGGCTTGATAAGACGCGGTCCTTTCAGTTTCTGGATGCTGTTTCCATGAGGTTTTTGTTTACGGCACTAGTTCGCCCTCACCTAGAATTTAGTAATTCAGTATGGGCACCTCACCTTAAAAAAGATTAAAAAAATAATAGAAAGTGTTCTTAAAAGAGCAACCAAAATTATTCCTGGAATGATAAATTTGTCATACGAAGACCGACTGAAAAGTGTAGGTATTATATTCCCAGTACGACATATAGGCGTCTGAGAGGTGATCTGATTGAAACCTACAAGTACACGCACGAACTCTACAATGTTGAGAAAAACCTATTTGTGTTTGGTACCAGAGGCCATCATCATAATTATAGTAAAAAGCCAACTGTCCGTCCGTGTGTGTGTGAAACACAAAACGGGCCTTATAACTCCGCCGTTTTTTGACCGAATCGCTTCAAATTTGCTGTGTTAGGGGAAGACGGGGTAAAAAGCGCATGGGCGGGTAAGAAGCCCACCCCAATTATCTCATGAAATGAAGCACATTTCAGTCTCATTTTGCCCATGAGACGAGCGTTAATGTCTAGCATTCGTCTCATGGGCAAATTTGACTGACATTTTCTTTATTTCATGAGATAATTGGGGTGGGCTTCTTACCCGCCCATGCGCTTTTTACCCCGTCTTCCCCTATCTGTATTATTAAAAAATCGGGACTTTACTGGTTTAGCACTGCCTCCGGGCATTGCCTCCAGTATTGTTCAATACTGCCATGGGGTTAAAACTGCCACGGGAATTAACTGCCACGGGGCGATTGCTAGTAGCCTAGATATAAAGTGAATAAAACTAGATGCAACACAGCGGTTCGCCAGCACTTTTTTTAATCAACGTGTCGTTGAGCGCTGGAACAGTCTGCCTGCTGACATTGCTGAAGCTCCGAGTGTGAATGCCTTCAAAAACAGATTAGACAGGTTGACGGTAGAGTATGTGTATAGTGTAGAAGAGCCTCCCACCAGAATCTGATCAAAAGATCATTAGCATAGAAAAGTTTTTAGTGTAGTACAGGTCAAAAGACCTGTTAAGTTTTAATAAATGATTCAATGTGATAGAGACAGAGGATCGACACAGATCGGCAAAGGCGGAACCGCCTAATCTGGAGCCGAAATACTATACTATACTATACTTTACTATACTATACTATACTATACTATACTATGCTATACTATACTATACTATACTATACTATGCTATACTATACTATACTATACTATACTATACTATACTATACTATACTATACTATACTATACTATACTATACTATACTGTTTGTTTTTCTAGTTACATTTAAAATACATGTACTTGAACATCTGAATAGCTTGCTTTGCTAAAAGATAGGTACAAGACTGAACGCTTTATGGCTATTATCAATGCATCCATTACACTGTTTTCCGCCTCTATCTTTATGTTTCTGTCTCTCTTGTTTTCATTTTTTAAATAGGTTTAAAAATAAAAAATTTGCTTGGATATGTGCAAGACTGGGCGTAAAAGGGCCGCGAGGCCTATAAATAGCCGTATATCTACCTACCATATGAAATGTCCATATGACGTATGAATGCTGATACATTTGCTTCCTTACTTAATTTATTTATTGTTTGTTTTTCTTTACGTTGTATAGTTATTAGCAACAACAAAAAGAAAGAAAATCAACATATGAACTCTTTCCCCCCCCCCCCCCCCCCCCCCCCCACACACACACTAAAATGTAGCCATAATTATGGAAGGCAGAGAGAGAGATAGAGAAGAGAGAGAGAGAGAGAGAGAGAGAGAGAGAGAGAGAGAGAGAGAGAGAGAGAGAGAGAGAGAGAGAGAGAGAGAGAACAATTTTGAAACATTTGTTTATTGAGGGAAAAGAATAAGCACACAATGAGAGAGAGAGAGAGAGAGAGAGAGAGAGAGAGAGAGAGAGAGAGAGAGAGAGAGAGAGAGAGAGAGAGAGAGAGAGAGAGATTCAAACAATTTTAATGACTA
>CM065705.1:3408372-3420872 GCA_017654935.2 Phymorhynchus buccinoides | reverse complement strand
ATACTTTGTAAAAATATTCCATACTTTGTAAAAATATTCCATAATGTGCTTGTTCTATTGAATAGATTCAAACTCAGTAGAGTAGAAAATGAAACGCTAAAGTATAAAATGAATTCCAAACCATTCTTTATTCAATATCCCCAAAATCTATTAAATACTTCCAATATCTATTTAATACATCTTGTGGATATAGAGTAGATAATGCTCTTTTCATACCACCATCTCTTTCTATTCAATATTATCCGTAAAGTATTATTAAATAGTTTAAATAGTAAAGAATTGGTTTCGAATGCAAAACTCATTCTCTACTCTCTCGGCTAGCCAGCTGACGGTTATTGTCAGAGACGCCAAGACTACGTGAGGGCTTTATGTAAATCTTGAAGGTCAACACTGAGTGGAAGAATAAAATGTAAATCTTGAAGGTCAACACTGAGTCCAACCATCGTTCCGAGCTTGGCCTCCCCTGCCACTTCATTTGACTTGCTTCAAGTTCAACGCCACAATTAATGAGGTTGCATGTAAGTCTTTCAGTGTCACTCAATCGTTTTGTTTCGTTTGCTTTGTTTTTAAAGCATAATTATCTTCTTCTTCAATCCGCCTGAAGCACTTCACCTACTCTACTAGCTTTTTGAGCTACTAGTAGTCTATTATTAGGCAATCCTTTAGCAATGCCCTACATCCAAACGTGAACACCAAGACACGCACGAGCTCGGTGGGCCCAGTGCGCGTGTAATAAACTCTTGCAGCCACATACCCCCCCTCCAACCCCCACCCCAACCACCCAATCAAGCGTCGTGTAGTGGGCGGGGCTTCTTCACAGGTGCACAAAAGCACAGACGGGGGGGGGGGGGTGGGAGTGGGGTGAGAGGGGGGGGGGGAGTGAGTGGGGGGAGGGGAGGGGGAGGTTAGAGAGAGGGGTATAGGGGGGGGGAGGTAGGTTTGGGGTATAATAAAAAATCGGATCCTGTTTTAGAGAGAGAGAATACATATAGTACATATCTATATTGTTAAAAACTCGGGACTTTACTGGTGTTGCACTGCCTCCAGGCATTGCAGCCAGTATTGTTCCCACCATCTTTGTACAAATGTCCCATATGTGTCTATGACCGAGAGGACGTAAAACACCATTTTTCATTCATTCATTCTTTAGAGAGAGAGAGAGAGTTGAATTGAATTAATTTTAACCGAGGCGAGGCTCTTATTGGCACTTGTCCAACTCAATCCCTAAGGATGCATCTCCCTCTTCTGCCATTTTGATGTTGTGTGGGCCTCCAGTATCTTTGCCTACCGCTGGCTGTCTGCTTCTCAATTTCGCGCGCCTTTATTTTGACCCTTACAATTTGCATAAAGCCCTCACGTAGTCTTGGCGTCTCTGACAATAACCGTCAGCTGGCTAGCCGAGAGAGTAGAGAATGAGTTTTGCATTCGAAACCAATTCTTTACTATTTAAACTATTTAATAATACTTTACGGATAATATTGAATAGAAAGAGATGGTGGTATGAAAAGAGCATTATCTACTCTATATCCACAAGATGTATTAAATAGATATTGGAAGTATTTAATAGATTTTGGGGATATTGAATAAAGAATGGTTTGGAATTCATTTTATACTTTAGCGTTTCATTTTCTACTCTACTGAGTTTGAATCTATTCAATAGAACAAGCACATTATGGAATATTTTTTACAAAGTATGGAATATTTCTACAAAGTATGGAATATTTTTTACAAAGTATGGAATATTTTTTACAAAGTATGGAATATTTTTACAAAGTATGGAATAGATACAAGCTCTTAATTCATTACTCCACTTTTCTATTCAATACTTTTCACTTTTCTATTCAATAGAACAAGAACAGTATTGAATAGAAAAGCGCAGTAATGAAATAAGTTGTTCTATATTTTGGATTATTTACTATTTCTATTCAATATTTACATTGACACTATTAAATAGGTTTTTGTGTATTCAATAGCTCTTTTTCGTATTGAATAGGCTAAAATAGAGTAGATAATAAAACCACGTTTGGCCCGCCATAGTGGTTTGGGTCTGTGGGTCGATGTAGAGGAGAGGTATGGAGTAGTGGTTTGGGTCTGTGGGTCTATATGTACATCGATGTAGAGGAGAGGTATGGAGTAGTGGTTTGGGTCTGTGTATGTATGGCGGGCCAAACGGGGTTTTATTATCTACTCTATTTTAGCCTATTCAATACGAAAAAGAGCTATTGAATACACAAAAACCTATTTAATAGTGTCAATGTAAATATTAAATAGAAATAGTAAATAATCCAAAATATAGAGCAACTTATTTCATTACTGCGCTTTTCTATTCAATACTGTTCTTGTTCTATTGAATAGAAAAGTGAAAAGTATTGAATAGAAAAGTGGAGTAATGAATTAAGAGCTTGTATCTATTCCATAGTTTGTAAAAATATTCCATGCTTTGTAAAAAATATTCCATACTTTGTAAAAATATTCCATACTTTGTAGAAATATTCCATACTTTGTAAAAAATATTCCATAATGTGCTTGTTCTATTGAATAGATTCAAACTCGGTAGAGTAGAAAATGAAACGCTAAAGTATAAAATGAATTCCAAACCATTCTTTATTCAATATCCCCAAAATCTATTAAATACTTCCAATATCTATTTAATACATCTTGTGGATATAGAGTAGATAATGCTCTTTTCATACCACCATCTCTTTCTATTCAATAGTATACGTAAAGTATTATTAAATAGTTTAAATAGTAAAGAATTGGTTTCGAATGCAAAACTCATTCTCTACTCTCTCGGCTAGCCAGCTGACGGTTATTGTCAGAGACGCCAAGACTACGTGAGGGCTTTATGCAAATTGTAAGGGTCAAAATAAAGGCACGCGAAATTGAGAAGCAGACAGCCAGCGGTAGGCAAAGATACTGGAGGCCCACACAACATCAAAATGGCAGAAGGGGGAGATGCATCCTTAGGGATTGAGTTGGACAAGTGCCAACAAGAGCCTCGCCTCGGTTAGAATTAATTCAATTCAACTCTCTCTCTCTCTCTCTAAAGAATGAATGAATGAATGAAAAATGGTGTTTTTACGTCCTCTCGGTCATAGACACATATGGGACATTTGTAAATACATAGATGGTGGGAATAATACTGGCTGCAATGCCCGGAGGCAGTGCAACACCAGTAAAGTCCCGAGTTTTTAACAATATAGATATGTACTATATGTATTCTCTCTCTAAAACAGGATCCGATTTTTATTATACCCCAAACCTACCTCCCCCCCCCCCCCCCCCCGCGCGCCACCCCTATACCCCTCTCTAACCTCCCCCTCCCTCTCCCCCCACTCACCCCCACACCCCCACCCCCGTCTGTGCTTTTGTGCACCTGTGAAGAAGCCCCGCCCACTACACAACGCTTGATTGGGTGGTTGGGGTGGGGGTTGGAGGGGGGGTATGTGGCTGCAAGAGTTTATTACACGCGCACTGGGCCCACCGAGCGCGCGCGTGTCTTGGTGTTCACGTTTGGATGTAACGCATTGCTAAAGGATTGCCTAATAATAGACAATCTAGTAGAATAGGTGAAGTGCTTCAGGCGGATTGAAGAAGAAGATAATTATGCTTTAAAAACAAAGCAAACGAAACAAAACGATTGAGTGACACTGAAAGACTTACATGCAACTTCATTAATTGTGGCGTTGAACTTGAAGCGAGTCAAATGAAGTGGCAGGGGAGGCCAAGCTCGGAACGATGGTTGGACTTAGTGTTGACCTTCCAGATTTACATAAAGCCCTCACGTAGTCTTGGCGTCTCTGACAATAACCGTCAGCTGGCTAGCCGAGAGAGTAGAGAATGAGTTTTGCATTCGAAACCAATTCTTTACTATTTAAACTATTTAATAATACTTTACGGATAATATTGAATAGAAAGAGATGGTGGTATGAAAAGAGCATTATCTACTCTATATCCACAAGATGTATTGAATAGATGTTGGAAGTATTTAATAGATTTTGGGGATATTGAATAAAGAATGGTTTGGAATTAATTTTATACTTTAGCGTTTCATTTTCTACTCTACTGAGTTTGAATCTATTCAATAGAACAAGCACATTATGGAATATTTTTACAAAGTATGGAATATTTTTTACAAAGTATGGAATATTTTTACAAAGTATGGAATAGATACAAGCTCTTAATTCACTACTCCACTTTTCTATTCAATACTTTTCACTTTTCTATTCAATAGAACAAGAACAGTATTGAATAGAAAAGTGCAGTAATGAAATAAGTTGTTCTATATTTTGGATTATTTACTATTTCTATTCAATATTTACATTGACACTATTAAATAGGTTTTTGTGTATTCAATAGCTCTTTTTCGTATTGAATAGGCTAAAATAGAGTAGATAATAAAACCCCATTTGGCCCCCCATATGTATGTACATCGATGTAGAGGAGAAGTATGGAGTAGTGGTTTGGGTCTGTGGGTCTGTGTATGTACATCGATGTAGAGGAGAAGTATGGAGTAATGGTTTGGGTCTGTGTGTCTGTGTATGTACATCGATGTAGAGGAGAAGTATGGAGTAGTGGTTTGGGTCTGTGGGTCTGTGTATGTACATCGATGTAGAGGAGAAGTATGGAGTAGTGGTTTGGGTCTGTGGGTCTATATGTACATCGATGTAGAGGAGAAGTATGGAGTAGTGGTTTGGGTCTGTGGGTCTGTGTATGTACATCGATGTAGAGGAGAAGTATGGAGTAGTGGTTTGGGTCTGTGGGTCTGTGTCACTGTATGTACATCGATGTAGAGGAGAGGCATTGGCTAATTTTGTGTTTTGGTCTGTGTGTGTGTCTGTGTGTATGCATTCATGAAGAGGGGATGCATGGGGTAATGTTTTGTGGTCTGTCTGTGTGTCTGTCTGTTTGCTTACATCGATGTAGAAGGAAGAGGCATAGTCTGTCTGCGTGTTTGTATGTGTATTTGACGCTGAAGGGGGGGGGGGGGGGGGGTATGTCTGTTTGTCTGTGTGTATTGATGTAAAAGGTAGGCATGGGGTAGTGTTTTTGTGTCTGCGCGCCTGCGTATGTATATCAATGTAGAGGTGAGGCATGCGGTAGTGTCTTTGGGTCTGTTTGTCTGTGTATATAGATGTTTTGGGGGAGCATGGGGTAATGTCTTTGGGTTTGTCTGTGTATATTGCATGTAAATGTTGTTGGGGAGCATGGGGTAATGTCTTTGGGTCTGTCTGTGTGTACATAGATCAATGTTGGGGAGCATGGGGTAATGTCTTTGGGTCTGTCTGTGTGTATATAGATGTTGTTGGGGAGCATGGGGTAATGTCTTTGGGTCTGTCTGTGTGTAATGCAGATAGATGTTGTTGGGGAGCATGGGGTAATGTCTTTGGGTCTGTCTGTGTGTATATAGATGTTGTTGGGGAGCATGGGGTAATGTCTTTGGGTCTGTCTGTGTGTATATAGATGTTGTTGGGGAGCATGGGGTAATGTCTTTGGGTCTGTCTGTGTGTATATAGATGTTGTTGGGGAGCATGGGGTAATGTCTTTGGGTCTGTCTGTGTGTATATAGATGTTGTTGGGGAGCATGGGGTAATGTCTTTGGGTCTGTCTGTGTGTATATAGATGTTGTTGGGGAGCATGGGGTAATGTCTTTGGGTCTGTCTGTGTGTATATAGATGTTGTTGGGGAGCATGGGGTAATGTCTTTGGGTCTGTCTGTGTGTATATAGATGTTGTTGGGGAGCATGGGGTAATGTCTTTGGGTCTGTCTGTGTGTATATAGATGTTGTTGGGGAGCATGGGGTAATGTCTTTGGGTCTGTCTGTGTGTATATAGATGTTGTTGGGGAGCATGGGGTAATGTCTTTGGGTCTGTCTGTGTGGGTATGTCTTTGGATCTGTCTGTGTGTATATAGATGTTGTTGGGGAGCATGGGGTAATGTCTTTGGGTCTGTCTGTGTGTATATAGATGTTGTTGGGGAGCATGGGGTAATGTCTTTGGGTCTGTCTGTGTGTATATAGATGTTGTTGGGGAGCATGGGGTAATGTCTTTGGGTCTGTCTGTGTGTATATAGATGTTGTTGGGGAGCATGGGGTAATGTCTTTGGGTCTGTCTGTGTGTATATAGATGTTGTTGGGGAGCATGGGGTAATGTCTTTGGGTCTGTCTGTGTGTATATAGATGTTGTTGGGGAGCATGGGGTAATGTCTTTGGGTCTGTCTGTGTGTATATAGATGTTGTTGGGGAGCATGGGGTAATGGGGTAGATGTTGTCTTTGGGTCTGTCTGTGTGTATATAGATGTTGTTGGGGAGCATGGGGTAATGTCTTTGGGTCTGTCTGTGTGTATATAGATGTTGTTGGGGAGCATGGGGTAATGTCTTTGGGTCTGTCTGTGTGTATATAGATGTTGTTGGGGAGCATGGGGTAATGTCTTTGGGTCTGTCTGTGTGTACATAGATGTTGTTGGGGAGCATGGGGTAATGTCTTTGGGTCTGTCTGTGTGTATATAGATGTTGTTGGGGAGCATGGGGTAATGTCTTTGGGTCTGTCTGTGTGTATATAGATGTTGTTGGGGAGCATGGGGTAATGTCTTTGGGTCTGTCTGTGTGTATATAGATGTTGTTGGGGAGCATGGGGTAATGTCTTTGGGTCTGTCTGTGTGTATATAGATGTTGTTGGGGAGCATGGGGTAATGTCTTTGGGTCTGTCTGTGTGTACATAGATGTTGTTGGGGAGCATGGGGTAATGTCTTTGGGTCTGTCTGTGTGTATATAGATGTTGTTGGGGAGCATGGGGTAATGTCTTTGGGTCTGTCTGTGTGTATATAGATGTTGTTGGGGAGCATGGGGTAATGTCTTTGGGTCTGTCTGTGTGTATATAGATGTTGTTGGGGAGCATGGGGTAATGTCTTTGGGTCTGTCTGTGTGTATATAGATGTTGTTGGGGAGCATGGGGTAATGTCTTTGGGTCTGTCTGTGTGTACATAGATGTTGTTGGGGAGCATGGGGTAATGTCTTTGGGTCTGTCTGTGTGTATATAGATGTTGTTGGGGAGCATGGGGTAATGTCTTTGGGTCTGTCTGTGTGTACATAGATGTTGTTGGGGAGCATGGGGTAATGTCTTTGGGTCTGTCTGTGTGTACATAGATGTTGTTGGGGAGCATGGGGTAATGTCTTTGGGTCTGTCTGTGTGTATATAGATGTTGTTGGGGAGCATGGGGTAATGTCTTTGGGTCTGTCTGTGTGTATATAGATGTTGTTGGGGAGCATGGGGTAATGTCTTTGGGTCTGTCTGTGTGTATATAGATGTTGTTGGGGAGCATGGGGTAATGTCTTTGGGTCTGTCTGTGTGTACATAGATGTTGTTGGGGAGCATGGGGTAATGTCTTTGGGTCTGTCTGTGTGTATATAGATGTTGTTGGGGAGCATGGGGTAATGTCTTTGGGTCTGTCTGTGTGTATATAGATGTTGTTGGGGAGCATGGGGTAATGTCTTTGGGTCTGTCTGTGTGTATATAGATGTTGTTGGGGAGCATGGGGTAATGTCTTTGGGTCTGTCTGTGTGTATATAGATGTTGTTGGGGAGCATGGGGTAATGTCTTTGGGTCTGTCTGTGTGTATATAGATGTTGTTGGGGAGCATGGGGTAATGTCTTTGGGTCTGTCTGTGTGTATATAGATGTTGTTGGGGAGCATGGGGTAATGTCTTTGGGTCTGTCTGTGTGTATATAGATGTTGTTGGGGAGCATGGGGTAATGTCTTTGGGTCTGTCTGTGTGTAATAGATGTTTTGGGGAGCATGGGGTAATGTCTTTGGGTCTGTCTGTGTATAGATGTTGTTGGGGAGCATGGGGTAATGTCTTTGGGTCTGTCTGTGTGTATATAGATGTTGTTGGGGAGCATGGGGTAATGTCTTTGGGTCTGTCTGTGTGTATATAGATGTTGTTGGGGAGCATGGGGTAATGTCTTTGGGTCTGTCTGTGTGTATATAGATGTTGTTGGGGAGCATGGGGTAATGTCTTTGGGTCTGTCTGTGTGTACATAGATGTTGTTGGGGAGCATGGGGTAATGTCTTTGGGTCTGTCTGTGTGTATATAGATGTTGTTGGGGAGCATGGGGTAATGTCTTTGGGTCTGTCTGTGTGTATATAGATGTTGTTGGGGAGCATGGGGTAATGTCTTTGGGTCTGTCTGTGTGTATATAGATGTTGTTGGGGAGCATGGGGTAAATGTCTTTGGGGGTCTTTGGGTCTGTCTGTGTGTATATAGATGTTGTTGGGGAGCATGGGGTAATGTCTTTGGGTCTGTCTGTGTGTATATAGATGTTGTTGGGGAGCATGGGGTAATGTCTTTGGGTCTGTCTGTGTGTACATAGATGTTGTTGGGGAGCATGGGGTAATGTCTTTGGGTCTGTCTGTGTGTATATAGATGTTGTTGGGGAGCATGGGGTAATGTCTTTGGGTCTGTCTGTGTGTATATAGATGTTGTTGGGGAGCATGGGGTAATGTCTTTGGGTCTGTCTGTGTGTATATAGATGTTGTTGGGGAGCATGGGGTAATGTCTTTGGGTCTGTCTGTGTGTATATAGATGTTGTTGGGGAGCATGGGGTAATGTCTTTGGGTCTGTCTGTGTGTACATAGATGTTGTTGGGGAGCATGGGGTAATGTCTTTGGGTCTGTCTGTGTGTATATAGATGTTGTTGGGGAGCATGGGGTAATGTCTTTGGGTCTGTCTGTGTGTATATAGATGTTGTTGGGGAGCATGGGGTAATGTCTTTGGGTCTGTCTGTGTGTATATAGATGTTGTTGGGGAGCATGGGGTAATGTCTTTGGGTCTGTCTGTTGTGTACATAGATGTTGTTGGGGAGCATGGGGTAATGTCTTTGGGTCTGTCTGTGTGTATATAGATGTTGTTGGGGAGCATGGGGTAATGTCTTTGGGTCTGTCTGTCTGTGTATACATAGATGTTGTTGGGGAGCATGGGGTAATGTCTTTGGGTCTGTCTGTGTGTATATAGATGTTGTTGGGGAGCATGGGGTAATGTCTTTGGGTCTGTCTGTGTGTATATAGATGTTGTTGGGGAGCATGGGGTAATGTCTTTGGGTCTGTCTGTGTGTATATAGATGTTGTTGGGGAGCATGGGGTAATGTCTTTGGGTCTGTCTGTGTGTATATAGATGTTGTTGGGGAGCATGGGGTAATGTCTTTGGGTCTGTCTGTGTGTATATAGATGTTGTTGGGGAGCATGGGGTAATGTCTTTGGGTCTGTCTGTGTGTATATAGATGTTGTTGGGGAGCATGGGGTAATGTCTTTGGGTCTGTCTGTGTGTATATGATGGTGGGGAGCGTGGGGTTTGGGAATGTCTGTGTGTCTGTCTGTGTGTATATAGATGTTGTTGGGGAGCATGGGGTAATGTCTTTGGGTCTGTCTGTGTGTATATAGATGTTGTTGGGGAGCATGGGGTAATGTCTTTGGGTCTGTCTGTGTGTATATAGATGTTGTTGGGGAGCATGGGGTAATGTCTTTGGGTCTGTCTGTGTGTATATAGATGTTGTTGGGGAGCATGGGGTAATGTCTTTGGGTCTGTCTGTGTGTATATAGATGTTGTTGGGGAGCATGGGGTAATGTCTTTGGGTCTGTCTGTGTGTATATAGATGTTGTTGGGGAGCATGGGGTAATGTCTTTGGGTCTGTCTGTGTGTATATAGATGTTGTTGGGGAGCATGGGGTAATGTCTTTGGGTCTGTCTGTGTGTATATAGATGTTGTTGGGGAGCATGGGGTAATGTCTTTGGGTCTGTCTGTGTGTATATAGATGTTGTTGGGGAGCATGGGGTAATGTCTTTGGGTCTGTCTGTGTGTATATAGATGTTGTTGGGGAGCATGGGGTAATGTCTTTGGGTCTGTCTGTGTGTACATAGATGTTGTTGGGGAGCATGGGGTAATGTCTTTGGGTCTGTCTGTGTGTATATAGATGTTGTTGGGGAGCATGGGGTAATGTCTTTGGGTCTGTCTGTGTGTATATAGATGTTGTTGGGGAGCATGGGGTAATGTCTTTGGGTCTGTCTGTGTGTATATAGATGTTGTTGGGGAGCATGGGGTAATGTCTTTGGGTCTGTCTGTGTGTATATAGATGTTGTTGGGGAGCATGGGGTAATGTCTTTGGGTCTGTCTGTGTGTATATAGATGTTGTTGGGGAGCATGGGGTAATGTCTTTGGGTCTGTCTGTGTGTATATAGATGTTGTTGGGGAGCATGGGGTAATGTCTTTGGGTCTGTCTGTGTGTATATAGATGTTGTTGGGGAGCATGGGGTAATGTCTTTGGGTCTGTCTGTGTGTATAGATGGGGAGTAATGTGTACATAGATGTTGTTGGGGAGCATGGGGTAATGTCTTTGGGTCTGTCTGTGTGTATATAGATGTTGTTGGGGAGCATGGGGTAATGTCTTTGGGTCTGTCTGTGTGTATATAGATGTTGTTGGGGAGCATGGGGTAATGTCTTTGGGTCTGTCTGTGTGTATATAGATGTTGTTGGGGAGCATGGGGTAATGTCTTTGGGTCTGTCTGTGTGTATATAGATGTTGTTGGGGAGCATGGGGTAATGTCTTTGGGTCTGTCTGTGTGTATATAGATGTTGTTGGGGAGCATGGGGTAATGTCTTTGGGTCTGTCTGTGTGTATATAGATGTTGTTGGGGAGCATGGGGTAATGTCTTTGGGTCTGTCTGTGTGTATATAGATGTTGTTGGGGAGCATGGGGTAATGTCTTTGGGTCTGTCTGTGTGTACATAGATGTTGTTGGGGAGCATGGGGTAATGTCTTTGGGTCTGTCTGTGTGTACATAGATGTTGTTGGGGAGCATGGGGTAATGTCTTTGGGTCTGTCTGTGTGTATATAGATGTTGTTGGGGAGCATGGGGTAATGTCTTTGGGTCTGTCTGTGTGTATATAGATGTTGTTGGGGAGCATGGGGTAATGTCTTTGGGTCTGTCTGTGTGTATATAGATGTTGTTGGGGAGCATGGGGTAATGTCTTTGGGTCTGTCTGTGTGTATATAGATGTTGTTGGGGAGCATGGGGTAATGTCTTTGGGTCTGTCTGTGTGTATATAGATGTTGTTGGGGAGCATGGGGTAATGTCTTTGGGTCTGTCTGTGTGTACATAGATGTTGTTGGGGAGCATGGGGTAATGTCTTTGGGTCTGTCTGTGTGTATATAGATGTTGTTGGGGAGCATGGGGTAATGTCTTTGGGTCTGTCTGTGTGTACATAGATGTTGTTGGGGAGCATGGGGTAATGTCTTTGGGTCTGTCTGTGTGTATATAGATGTTGTTGGGGAGCATGGGGTAATGTCTTTGGGTCTGTCTGTGTGTATATAGATGTTGTTGGGGAGCATGGGGTAATGTCTTTGGGTCTGTCTGTGTGTATATAGATGTTGTTGGGGAGCATGGGGTAATGTCTTTGGGTCTGTCTGTGTGTATATAGATGTTGTTGGGGAGCATGGGGTAATGTCTTTGGGTCTGTCTGTGTGTACATAGATGTTGTTGGGGAGCATGGGGTAATGTCTTTGGGTCTGTCTGTGTGTATATAGATGTTGTTGGGGAGCATGGGGTAATGTCTTTGGGTCTGTCTGTGTGTATATATAGATGTTGTTGGGGAGCATGGGGTAATGTCTTTGGGTCTGTCTGTGTGTATATAGATGTTGTTGGGGAGCATGGGGTAATGTCTTTGGGTCTGTCTGTGTGTACATAGATGTTGTTGGGGAGCATGGGGTAATGTCTTTGGGTCTGTCTGTGTGTATATAGATGTTGTTGGGGAGCATGGGGTAATGTCTTTGGGTCTGTCTGTGTGTATATAGATGTTGTTGGGGAGCATGGGGTAATGTCTTTGGGTCTGTCTGTGTGTACATAGATGTTGTTGGGGAGCATGGGGTAATGTCTTTGGGTCTGTCTGTGTGTATATAGATGTTGTTGGGGAGCATGGGGTAATGTCTTTGGGTCTGTCTGTGTGTACATAGATGTTGTTGGGGAGCATGGGGTAATGTCTTTGGGTCTGTCTGTGTGTATATAGATGTTGTTGGGGAGCATGGGGTAATGTCTTTGGGTCTGTCTGTGTGTATATAGATGTTGTTGGGGAGCATGGGGTAATGTCTTTGGGTCTGTCTGTGTGTATATAGATGTTGTTGGGGAGCATGGGGTAATGTCTTTGGGTCTGTCTGTGTGTATATAGATGTTGTGTGGGGTAATATAGATGTTGTTGGGGAGCATGGGGTAATGTCTTTGGGTCTGTCTGTGTGTATATAGATGTTGTTGGGGAGCATGGGGTAATGTCTTTGGGTCTGTCTGTGTGTATATAGATGTTGTTGGGGAGCATGGGGTAATGTCTTTGGGTCTGTCTGTGTGTATATAGATGTTGTTGGGGAGCATGGGGTAATGTCTTTGGGTCTGTCTGTGTGTATATAGATGTTGTTGGGGAGCATGGGGTAATGTCTTTGGGTCTGTCTGTGTGTATATAGAT
>CM065705.1:3390872-3403372 GCA_017654935.2 Phymorhynchus buccinoides | reverse complement strand
AAAAGCATTCATTCTTCTCCATGAACACCCCCCACCATACCCCACCCCCAACCATCCCCCGTCCCCCCCATCCCCCCTTGAACACCCCCCACCACACCCTCCACCATCCCCTCCATCAGGATTTGTTTAATGTCCTCCGCCCGCGGAGCAGGCACAGAGACAGACACAGACAGACACAGAGAGAGAGAGAGACAGAGATTAACCGAGAAATGTAGGGGGTTGGCACATCTTGACCTATACCAGAAAGTGTTTCATAATGATTTTAAACTTTGACCGCGCGCACACGCGCGCACCCCCCCCCCCCCCCCCCCCCCCCCATCCCCCTGCTAACATCACTTTTTTTTTACTCGGGCTATAGAGAGAGAGTTGTAGTTCTTCTTCTTCGGTCGTTCAGGCATGTTCCTGTCAATTATGAACGTAGATGCATCATGCTGCTGTTATGCGCCTAAGTAAGAATAATTAGGCCCAGCATGTCTGACTTCGGCTAGAGGAAATCTTTTTGAAAGTATTTCTTGAAAAAAGGCAGGAGAATGGACCGGAAAGGCAGAACGATAGTAGATAACAGCATGCAAAGGGAAAAGGCAGAATCAAAGAGACTGACAGATTAGAGGTAGTTATAAGCACAGAACTTCCAGAAGGTGGGGGAACTATTTGTATGGAAGACATCCCCCTATCTGTATTCCTGGGGGGGGGGGGTCTACCACCCCTATATTCGCCCCCCCCACACACCCCCCTCCAGCCCCCCCCCCCAGCCCCAGCCCTCATCCCCTCCCTCCCCCCCTCAACCCCCATCCCCCTCCTATCCCCCCCCCCCTCCACGCTCACAGCTCTGCGCTTTGTGGGTAAAGTGTTAGTTGCTGCGCGAGGGGGGGGGGGGGGGGGCTTGAAATAGATAGGATGAATTATCTTAATAATATCACGTTTGGACGAATCCCGTTTCGCCGAATTCGCGAAATTTAATCGGTGCATATCGCGCGTGTTTATGAACGGATGCTGTTGCAATTTTGCGCGACGATAGTCACGATCCCTGGTCATTCATGTTCCAAATTTCGAGTCAATGTCAGTTCTGGTTATGCCGTGGTTTGTGAAAAAGTGAAGTGGCGTATATCGCGCGCGTTTTTGAATCGATTCGCTTCCAGTTTGGCACACGGATAGTCAACGTCCCCGGTCATCTACCGTCCAAATTCGAAGGCAATCCGCCCAGAAATACCGGAGATACGGACGTCGAGAGGGCGGTTATAAGGCCCCGTTTCCCGTTGGCGCTGCTCTGAAAGTGACGCGCTCTCCCGATTCTCTTCAAATTTCCTCTCAGGCTTTGCCCTGGCCATAGCAAGCCTGACAGCAAATTTGAAGCGATTCGGTTACGAAACGGCGGAGTTATTTGTAAAAAGGTGAAGCGGCATCTAGCGCGCGCGTTTATGAATCGATTCGCTTCCGGTTTGGCACACGGATCGTCCCTGGCCCTGGTCATCTTCCTGCCAAATTCGAAGGCAATCAGCCCAGAAACGCCGGAGATACGGGCGCTGAGAGGCCGGCGGATGCGCGTTTCGCGCATTTGCGAAACCGCGCAAATGACACGGCCACCTCGGTTGCTGTTGCCATCGCCCCGTTAGGGCTCACAGCAAATTTGAAGCGATTCGGTCGAAAAACGGCGGAGTTATAAGGCCCGTTTTGTGTTTCAGACAGACAGACACACACACACACACACACACACACACGGATGGACACTTGGCTTTTTACTATATGATGATGACTAGCAATCGCCCCGTGGCAGTTAAGTCCCGTGGCAGTTTTAACCCCATGGCAGTTTTAACCCGGTGGCAGCTATCTCCTCCCTACACCTAGCCCCTCCCCACATTTACTTGCTCGGGGACTTATCTGCCAGTCGGCGACACACTTGTTTGTTATTGTGGCTTTCAACAGACAGCCAGTCTCAAACACACGAAAGTGAAACTTTAGGTTTTACATTTCCAAGAAGAAGGCAGCATTTCACCTTCACCCCTCCAGCCCCCTCCCCCCCCCCCCCAGTCACCATGCATGATAATTGGTCAAATGATACTTGGTGTCCCTCAACCCCCATCCCCCTCCTATCCCCCCCCCCCCCTCGAAGCTCACAGCTCGTGCACTTTGTGGGTAAAGTGTCAGTTGCTGTACCTACATGGGGGGGGGGGGGGGGGCTTGAAATAGATAGGATGAATTATCTTAATAATAGCACGTTTGGACGAATGCCGTTTCGCCGAATTCGCGAAATTTAATCAGTGCATATCGCGCATGTTTATGAACGGATACTGCTGCAATTTTGCACGACGATAGTCACGATCCCTGGTCATGCACGTTCCAAATCTCGAGTCAATGTCATTCTGGTTACGCCGTGGTTTGTGCTCCCAAAAGTAAAGCGGCGTATATCGCGCGCTGTTTATGAATCGATTCGCTTCCGGTTTGGCACACGGATAGTCAACGTCCCCGGTCATCTACCGTCTACATTTGAAGGCAATCTGCCCAGAAATACCGGAGATACGGGCGTCGAGAGGCCGGTTATAAGGCCCCGTTTCCCGTTGGCGCTGCTCTGAGAGTGACGCGCTCTCCCGATTCTCTTCAAATTTCCTGCTCAGGCTTTGCCGTTGGCCTGGTAGCAAGCCTGACAGCAAATTTGAAGCGATTCGGTTAAGAAACGGCGGAGTTATTTGTAAAAAGGTGAAACGGCGTCTAGCGCGCTCGTTTATGAATCGATTCGCTTTCGGTTTGGCACACGCCCCCCAGTCATTACCCCTCCCCGGTCATCTTCCTGCCAGTGGCGAAGGCAATCAGCCCAGAAACGCCGGAGATACGGGCGCCGAGAGGCCGGCGGATGCGCGTTTCGCGCATTTGCGAAACCGCGCAAATGACACGGCCACCTCGGTTGCCGTTGCCATCGCCCCGTTAGGGCTCACAGCAAATTTGAATCGATTCGGTCGAAAAACGGCGGAGTTATAAGGCCCGTTTTGTGTTTCAGACAGACAGACACACACACACGGACGGACAGTTGGCTTTTTACTATATGATGATTATTATTACCTTCCCACGGTCTACAAGGTCCTCTTGACCATTTTCAATCGATGCCTAGCTATGCCTTGCAGGAAACCGTGGTCCAATACATTTTCAACAGTTTTATGACTATTTATGTGACTTTTGAACATTGCACCCATTGATGACTGATGTCCGTCTTCTCTGACAATCACGTGACGTTTCAAAAAAAATTTTAGTCTTCGATTTTATGTTAAAGGAATAACACATTTTTGTTTTCAAATTGAAGAGAACTTAAAATTTCGTTGTTGAACTCATGGTGATCTTGCAAAACACAATATTCCGTACTTTTTGTGAGCAGTATATACTGAAGTAGTCACCATGCATGATAATTGGTCAAATGATACTTGGTGTCCTGCTGACGAGCCTTAATTTCAATTATCAAATTTAAGTTCTATATCAGTTCATGCAAATGACATGCCAGGAAAGAACATTTAAAGTGAGTCCTGTTTTGTATGAATACCTACATGTTTTCCTTTGCCATGGCCTAAAGTTCGGAATCAACTATAATAAAATTGGCAGCCTTAGTGTCTCGAGATTTAAAGGCTTGATCTCAGTTTACCTGAATTACATGCCACATAAACCTGTTGATTCCTAGCGAGCTGGAACGTCTTATGACAAAGCATATTTTTAGAAACAGGCCTACCAAACAGATATTGATGGAAATAGGCAAAATTGTCCTCAATCTCACAAAAGTGATGCATTTTTTAATCAGCTCACCCAAAATTAATGATAGATGATTATTATGTAAATGCCCTGTCGTGATTTTACCTGTTTCTATAAATATGTATGATTCGCTGTTTCGTAACACAAATCCACATTTATATCTTTGTTTCTTTTTCATGAATACCTTCTCCTGCACAGCCTGCAAAGGATAGTCTGCATTCTGAGCATCTCCAGGATTTTGTCTGATGGGAAAAGCTGAGTGCAATCCACACTGAAGGAACACTTGACCAAGCCACAGGAAGAACACACATTGAGCCAAGCCACAGGAGGGAGCGAGTGACCAAGCTCTGAAGAGAGCATGTGACCAGGCTCTGGAGGGAGCGAGTGACCAGGCTCTGGAGGGAGCGAGTGACCAGGCTCTGGAGGGAGCGAGTGATCAAGCTGTGAAGAAAATGCGGCTCACAGCTACGGAAAGAACATGTGACCAGATTAAGGAGAGAACACGTGACAACAAATCATCTGCGTCAGCCATGGAAAAGGCACATGAAGAGCAGCTGCTGAAGGATTCCCTCAGGCACGACATGAGAGACTTCTTCAGGCTGAAGACAGAGGACAGTATGGAAACCTTCCTAGGACAATTTAAAAAATGTCAGGACAAGGCTTTCAAGCGCGAAATGTTCCAAACAGCCATCTCGAAATGTGTGAAATATGACTGTGCTGACTGTTTTGTGGCACTATGCCAAGCACACTATGAAATTGGTTACGTAGTGAGCCTTGAAAAACAGGAAGACTGCGTTTTTGCCTACACCTCTGCAATAAATGGCAACAAGCTGAATTTCATCTCTAAAGTTTGCAAGGCACAGAGTTTTCTTCGGAGGGACTTGCGTCTTCTTTTGCTTGTGATCTTCCGAAAGAAAGCTTGGCATATCCTGGTGAGTGTGGATCTATTTCAAGTTCTACGTGGGCCATATTATGGCCACGCTGCTGGTGTTGTGGTGGAGAGGTGTGTCCAGGAATTGCTGGCTGACCAGTCCACTTGGCCCGGCATTGCTCCTGTGTTGGACTGTTGGTTCAGCTTAGAGTACAACCTTGACCGTTCAGAGATACAATCAGCGCTGATTCAGATGGAAAGACTATTCCCCCAAACTGGGTTTTCCGGTTTGAAAGACTGGTGTGTGGCCAATGGTTACTTCTGTCTGGCCTTTTGCCTGGCTATGTTCACTAGAGACTGGCCACTGATGGAGACGATAGTTAACAAACGTACCAGTCTGAACCTACCAGACTTTTTAATCAGGAAAGCAGTGAAGTTGGCCACTGAAGATGGACGGGCTTATTCCACAGGAGCACAATTGTTAAAGCACTTACCCGTGACAAAGGAAAATTTGTTGAGTAAACTTCTCTATGGTCGCCAACAGCTTGGTAGGGCTTGTGAAGATTTAGGTCTTTTGGACTGGGCTTGTGTACTAACAGACTTAAGCGAAACACATTTCCAGGATCTTTTACGACGGTGCCAAAATCCTGTTGTTATAGACTATGTTCTGCTTGAAGCCAGCTGGCAGGGATTCTCGAGCCTTACTTGGGAACTGAAAGACAGATGTTTTAATCCATCCACTCTTTTGCAAGTCCTGAATGAAGCTGTTATGAGAAGTCAGGTTGAGCTGACAGAGAATCTGTTGCCACGTGTAGACCCAAGCCAATCTCCATTCGAGGGCTACTATGACCACGAGATGAGTTCTCTGTTGTGTCTGGCTGTAGTATGGACATCACTTCCGGCCAAGATGAAGATTGTTCAGCTGTTGATATCATCAGGTGTTTCCACTTTTGAAAGAGACTTACCTGAAGAAAGTCCTTATGTTCTGTGGGCACAAACCTGCCCCTCTTTGTGGGCTTTGTGGCCTCGCCACTTGCCTACCGTCAAACTGCTCATACACTGTGGAGCCTATTCTCACAAAAGACTGCACAGAATCCGACAAAATCAACGCCTGCAGCAATACGCCACAACAAACGGAGTGGAACCTGTGTGGAAGCAGGGCTATGACTGCATTGTGGATGCTGCTGCCACGCCTTTCAGACTGGAGCACCTGGCAAGGTTAGCGGTGTCGCACCAAGTTGGATGTCACCCAGGGCGCTCCCAGAGGATCGATGCTCTGCCCCTGCCAGGACGCCTCAAGGACAGGGTGAGGTTCAAGGACCTTGCGGATTACACAGATGAAGAAGACAGGAATTAAGACTCTTCTTCTTCTTCTTCTGAGGAAAACTCTGACTCTTCTTAGTCTGATTAAGAAAAAGAAGTCTGAGAAGAAGAGAGAAGCGAAGACCCACAGAAGATAGAGAAGAAGCCTCAGAAGAAAAAGACCCAGACGAAGACCATAAAGATTAAGAAGAGGAGAGAAATGAAAACGGAGAAGAAGATTAAGAAGACCCAGAAGAAGAAAGAAACTGAAACTGAGAAAAAGATCCAGAAGAAGACGTAGAAGGATCCCATCAACATAATCGAAGAAGACACAGGCGAAGACCAGAAGAAGACGGAGAAGAAGGCATAGAAGAATACACAGAACACTTTAAGATAAACCCTGGTTGAAGACTTTTAAAGTCAAAAATTCGTGCTCTCTAAGGTATGTTCACTCACTCTTTCCTAACTTTATCCTTTTTTTATTTGGCCTGTCAGTCCGCCTGTTTGTCTGTAACTGTCTGTCCATCCATCTGTTAAATTATCCCTCTCTCCCTCCCCCTCTCTCTCTCCCTCCCTTTCTATCTCTCAATCTCTGTCTGTCTGTCTCTCTCCCCTGCTCTCTCCCGTTTTCTCTTTCTCCTCTCTCACCCCCCGCCCCTCCAGCTCTCCCTCTTTCTCATGCTCTGTCTGTCAATAGGTCTATCTGTCTACCTGTTAACTTATCTCCCCATCCTGTCACTTCTCTCCCCTCTTAGTAGTTCAAATTTATTTTTCGTCCTGCCTTCTCTCTCTCTCTATCTGCTTTCAACATTATTAATCCATTGTTATCAGTCTGGTTGTGGTTGCGATTATAATATAGTATAGCCCAGCGTATGTTTGTGTATTATGCAAGGTTGTTGGGTTTTTTTGCGGGGTGTGTGTGGGGGGGGGGGGGGGGGGGGGGTATGTGTCAGTGTCAGTGGGTGTGTGTGAACGTGGGTACATAAGTGTGATAATTGCTGCCATTTTTAAAGATGTTGTTGAAAAAGAAATTAAAATCGAAAATTTGTGCTCTCTAAGGTGTTTGGTGATTCATTGACCAAAACACTTTAAGATAGTACTCATATTTGTAGGTTATTCACTTGCATGCTATGTTGAAATGTATTGCTGTCCTCAATAGTTCAGTTCACTAGCAAAGTTGCTTAATTAAAATGATCGTGAAACTTTGTTCATTTGGCCGGCAAGCTATGACCGGTCATGTTAGCTGTTAATATTATCTCTGGATGGGAAATAAGACTTCATCTCAACTCATATTTGTTGCTTAGTCAAACATATGATATGAAAGCTCCAGAAGTTAGCTAAGTTTTTGTTTGAGTGAAGGTTTTTAAATTCTTCTGAGCACACTGTCTTAAAATATATTGCTTCCTGCAGCATTTCGGACCACTAGCAAAGTAAAATGATCATGAAGTTTTGTTCGTTTGAATTTTTTTTCTTCTCCAAACTGTTTGTGTATCTTTTTAAGAAAAATACTCATTCCTTTAAATACAGTAACTGTTAGCGTCTAAGAAGAAAGAAAGAAAGAAAAGCTTGATAGGTGTATTACCTTACTGTCTTGATTAGGCAACAAAGCAAGTTGTGGTTAAGGTAACATGGCCAAGACAAATAGGGTAGGTAGGTAGGTAGGACCTAACTTTGTTTTTAAAGGTCAAAATTAACAAAACACAAGAGCTCTCTCTCTCCCTCTCTCCCTCTCTCCCTCACTCTTACTCTCTTGTGTGTGTGTGTGTGTGTGTGTGTGTGTGTGTGTGTGTGTGGTGTGTGTGTGTGTGTGTGTGTGTGTGTGTGTGTGTGTGTGTGTCACATGGTGTGTGTCGTGAACATCGAGTAATTTAAAGTAAACAACCCAAAGAAATAAAACTTTCTCTTTCTGAACCAAATTGTTAGTTCTTCACTCCCAGCTCTTTGAGATCGCCGAGTGGTGTTGAAAACTCTAGTTCGAATGGTTCAGCTAAGATAGCTGAACCACCTCGGCAAGTGATAATGTTTTCCTTTCCTACATCCGGATGAATGTCCCGGAAAACATCCACGAACGTGTAAGATGCTTTGAAACTATGAAAGTGCTGATTACCCTCATATTTTCAGAAATATGAGCCTATGGCTATCTCTCTCTTTTGTTTTTGTTTTTTGACAAGGCCCAAAAAAAAATCATAGGGTCGGCCGAAAGAAATAGGGTAGGTAGGGATACCTTAACCACAACTATTTTTTGGGGGCCTTAGAGTACTTTTATGAAAGTTTACCATATGTCAGTGCTTTCTTATGTGTTAATCCGGTGCATCACGTTTTGCCCAATGACCTTTCGCCCAATCACGTTTTGCCCAATCACCTTTCGCCCAATTGGAAATTATACCGGTTTACATCCATCACGTTCCGCCCTAAAATCATGCAAGGAAATCAGGGAATTGAATCAATAATTTAATGGTTGAATCAAACAGATATTTAAAAAAGAAAGAAATACCAGAAGTGAATAAATGTTATTGCAGGTCTACTCTCTCATATCCACGGACGGACTCTCTCTCTCTCTCCTCTCTCTCTCTCTCTTCTCTCTCCTCTCTCTCTCTCTCTCTCTCTCTCTCTCTCTCTCTCTCTCTCTCTCTCTCACAACACATGAAGGCAGCGATGATCAGAGGACTGTCACATGTGCACGGCGTATGAGCAGGCATCAATGAACTCCATGAGATTCTTTTCTCCTCTGTCAAATGAGGCCTTGATTCTCTCCAGCCGCTCATTTTTCCTCTTGATGGCTCGTCTGGGAGGGGGTCTCGTTTGTGCCCCTGTCTCATGGCACGTAGTTCCTGTTCTATTTTGCCCTGTTCCCTGTATAGTTCCCGCACGATTTTGAACACATTGGGGTGTGCACAAGACACAGTGCCCTTCAGGTGTCGGTGCCAGGATTCGAGAGAATTGTTTGTTCTTATGTCATGTTTCATGTTGTCGTGGTGATTCCAAAGCGTTCTAGGAAATCTGCTGCTGATGTCTAGCCAAGCGTTGACGAAATAGTCGGCAAATGCAGTGCAAAGGGGACCGTTGGGAGCGTCTGCTTGTAGATCCACCCAGGCCTCATCAAGTCTCTGAAGTGGAACAAAGGCAAGTGCAGCACATCTTCTGATGTACCTCCTTGTTTCTGGATTGTTGGAGTACTCCTCAGCTCCTCCCATGGACTGGACCTTCCTCCACAAACACTGTCCATAATGGAACATGCACCCGACCATTGTAGACCTCGGCAACTCCAGACGGGCTGCCCGGATTATGGCTTGCTCGTAGTCGGATTGAAGTTTGGGTGGTTCAACCTCCAGTCCAAGGAACCTTGCCCGTGTTTTCACAAGCTGGAACAAGCGTTGGTAGATCCTCTGGGACTTATCTGGCAACAGGGCAAAGATAACTGGAAAGACTTTGCCTCCCTCGTCCACGTGAAAAGCGAACTGTGAGAAGAGTCGTGGACTGGTATCAAATGTTCCATCAACTAGTACTGTGTGTGCAGCACATGCGCGAGTCAGAGCTTGATCGGTTGCAAACAGCAATATCTTGTCTTCGGCACCGTCTTCAGCCTGCAGGAAATTGGTTCATCAGGGAGAGTCCTTAAGTTATCTGGAATCTGTATGTCAGCTCTTCTTTTTTGAAGAACCGGCTCGTTCCTCTTCCGAACCCTGTGAAGGGACATCCTACAGGAATTGTACACGGTAAGCTGGAAGCAAGATCCTCGGCTTGAGCTGGGTCCTCCATGACAGTCTCTTCTACCACTTCATCGTAGATCTTCTGTAGTGGTATTTGTGGCCGCTCAACAACTCGCTGTTTCATCTCTTCAATAGCATGCAACGATTTCACGGTTGTGGGAGAGAAAGGTGGATGGCCGTTGTGAGCGCTTGGTCCCTAAACACACAAAAACAGGCTGTACCCATGTATAACACAAGTATAAAGAGAGAGAGAGAGTGAGAGAGAGAGAGGAGAATGTGTGTGGTGTGTGTGTGTGTGTGTGTGTGTGTGTGTGGTGTGTGTGTGTGTTTTCACTGTTGTTGAGTGTACATAGGTATACAAGTGTGTGTGTGTGTGTGTGTGTGTGTGTGTGTGTGTGTGTGTGTGTGTGCGTGTGCGCGTGTGCGTGTGTGTGTGTGCGTGCGTGCGTGTGCGTGTTTGTGTGTGTGTGTGTGTGTGTGTGTGTGTGTGTGTGTGTGTGTGTGTGTGTGTGTGTGTTTCAGAGAGATAGAGAAGAAGAAAAACAGAGGATGATAATGACACTGGCTTTTACTTTCATTAGCTTCACAAGCTCTAATTGTTACATAAAACAGAATGAACACTGCACAAAGCACAAACTCAGAAAAGTGAAACAGTACATCATCATAATGAAAGAAACACAAATCATGGAATCAATGAGCAGACCTAACTAGTGTAACAGCATGTACCCCATTATGTATAATAGAGAGAGGAGAGAGAGAGAGCGAGAGAGAGAGAGAAAGAGTGGACACACTATGAAATCAGAATTTACAGGACACTTAAATGACAACAGAAAACAATCACTTACTTTGAGCACCTCTTCTTGATGTCTTGTCACGCATCGGGATGGACATCCGTCGACAGAGCAGCTCCAATATATTCTATCATTCTTCTTGTTTTTGGTACGAAATTTGTGAATTTGTAATTATTGCTTAAAAGCAAATTCTGTCCTCTCTTGCTTTTCACAAACTGTAAGGCCGTGTTGCTTTCGACAGGTTTCTGGCATATCTAGTCTGGATGTAATTAGTGTTTGTTCTGTGTATGCTTGTCTGTTAACTGTGTTCAAATCACTCACTCAGTTCATTCAACCCTTTGATTACTGTTCAAATCACTCACTCAGTTCATTCAACCCTTTGATTACTGTTCTCACTGTTCGTGCTTAGGAAACCATTTTGGGCGAACAGTGCTAGAGCAATTTGGGCGAACCGTGGCACATTCCGTTTGCTGAGCTTCGACTCGGAGGTACTCACTGATACGCAACGAGAACAAAGACTTGGGCAAAAGGTGATTGGGCGAAAAGTGATGTATGTTAATCTTATCAGCTTGTGTTATGACATGTCGGTTTGTACAGTCTGGATTAAGATATGATTATATTGGAGATGCCTTGCCCAGGGTACACCCAGAGTGACTTTAGGGTAGCTGGTGTGTGGGAAGGTCCCCAAAGGCCAACTAGTCCCTTTGGCTGCTGCACTGAGCGCCAGAACCAATGTTTCCTGTTGAATGGGCTGTGGGCCTGTGAAACTACATCACACTTTTACCCTATGGGTTGTTTAATCACATTCTAAACATTGTAACATGTGGAATAGAATGAATTAGCATAGATTTGTTTTCTTACCAATCTTTCATTCCAGCAAATGTGTTCCAAAATTTCAGTGTTGCACCTAAGCTGCAGAGCGAAAGCTAGTTAATGTTTTGAGTGGTTTTTTAGTCCGTCACCAAAGGTGATCGGACTATTGCGATGGGCTGGTTTGTATGTTTGTCTGTTTTTCTTTTTTTTCTTTCTGTCTGTCCCAAGGATATCTCCCGAACCGCTTGACCGAATCGCGTCAAAGTTTGTGTGCTGGTGTGTCACTATGAGAGGAAGGCATCCGCGCAAACCATTTGGCGGTTGTGACCTTGACCGTGGCGTACGACCTTGAAAACCGAAAATATTTAAGGGGCCATTACTCCCACACCGTTGGTGTTAGAGTATTCAAATTTGGCATGGAGGTACTTTGGCGTATGATCGTTCTGATGGTAGTATGCCGATCAAGGTCAAGGTCACGTTCCGGGAGATCGGTAGGCCTTGAAAGTGGTAGGGGTCTACAAATTGGGTTTTCAGCCATATTTTCCACATTTGTACTTAACAGAAGCGCTTCATATTGTGTGTGGCACTGTATACCCTAGAGTATAAATCATCCGAGCATACATTATCGCCATGCTGACCTTGACCTTGAAGTGTGACCTTGAAAACCGAAATTTCCTTCTTTGCGCTATATATTATTGTCCAAGCTGTATTTCGTGAACTACAAGACATAAGCTCTTCAAATGTTGTGTCAGGATGTGGATGAATGAAACTTTGTTTAACGTCCTCCGCCCTGGAGCAGGCACAGAGGCAGACAGACAGAGAGAGAAAGACAGAGACAGACAGACAGACAGAGAGAGAGAGAGAGAGAGAGACAGAGAGAGAGACACATAGACATACAGAGACATGAGACACATAGAGAGAGACAAACAAAGACACAGAGAGAGACAGACAGATAGACTATGTAAGAGAGAGAGAGAGAGAGAGGAGAGGGAGAGAGAGAGAGAGAGAGAGAGAGAGAGAGAGAGAGAGAGAGAGAGAGAGAGCACCCCCCCCCCCTCACTCATTAGTCTTGGAAAGGCCTACTACTTTTGAATCGTGTGGTAAACTATGAGAGAGAGAGAGAGAGAGAGAGTGAGAGAGAGAGAGAGAGGAGAGAGTGGTGGTGAGGGGGAGGTGGGGGGCGGGAGAGAGAGAGAGAGAGAGGGGGGAGACATACAGACAGACAGACAGACAAACACACACACACAAAGAGAGACAGACAGACAGAGAGCAAAGAGGACAACT
>CM065705.1:3380872-3388372 GCA_017654935.2 Phymorhynchus buccinoides | reverse complement strand
GAGCCACCCCCCCCCCCCCCCCGCCCCCCACTCATTAGTCTTGGAAAGGCCTACTACTTTTGAATCGTGTGGTAAACTATGAAGAGAGAGAGAGAGAGAGAGAGAGAGAGAGAGAGAGAGAGAGAGTGGTGGTGGGGGGAGAGAGAGGGGGGGGGGGGAGACATACATACAGACAGACAGACAGACAGACAGACAAACACACACACACAAAGAGAGACAGACAGACAGAGAGCAAAGAGGACAACTGCTGTTCCAGTTGGATGAATGAAAATTTGTTTAACGTCCTCCGCCCCGGAGCAGGCACAGAGGCAGAGAGAGAGAGAGAGAGAGAGAGAGAGAGAGAGAGAGAGAGAGAGAGAGAGAGAGAGAGAGAGAGAGAGAGAGAGATAGACAGACAGAGACAGACAGACAGACAGAGAGAGAGAGAGAGAGAGACAGACAGAGAGAGAGACACATAGACATACAGAGACATGAGACACATAGAGAGAGATAGACAAAGAGAGAGAGAGAGAGAGAGAGAGAGAGAGAGAGGAGAGAGAGAGAGAGAGAGAGAGAGAGAGAGACAGACAGACAGACAGACAGACAGACAGACAGCGAGATATAGGCCCTACAAATTAAGACAGAGAGAGAGAGCGGGGGGGGGGGGGGGGGGGGGGGGGGGGGGACAGAGACAGAAAGCAAGAGAGAGACACAGACATACAAACATACACAGAGAGCGCGCGCACACAACCCCCACCCCCACCCCCACCCCCACCCCACCCCTTTGTGGTCGTCTGTTTTTTGTTGTTGTTTTTGTTTTTCTTTCTGTCTGTCCCAAGGATATCTCCCGAACCGCTTGACCGAATCGCGTCAAAATTTTGTGTGGAGGTGTGCCACCTTAATAGGAAGAGATCCGCGCAAACCATTTTGCCGTCATGACCTTGACCTTGTTTGTTGTTGTTTTTGTATGGGTTTTTTCTTTTTTGTTTCATATGTCAATATTGTTAATGGAGATAAGTTAATTAGCGGTTTAAAAAAAATGATTCACATGTGAAATTCCAGCAACTGTGTGTGTGCATGCATATATGTGTGTATGTGTATGTGTGGTGTATCTGTGCATGATGGTATTATGTGCCTGTCTATATGGCGATGAGTACTGTTAAAAACATTTTATTATTTTTTTCGGAGCCCATGTAATACTATGTTGATGTGTACTGTTATGGGGTCGTTTGGGCTATTGTTTGTAATGTTTGATGCCACAGGTGTGAATGGTATGTATATTCATTTTCTTGTGCCCCCAGGTTTTTAAAAAATAAAGTTGATTTGATTTGATTTGATTTGATTCGAATTGTGTGTGGTACTGTATACCCTAGAGAAGAAAACATCCGAGCATAAATTATCACCATGCTGACCTTGACCTTGAAGTGTGACCTTGAAAACCGAAATTTCCTTCTTTGCGCTATATGTTTCTTCTTCAAGCTGTATCTCGTGAACTAGAAGACAGAATCCCTTCCAATTTTGTGTCAGGATGTGACACTCTACGGGGTGTCGCAAGTGCGTGGCATCGCTGGTGACGGACATGTCTGCCGCTCGGCGACGCCCTTGTTTTTTGTTTTTTTATAGCCGTGGCTGACTATAGAGAGACATTGGAGACTAACATTTCTTGCATGAGAATGAACGTCGTTGGTCAAAGGTCAAGGTCACTGGAGCCGAAAATGCTGCCGCGCGGCTGATGATGTAGCGTCTTAACGCTCTAGGTATGGTCACAACACACCTACTATTTTTCGCTCTTTTCTCATTGCAACATAGTGATATGCAAGTCATATTGTTACCAGTGTATTGCTGTATTGCCTTGGAAGAAGTGTATCACTGTGTTGCCATGGGGAAAGAGCAATAAATAACAACGTGTATTGTGACCATTTGATGCTTTAGATTGTTATCAATGTTCGACCGTTGCTGGATATAAAAAATTGATTTTCAATGTCATCACGTGTTCTGTGTGTGTGTGTGTGTGTGTGTGTGTGTGTGTGTGTGTGTGTGTGTGTGTGTGTGTGTGTGTGTGTGTGTGTGTGTGTGTGTGTGTGTGTGTGCGTGTGTGTGTGCGTGTGTGCGCGTGCGTGCGTGTGCGTGTGCGTGGGTGCGCGTGCGTGCGTGTGTGTGCACGCGTGTGTGTGTGTTTGCGCGCATGTATTTGTGTATGTGTGTGCGCGCGCGCGTGCGCGCGCTCTCGCGCTCTCCCTAGTAACGGTAACGCCTAGTAACGGTAACGCCAAGTACTGGTAACGCTGAGTACAGCAAATTTGAAGCGATTCGGTTAAGAAACGGCAGAGTTATAAGGCCCCATTTCCCGTTGGCGCTGCAGTGAGAGTGACGCGCTCTCCCGATTCTCTTTATTTTTGCTGCCAGGATTTGCCCCGTCCTCAGCAAGCCTGACAGCAAATGTGAAGCGATTCGGTTAAGAAACGGCGGAGTTATTTGTAAAAATGTGAAGCGGCGTATATCGCGTGCGTTTCTGAATCGATCGCTTTCGATTTGGCACGTCGATAGCCCTCGTCCCCGGTCATGTACCTGCCAAATGTGAAGGCAATCGGTCCAGACATACCGGAGATACGGGCACCGGGCACCGAGAGGCCGGTGGATACGAAGTTCCGCGCTTTTGCCAAACCGCGATGATGACTAGCGCAACGCCAGGTACCGGTAACGCCTAGTAACGGTAATGCCTAGTACTAGTAATGCTGAGTACAGGTAACGCTGAGTACAGCAAATTTTAAGCGATTCGGTTCAGAGTTGGCGGAGTTATAATGCCCCGTTTCCCGTTGGCGCTGCTCTGAGAGTGACACGCTCTCCCTAGTAATGGTAACACCTAGTAACAGTAACGCCAAGTACTGGTAATGCTGAGTACAGCAAATTTGAAGCGATCCGGTTAAGAAACGGCAGAGTTATAAGGCCCCGTTTCCCGTTGGCGTTGCTCTGAGAGTGACGCACTCTCGCGATTCTCTTCAAATTTGCTGCCCGGCTTTGCCCCGGCCACAGCAAGCCTGACATTCGGTTAAGAAACGGCGGAGTTATTTGTGAAAAGGTGAAGTGGCATATATCGCGCGCGTTTCTGAATCGATTCGCTTCTGGTTTGGCACATCTATAGTCACCGTCCCCGGTCATCTATCTGCTAAACTTGAAGGCAATTGGTCCAGAAATACCGGAGATACAGGCACCGAGAGGCCGGTGGATACGCGTTTCGCACATTTGCCAAACCGCGCAAATGACACGGCCGCCTCAGTTGCCGGGCTGATAGCAAATTTGAAGCGATTCAGTCGAAAAACGGCGGAGTTATAAGGCCCATTCCACACACACACACACACACAAGGACAGTTGTCTTTTTATTATAACTAGAGCAACGTTGTGTACCGGTAACGCCAAGTACTGGTAACGCTGAGTGCAGCAAATTTGAAGCGATTCCGTTAAGAAACGGCAGAGTTATAAGGTCCTGTTTCCCATTGGCGCTGCTCTGAGAGTGACATGCTCTCCCTAGTAACGGTAACGTCAAGTACTGGTAACGCTGAGTACAGCAAATTTGAAGGGATTCGATTAAGAAATGGCAGAGTTATAAGGTCCTGTTTCCCGTTGGCGCTGCTCTGAGAGTGACGCGCTCTCCTGATTCTCTTTTAATTTGCTGCCAGGCTTTGCCCCGGCCACAGCAAGCCTGACAGCAAATTTGAAGCGATTCGATTAAGAAACGGCGGAGTTATTTGTGAAAAGGTGAAGCGGCGTATATCGCGCGCGTTTATGAATTGAATCGATTTGATTTGGCACACAGATCGTCACCGTCCCCGGTCATCTATCTTCCAAATGTGAAGGCAATCCGTCCAGAAACACCAGAGATACGGGCGCCGAGAGGCCAGCGGATACGCGTTTCGCGCATTTGCCAAACCGCGCAAATGACACGGCCACATTGGTTGCCGTTGCCGTCGCCCCGTTAGGGCTCACAGCAAATTTGAAGCCATTCGGTAGAAAAACGGCGGAGTTATAAGGCCCGTTTTGTGTTTCACACAGACAGACACAAGCTTGCCTTTTTATTATATGAGTACACGGATTCTATATTTAATGTGTAGTGTCCATGATGAGTATGATGTCTCTCTTTATGTCTCTGTCTCAATTTTTGTCTCTGATATTAGTCTGTCTCTGATTCTCTCTCTCTCTCTCTCTGAGTCTCTCTCTCTCTCTCCCTGAGTCTCTCTCTCTCTCTCTCTCTCTCTCTCTCTCTCTCTCTCTCTCTCTCTCTCCCCCCCCAGCCTAAAAATTCTTTTCCTTGTAAAATAAAGTTTTTAGAGTCTGAGTCTCTCTCTCTGATTCACCCCCCCCCTCTCTCTCTCTCTCTCTCTCTCTCTTATGTACACACACACACACACACGCACACGCACGCACGCACACGCACGCACACGCGCGCACACGCACACACACACGCACACACACACACACACACACACACACACACACACACACACACACACGGTGTAGAGTGGCACAGTGGTGTAGAGTGGCACAGTGGTGTAGAGTGGCACAGTGGTGTAGAGTGGCACAGTGGTGTAGAGTGACACAGTGGTGTAGAGTGGCACAGTGGTGTAGAGTGGCACAGTGGTGTAGAGTGGCACAGTGGTGTCGCGTTCGCTTCGTGTCAAGTAAACCCGAGTTCGAACCTGGGTACAGGGGATTTTTTCCTCTCATTCTGCACTAGGCTTTAACGGTCTGAACGTGGAGTCTTTCGGATGAGACGATAAACCGAGGTCCCGTGTGCCCATGCACTTAGCATACGTTAAACCCAGTGGCAACAAAAAAGTTGTCATTTGGTCCAAAATTTACCCACCCCCCTCCCTCATCAGTGACAAAAATCGCATGCAAATAAACATGCAAAAAAAAAACAAAAAATTGGGTGGCGCGCCTCTGGCTGCGACGCGCTCTACAAGTGGGAGCAACCCGAATTTCACAGAGACAGAGATAAATATCCCTCTCTCTCTCTCACTACGCCCAACTAAGAATATCGCGCGCTAAGCCCCTACTGGTTTGACTCCCCCCTGGTGGTCAAATCATCGTCCTAAGTTGAGCATCGAGATCGGCAGTGGCCAGAGACTATCGTCATACCAGAGCCTGTGTATATGTTACAGTCAAAATGAGAAATTAGTCATTACGGGTAATGCCTGAAAATTTCAGTCATTTCCGGAACTACCTGTTTCAAACAGCCATTACTGGAAATGGCTAAAATTTTCAGTCACTACCAGTAATGCCTGAAAATTGTCTCCAGTCAATACCGGAAATGACTAAACACAAAACACCATATTGAACCTTATGGTTTTTAATTTATGATGCATTCAATCAGAAAAATAAACGAATTTTAAGGCTAAAAGCAAGTCTATGAACACGATAATACATAAAGTCAGAACAATAAATATTTTTTTCAAGGCTAAAAGCAAGTCTTTGAACACAATCACACATAATCATGCAGAGCCTGTCTAAAAAAATAACTAAAGATTACTACATTGAGTGTGACAGTCAAATCGGTCACTCGTTCAAAACAGATGCAACTTTGTGAATTAATATGCTTTTTTCCGTCTTATGAAATGGAAAGAAGGCTGATGTTAACCCTAAACTTTTAATAAGACTGAAAAAGCAGTTTATCAGTGTAATGTTTGCAACAAATATCAGAGGGGGGAGGAGGGTTTGAAATTAAGTTTGAAATTAATAGTTTGCGTTTTATAAGACAGAAAGAAGCATTTGGGAACCGTTGGCATCTGTTTTGAACGAGCGACTGATTTGACTGCGACATCGAGTCATCTCAAAAGCTTATTTGTTGCATCTGTTGAAGCCATGGTCTCTGAATGATTGTGAGCCAGAATGGCAAAACCAGTTTGTGGTGAATACTTGTCAAACAGTTTAGGAGAGAAGGCCCAAAGTTTGGGCCCCCAAACTTTGATACAAAAATATTGCCTTAAAAAAAGGAGTATAAGCTCACCCACCCCTTTGCACAAATTGAGGCACTGTGTGTGTGTGTGTGTGTGTGTGTGTGTGCGTGTGCGTGTGTGTGTGTGTGTGCGTGCGTGCGTGCGTGCGTGTGTGTGTGTGTGTGTGAGAGAGAGAGAGAGAGAGAGTGTATGTGTGTGTGTGTGTGTGTGTGTGTGTGTGTGTGTGTGTGTGTGTGTGTGTGTGTGTGTGTGTGTGTGAGTGTGCGTGTTGTTAATTGAACATTTGCACATACGTTGCTTAAAGAGCCCATAATATGCCAAAAACAAATCCTTCAAACGGGATTAGAGGTCACCAAGAAAAAATTCTACACAGTTTCTCTTGGTACACAAATCAAGCAGCAAAGTGGGGGAGGGGGAGGGGGTTTACACTTTTTCCTTCCAAACAGGAGATGGGTTTGTACTAAAAGATGGGCTAATACTCAGTATTTTACTGCAATCAACACTTTCCCATTCTGGCTGACATGCATTTCCCATTCTGCCTGATATCTAGTTCAGCCAGATGGGTAAACCCAGACCATTTCCCATATTGGCTGACATTCAGGCAGAATGGGTACAAACTCCTCTTGAATTTCAGGCATTACCGGTAATGACTAATTTTTTTAGCCATTTCCAATATTGGCTGATTGAAACAGGTAGCTCCGGAAATGACTAAAAATTCCAGGCATTACCCGTAATGACTAATTTCTCATTTTGACTGTAACATATATACATAGGCTATGGTCACACAAAGAAAACCCGTGTCCCATATGCGCCTTCCCAGGTCGAGAGGACGTAAAATTCAAATTCACCACAAAGAAAAACTACGACTCCGTCTAGTCTTTGGACGGACCAAGACAACCACTCTACGTCACAGTCCACGTAACGTGTAGGGACACGTGACCTCCGCCTCAATGTGGGCTGTTCGCTGAGTCATTCAGTGGTGGACCGGTCAGTAGGCAAGCTAGACAGGTCAACAGCATGACCATGTCCATGACCATGTTTTGTACTATTGTAGACACAGCGCTGACTGACTAAACCGTTTTAGCAATCGCCTTGGATTACATCGTGAGTATTATTTTGTCAAATCATTCCAATAAGGCCGTGCATACACATAAGCGGATATTCCATGCGGAAACCCGTCCGCAATCCATAGATAAGTGAAACAAAGAAAGGAAAAGATTTGCGCACGTGTCCGAATTTCCCTATATGCGTAAACTTTTATCCTTCTTTCTTCCACTTATTTAGGGTTCTACGGTATGCGTCTAATGTGAACCCGACCTTAGGCTTACTTTTTACAATAATTACTTTAATGGTTGTTCTGAGATACGAGTAATAACGGGAAAATAGGAAACGGCAGTAGGTGAAGACGGGGGTAAAAAGCCCATGGGCGGGTTAGAAGCCCATGAAATCCCAGATGAAGCCAAATTTCAGTCACATTTTGCCCATGAAACGAGTCTTAAGCATTCCTCTCACGGGCAAATTTGACTGACATTTTCTTTATTTCATGAGATAATTGGCATGGGCTTCT
>CM065705.1:3370872-3375872 GCA_017654935.2 Phymorhynchus buccinoides | reverse complement strand
ATTTCATCCAAAAAGCTGCAAAGTGGGTTACTAAAGTAGAACGGGCTTACTCCACAGGAGCAGAGTTGTTGAAGCACTTACCCGTGACAAAGGAAAATACTTGGGTGTTGGATGACAACTTCTCTGGTCATAAAGAGCTTGGCAAGGCTTGTGAAGATATCGGTCTTCTTGACTGGGCTTGTGTGCTGCTAGACTGTGATGATGCGCATGTCCGGGAGCTTCTACAACAGTGTCAAAACCCTGATGTGATAGACATTGTTTTGGCTGAAGCCAGTCAGTGTGGAAACTGGAGCCTTGCTTTGGAACTGGAGGTGAGATGTTTTGATCCATCTGTCCTTTTGGATGTTCTGACACAAACAGTTTGGGAAGGTCAGATTGAGCTGGCTAAGAAAATATTAGGACGCGTAGACCCGAGCCAGGCTAAAATTTGCAGTACGTCTTCTATATTGACCATGGTAGCAGACTGTAAACCAGTTCGGGTTAAGATGAAGATGTTTCGGCTGTTGATATCATCAGGTGTCTCCACTTTTCTAAGAGACTTACCTGAACAACATCCTCACCCTTACTATGCACAATCCAGCGAATGCCCTTCTTTGAGGGATTTGGAAAATTGCCACCTGCCAACCATCAAGCTGCTCATGAGCAGTGGAACCTATTCTCATAGAAGACTGCACAGAATCCGACAAAATCAACGTCTTCAACGCTACGCCGAGAAAGACAGTGTGGAACCTGTGTGGAAGCAGGGCTATGAGCTCATGGTGGATGCTGCTGCCACGCCTTTCAGACTGAAGCACCTGGCAATGTTCGCGGTGTCACACCGAGTTGGATGTCACCCAGGACGCTCCCAGAGGATCGATGCTCTGCCCCTGCCAGGACCCCTCAAGGACAAGGTGAGGTTCAAGGACCTGCTCTCTGATTACACTGATGAAGAGGCCGAAAATGACACTGAAGAAAACAGAGATGAAGGAAGACTTCTCTGACTCTTTTGATTCTGATTAAGAAGAAGTCTGAGAAGAAGAGAGAAACAAAGACCTGCAGAAGAAGAGAGAGAAAATGGCTGCAGTGTAAGCATCCAATTCGTGTGCTGCGGGAGTTTTTTTAAGGATTTGTGGGCATTATGGTCTCGAACCTGTTATGATAATGTGCTGGAAGTTACTGTGATTTACTTATTGTGTGGTAATGGACGAGAATATTTCTGTTATAGTAAGTACTTCTGTGTGAAACTTTGGTTGTCGATGGATTTGGGAGTTAGAATGACACTGGTGGTTTTTTTTGCTGTGTCATTTCCCAGTGTTGACATGCTATTCTTCACTTTCCCATGCATGAGGTCAAGTTGTCTTCTCCTTTTTGTGTGTGTGCACGACTTTCTGAAGTGAGATGCACTGCTCAGGCTGTTCCATTCTAATAACGTGGAGCTGGCTCTGTGTTTGAATGCGTGTTTATTCAAGTTGAATGTCGGTCAAGTTTGTTTACATCAACACTGATGTCAACATAGTGGTGATTGATGTTAACAATATGACTGGTGATTATGATGATTGATGTTAACATGGTGGCTGGTGATTATGATGATTGATGTTAACATGGTGGCTGGTGATTATGATGATGATGATGACTGATGTTAGCATGGTTACCAATGATGATGATTATTGTGTTAACATGACTGGTGATGATGATTGTGTTAACTTGATGACTGGTGATTATGACGATTGATGTTAAGATGATGACCAGTGGTGATGATGATTGATGATGATGATAATGATATTGATGATTGATGTTAACATGATAACTAGTGATTATGATGGTTGATGTTGATGATTTTGTTAACATGATGACTGCTGGTGGCAATCAAACCACTGGGGGCTTATCACGCAGTGTTCTTAGTTTTTAGAGAGAGAGAGGGAGATGAGTCCCACGCTCTCTCTCTCTCTCTCTCTCTCTCTCTCTCTCTCTCTCTCTCTCTCTCTCTCTCTCTCTCTCTCACACACACACACACACACACACACACACACACACACACACACACACACACACACACACACACACACACACACACACACACACACACACACACACACTATGCCCAACTAAGAATATTGCGTGATAAGCTCCTAGTGGTTTGATTGCCCCCCTGGCGGTCAAATCCGCATCCTAAGTTGCTCATTGAATTGCATGCTATATTAAAATGTATTGCTGTCTGCAGCATTTTGGGTCACTAGAAGAGCTGCTTAATTAAAAAGACTATGGAGTTTTGGCAAGCTGTTTATGTTTTTAACTGACATGAGAACTTATTCCTTTAGATACAGTAACTGTTAATAACATTTTGTCGATGTGTGATAAAGAAAATATATACAGAAAGGGAGAAAGGCTTCGCACACGTGGTATTCTATTGTTCTGATTAGACTGCCTCTGTAGATACAGCTTACTGTGTGTCAGTGCTTTCAAGGTACCTGAGTCTGTTTCCTTAGTTGTTCTTCGTAGCAGGTTGTGTCGTGACGTGATTGGACTGCCTCTGTAGATACAGCTTACCGTGTGTCAGTGCTTTCAAGATACCTGAGTCTGTTTCCTTAGTTGTTCTTCGTAGCAGGTTGTGTCGTGACGTGATTGGACTGCCTCTGTAGATACAGCTTACCGTGTGTCAGTGCTTTCAAGATACCTGAGTCTGTTTCCTTAGTTGTTCTTCGTAGCAGGTTGTGTCGTGACGTGATTGGACTGCCTCTGTAGATACAGCTTACCGTGTGTCAGTGCTTTCAAGATACCTGAGTCTGTTTCCTTAGTTGTTCTTCGTAGCAGGTTGTGTCGTGACGTGATTGGACTGCCTCTGTAGATACAGCTTACTGTGTGTCAGTGCTTTCAAGATACCTGAGTCTGTTTCCTTAGTTGTTCTTCGTAGCAGGTTGTGTCGTGACGTGATTGGACTGCCTCTGTAGATACAGCTTACTGTGTGTCAGTGCTTTCAAGGTACCTGAGTCTGTTTCCTTAGTTGTTCTTCATAGCAGGTTGTGTCGTGACGTGATTGGACTGCCTCTGTAGATACAGCTTACCGTGTGTCAGTGCTTTCAAGATACCTGAGTCTGTTTCCTTAGTTGTTCTTCGTAGCAGGTTGTGTCGTGACGTGATTGGACTGCCTCTGTAGATACAGCTTACCGTGTGTCAGTGCTTTCAAGATACCTGAGTCTGTTTCCTTAGTTGTTCTTCGTAGCAGGTTGTGTTGTGACTTGATTGGACTGCCTTTGCTGTGTGTCAGTGCTTTCAAGATACCTGAGTCTGTTTCCTTAGTTGTTCTTCGTAGCAGGTTGTGTCGTGACGTGATTGGACTGCCTCTGTATATACAGCTTACTGTGTGTCAGTGCTTTCAAGATACCTGAGTCTGTTTCCTTAGTTGTTCGTAGCAGGTTGTGTCGTGACGTGATTGAACTGCCTCTGTAGATGCAGCTTACCGTGTGTCAGTGCTTTCAAGATACCTGAGTCTGTTTCCTTAGTTGTTCTTCTTATCAGGTTGTGTTGTGACTTGTCCACAGGCTATATCAGGCAGAAGAAAACAACATTGCATGTATTGCCTCTTGCATGCGAATTCTTTCAATGTTTTTATGAGTACCTGTAAGGATATGAAGTAGTGTAGCTGGGCCTCTGTGGTTTACATTCAATCCAAAATGTCTCTAGGCTCAAGGGAAAGAGAAAAAAGATTTCTTGCTTAAGGAGGGAGGGGGCGTTTTGCCCCACCTTACCTTGCATACAGGAGGGAGAGGGCGTTTTGCCCCACCTTTCCATACATACAGGAGGGAGAGGGCGTTTTGCCCCACCTTACCTTACATTGGGGGAAGGGGGCGTTTTGCCCACCTTACCATACATACAGGAGGGAGGGGGCGTTTACTACTTACCATACATACAGGAGGGAGGGGGCGTTTACTACTTACCATACATATAGGAGGGAGGGGGCGTTTACTACTTACCATACATACAGGAGGGAGGGGGCGTTTACTACTTACCATACATACAGGAGGGAGGGGGCGTTTACTACTTACCATACATACAGGAGGGAGGGGGCGTTTACTACTTACCATACATATAGGAGGGAGGGGGCGTTTACTACTTACCATACATACAGGAGGGAGGGGGCGTTTACTACTTACCATACATACAGGAGGGAGGGGGCGTTTACTACTTACCATACATACAGGAGGGAGGGGGCGTTTTGCCCACCTTACCATACATACAGGAGGGAGGGGGCGTTTACTACTTACCATACATACAGGAGGGAGGGGGCGTTTACTACTTACCATACATACAGGAGGGAGGGAGCGTTTTGCCCACCTTACCATACATACAGCAGGGAGGGGGCGTTTACTACTTACCATACATACAGGAGGGAGGGGGCGTTTACTACTTACCATACATACAGGAGGGAGGGGGCGTTTACTACTTACCATACATACAGGAGGGAGGGGGCGTTTTGTCCCACCTTACTATACATACAGGAGGGAGGGGGCGTTTACCCCCACTTACCATACATACAGGAGGGAGGGGCGTTTTGCCCACCTTACCATACATACAGGAGGGAGGGGGCGCTTACTACTTACCATACATACAGGAGGGAGGGGGCGCTTACTACTTACCATACATACAGGAGGGAGGGGGCGTTTACTACTTACCATACATACAGGAGGGAGGGGGCGTTTACTACTTACCATACATACAGGAGGGAGGGGGCATTTTGTCCCACCTTACTATACATACAGGAGGGAGGGGCGTTTACCCCCACTTACCATACATACAGGAGGGAGGGGCGTTTTACCCCACCTTACCACACATGTGGGAGGGAGGGGCGTTCTACCCCACTTTACCACACATGGGAGGCAGGGGAGTTTTACCCCACCTTACCATACATACGGAAGGGAGGGGGCGTTTTGCCCCACCTTACCATACGTACGTCAGTCTGTCGATTCCGATTATGACTTCCAGAAAACAGATGCCTAGCCCAGGGTACATCCACTATGACTTCC
>CM065705.1:3245872-3365872 GCA_017654935.2 Phymorhynchus buccinoides | reverse complement strand
TCATTGTGTGTAGAACAGCTCTTCTTGTTATAATGATTGATGTTGATCATTGTGTGTAGAACAGCTCTTCGTGTTATAATGATTGATGTTGATCATTGTGTGTAGAACAGCTCTTCTTGTTCTGTTGATTGATGTTGATCATTGTGTGTAGAATAGTTCTTCTTGTTCTATTGATTGATGTTGATCATTGTGTGTAGAACAGTTCTTCTTGTTCTATTGATTGATGTTGATCATTGTGTTTAGAACAGTTCTTCGTGTTCTATTGATTGATGTTGATCATTGTGTGTAGAACAGTTCTTCGTGTTCTATTGATTGATGTTGATCATTGTGTGTAGAACAGTTCTTCTTGTTCTATTGATTGATGTTGATCATTGTATGTTAAAGAGTTCTTCGTGTTCTATTGACTCATGTTTAGCATTGTCTGCAGAACAGTTCTTAATCTGCAGGTTTGAAGGTTTGATTTTGAATGAATAAAAAAAAGTTAATGGAATATTGAAGTGTTGTGTGTGTGTGTGTGTGTGTGTGTGTGTGTGTGTGTGTGTGTGTGTGTGTGTGTGTGTGTGTGTGTGTGTGTGTGTGTGTGTGTGTGTGTGTGTGTGTGTGTGTATGTGTGTGTGTGATGGAGTGCATGTGCGCGCGTGTGTCTCTGTGTTGAAACACAACAACGGAGAGAAAGAGAGGGGGAGGGGAGAGGAAGAGAGTGGTTTTTGCAAAAGAAATGAAAGGGCGAATAAGGCATTTGCCACGAGTGTTCGTTCTCTATACTAGACTACTAATTTTGCCCGCACTCGTTCTGCCCGAGTTACGTCGACCTTTCTAATTCAACTCTCTAAATTCAACTCAGTGAAATTCAAGGTCGCCGTCACGCGGCAAATGCCCTATTGGCACTCCAGTTTTTACTCCACAAAGCTCCAGTCGGGACGTCCCCCATACCTTTTGCCCCCTCCCTTCCCTATCCCAACACCTTCACCCCCACCCCAATCCAGTCCACCTCCCCACAAAACAACTTATGACACACTGTCCACTCTTCCTTTTAACCCCATTACAACAAATGTCACAGCCCCCCCCCCCCCCCCCCCCCCCCACCAACAAGGGGTTGTTCTATTACATCACAGCCACGTTGAACACATCTTTCAATCACCCTCTCTCCTTCCCTTCCTTCGCCTGGTAGTACCACCACCCCTCTCTCTCTCTGTCTCTGCTGGTACACACACAGTCTCTTTCTTCATCCTTCTCTTTCTTTCCCTCCCTCTCTCAATCTGTTCTTCCTTTTCTATTATTGTCCTTATGTGGCCAGCCCCCCCCCCCCCCCCCCCCCCTCTCCCCTCTCATAGGCTAACCCCTGCATGTGTAGCTAGCATTTCTTCTTACACATGTACACACGCATGCACACACGCGCGCGCGCGCACGCATGCATACGCTCATATACATACACATCTCACACACACAATTCACACATGCGCACGCACACATACACCACACACACACACGTGCACGCCCACACATGCGTCTAAACAGAGGTCGTTCGCCAGAGATCAGCTAGACCAGCAGAAGCCATCTTTTTATTTAATTGTGCCTGACGAAGGTGTAAGTTTCAATATTTTCGCACAATCAAAGTTTGCTCTTCGTTTTTCTTTTGCTTTTGAGATGTCGTCCTAATCCTATCCCTATCCCGACCGTAAGTTCTAACCCTAACCACAACAGTCGGATGAACACTTAACTTGTGCTTTTGTTCTCACATCCAGAAAGTTTCCGTCAATTATGTTGGTGATGAAATTTGTTAAAATCATTTATTTCGGTTGTTTACAGTTCTAACCCTATCCCTTAATACCCCATTTCTAACCCTATCCCTCTTCTGGTCGATCAATTCTAACCCTATCCCTATTCGCCGACTTGGCGAACGACCTCCGTTTAGAGCTGGGTTTTTTCAATCCGCCAATCTATGCGTGGGGTGGGGGGGGGGGGGAGAGAGAGAGAGAGAGAGGAGAGAGAGAGAGAGAGAGAGAGAGAGAGAGAGAGAGAGAGAGAGAGAGAGAGAGAGAGAGAGAGAGAGAGAGAGACACTTGATGACATTGAAAATCAAACTTTTATATCCAGCAACGGTCGAACATTGATAACAATCTAAAGCATCAAATGGTCACAATACGCGTTGTTATTTATTGCTCTTTCCCCATGGCAACACAGTAATACACTTCTTCCAAGGCAATACAGCAATACACTGGTAACAATATGACTTGCATATCACTATGTTGCAATGAGAAAAGAGCGAAAAATAGTAGGTGTGTTGTGACCATACCTAGAGCGTTAAGACGCTACATCACCAGCCGCGCGGCAGCATTTTCGGCTCCAGTGACCTTGACCTTTTGACCAACGACGTTCATGTGGGAACTTAGTCTTAATATGCTTAGTACCTATTCTCTTGCAAAAATGTTAGTCTCCAATGTTGCTCTATAGTCAGCCAGGGCAAAATAAAAACACCACTCAAAACATTAACTAGCTTTCGTTCTGCAGCTTAGGTGCAACACTGGAATTTTGGTACACATTTACTGGAATGAAAGATTGGTAAGAAAACAAATCTGTGCTAATTCATTCTATTCCACATGTTACAATGCATAGACTGTGATCAAACAACCCATGGGGCAAAGTGTGGTGTAGTTTCACAGGCCCACAGGAGACATTGAATACAATGCATAGACTGTGATCAAACAACCCATGGGGCAAAGTGTGGTGTAGTTTCACAGGCCCACAGGAGACATTGAATACAATGCATAGACTGTGATCAAACAACCCATGGGGCAAAGTGTGGTGTAGTTTCACAGGCCCACAGGAGACATTGAATACAATGCATAGACTGTGATCAAACAACCCATGGGGCAAAGTGTGGTGTAGTTTCACAGGCCCACAGGAGACATTGAATACAATGCATAGACTGTGATCAAACAACCCATGGGGCAAAGTGTGGTGTAGTTTCACAGGCCCACAGGAGACATTGAATACCAGGAGATATTTGCTCTGGCTCTCAGTGCAGCAGCCAAAGTTGGCCTTTGGGGACCTTCCCACACACCAGCTACCCTAAAGTCACCCAGGATGTACCCTGGGCAAGGCATCTCCAATGTAATCATATCTTAATCCAGACTGTGTAAACCGACATGTCATAACACAAGCTGATAAAATTAACACATAAGAAAGCACTGACACATGGTAAGCTTTCATAAAGGTACTCTAATCAAGACAGTCAGGTAGTACACCTATCAAGCTTTTCTTTCTTTCTTTCTTCTTAGACGCACAATAACACAACCTTAGCAATTACTGTATTTAAGTGAATGAGTATTTTTCGTAAAAAGATACACAAACAGTTGGAAAAAAACAACAGATTTCCAAACGAAAAAGAATTCATGATAATTTTACTTTGCTAGTGATCCAAAATGTTGCAGGCACCAATATATTTTAACACTTTCACTCAAACAAAAACTTAGCTACCTTCTGGAGCTTTCGTATTATGGGTTTGACTAACCAACAAATATGAGTTGAGAATGAAGTCTTATCTTTCCATCCAGAGATAATATTAACAGCTAACGTGACCGGTCACAGCTTGCCAAATGAACAAAATTTCACGATCATTTTAATTAAGCAGCTTTGCTAGTGAACTGAAATACTGCGGACAGCAATGCATTTTAACATAGCATGCAAGTGAATAACCAACAAAAATGAGTACTACTTTAACCCTTTCACCGCCAACGTCGCATTTTTGCACCACACTGATTTAACACCCATGTCACTAAAAGGCATCAAATCAGGGTCTGTTGTCCAAAGACCCTATTCTCTTCATTTTGGGAGGTGGGGATAGGCCTTGCTTTAAATATGTCACAGAGAAATCCCAAATATAACAGGCATATGTTTTTGTCTACATAGGTAAGCTTCATGGAAAGTTTTTGCTGAAAAATGTCTGGCGGCGAAAGGGTTCAGAATAAAGTCTTATCTTAAAGTCTTCTGCATGTTCTTCTATGCCTTCTTCCTAGTCTTCTCCGTCTTCTTCTGATCTTCGTCTGTGTCTTCTTCGATTATGTTGATGGGATCCTTCTACGTCTTCTACTTAATCTTCTTCTCCGTTTTCTTTTCTCTCTTCTTCTTAATCTTTAGAGTCTTCTTCTGAGTCTTCTTCTGAGGCTTCTTCTCTATCTTCTGTGGGTCTTCGTTTCTCTTTTCTTCTCAGACTTCTTCTTCTTAATCAGACTCTGAAGAGTAAAAGTTTTCCTCAGAGGAAGAATCAGAAGAGTCTTCATCCCTGTCTTCTTCGGTGTCTTCTTCATTTGTGCAATCCGCAAGATCCTTGAACCTCACCCTGTCCTTGAGGGGTCCTGGCAGGGGCAGAGCATCGATCCTCTGGGAGCGTCCTGGGTGACATCCAACTTGGTGCGACACCGCTAACCTCGGCAGGTGCTCCAGTCTGAAAGGGGTGGCAGCAGCCTCCACCATGAGCTCATAGCCCTTCTTCCACACAGGATCCACTCCGTTTGTTGTGACGTATTGCTGCAGGCGTTGATTTTGTCGGATTCTGTGCAGTCTTTCATGAGAATAGGCTCCACAGTGTATGAGCAGTTTGATGGTAGGCAAGTGGCGAAATCTCAAGGCCCACAAAGAGGGGCCGTATTGTACACAGTTATGGCAATGACTTTCTTCAGGTAAATCTCTAAGAAAAGTGGTGACACCTGATGATATCATCAGTTGAACCATCTTCATCTTGACAAGAGGTGGTTTACATTCTTCAGCGAGAGTCAACACAGAACTCCCATCTTGGACACAGTGACCTTTGAACTGAAGTTGGCTTGGGTCTACACGTGTTAATAGTTGTTTGGTCAGCTCAATCTGGCCCTTCCTAACCGTTTCTCGCAGGACACGCCAAAGAGTGGATGGATCAAAGCATCTCGATTGCAGTTCCCAAGTAAGACCCCACTTACCCCTGCTGCTGGCTTCAACCAAAACAAGGCGTATAACAACAGGGTTTTGGCACTGTCTTAACAGCTCCTGGGTATGCATTGTGCTTGTGTTCAAGTCTTGCAGCACACAAGCCCAGTCGACAAGACCTAGATCTTCACAGGCTTTGCCAAGCTCATAACGACCAGGAAGGTGGTGACTCAACAAATGTTCTTTTGTCACAGGCAAGTGCTTCAACAGTTCTGCTCCTGTAAAATAAGCCCGTCCTTTTTTAGTAGTCCACTTCACCGCTTTCCTGATTAAAAAGACTGGTAGGTTCAGACTGGTACGTTTGTTAACTATCGTTTCCATCAGTGGCCAGTCTCTAGTGAACATAGCCAGGCAAAAGGCCAGACAGAAGTAACCATTGGCCACACACCAGTCTTTCAAACTGGAAAACCCAGTTTGGGGGAATAGTCTTTCCATCTGAATCAGCGCTGATTGTATCTCTGAACGGTCAAGGTTGTACTCTAAGCTGAACCAACAGTCCAACACAGGAGCAATGCCGGGCCAAGTGGACTGGTCAGCCAGCAATTCCTGGACACACCTCTCCACCACAACACCAGCAGTGTGGACATTATATGGCCCACGTAGAACTTGAAATAGATCCACACTCACCAGAACATGCCAAGCTTTCTTTCGGAAGATCACAAGCAAAAGAAGACGCAATTCTGGGATGAAGTCCCTCTGAAGAAAACTCCCTGCCTCGCAAACTTTAGAGATGAAATTCAGCCTGTTGCCATTTATTGCAGAGGTGTAGGCAAAAACGCAGTCTTCCTGTTTTTCAAGGCTCACTACATAACCAATTTCATAGTGTGCTTGGCATAGTGCCACAAAACAGACAGCACAGTCATATTTCACACATTTCGAGATGGCTGTTTGGAACATTTCGCGCTTGAAAGCCCTGTCCTGACATTTTTCAAATTGTCCTAGGAAGGTTTTCATACTGTCCTCTGTCTTCAGCCTGAAGAAGTCTCTCATGACGTGCCTGAGGGAATCCTTCAGCAGCTGCTCTTCATGCGCCTTTTCCATGGCTGACGCAGATGATCTGTCGTCACATGTTCTTTCCATAGCTGTGAGCCGCGTTGTCTTCACAGCCTGGTCATTTGCTCCCTCCAGCGCCTGGTCACGTGCTCTCTTCATGGCTCAGATGTGTGTTCTTCCTGTGGCTTGGTCAAGTGTTCCTTCAGTGTGGATTGCACTCAGCTTTTCCCATCAGACAAAATCCTGGAGATGCTCAGAATGCAGACTATCCTTTGCAGGCTGTGCAGGAGAAGGTATTCATGAAAAAGAAACAAACAAAGATATAAATGTGGATTTGTGAACATACAAAACAGCGAATCATACATATTTATAGAAACAGGTAAAATCACGACAGGGCATTTACATAATTATGATCTATCATTACTTTTGGGTGAGCTGATTAAAAAATGCATCACTTTTGTGAGATTGAGGACAATTCTGCCTATTTCCATCAATATCTGTTTGGTAGGCCTGTTTCTAAAAATATGCTTTGTCATAAGACGTTCCAGCTCGCTAGGAATCAACAGGTTTATGTGGCATGTAATTCAGGTAAACTGAGATCAAGCCTTTAAATCTGGAGACAATAAGGCTGCCAATTTTATTATAGTTGATTCCGAACTTTAGGCCATGGCAAAGGAAAACATGCAGGTATTCATACAAAACAGGACTCAGTTGAAATTGTCTTACCTGGCATGTCATTTGCATGAACTGACATTGAACGTTAAACTTGATAATTGAAATGAGGCTTTATACTGAAAATTATCTTCCCCTGATTCGTCACTAGGTGGCGCTTGCACTTGGGCCCTAAAGCCTGCACGGCCTAGGCATCCATTGTTGCTAGGTCTACTCTCTCTCTCAAGCTCATGTCTCTCTCTCTCTCTCTCTCTCTCTCTCTCTCTCTCTCTCTCTCTCTCTCTCTCTCTCTCTCACTCACTCTCTCTCCTCCTTCTCTCTCCGTCTCTGTCTTTTTCCCTCTCTCTCCCTAATTATCTCTCTCTCTCCTTCTCTCTCTGTCTCTCTCTCTCCCTCCTTCTTCTCTCTCTCCCTCCCTCCTTCTCTCTCTCTCTCTCCCTCCTTCTCTCTCCCTACTCTCTCTCTCTCTCTCTCTGTCTCTCTCCCTCCTTCTCTCTCTCTCTCTCTCTCTGTTTCTCTCTCTCTCTGATTATCTCCCTCCTTCTCTCTCTGTGTCTCTCTCTCTGTCTCTGTCTATCTCTCTCCCTCCCTCCTTTCTCTCTCTGTGTGTGTCTCTCTCTCTCTCTGTGTCTCTCTCTCTGTGTGTCATGAAGAATGTCTAGCTCGAATGTTACAATCTGATGACGTAATGCTCCTAAGAAATTTAGCAATGTATGCATTTCATGCTTTCAAGACTAGAGATATACATGTCAATAACTGAATAAGAGCAGAATACTGTATTTTTGTGACTGAATTGAAACATTTAATTTTGTTGCTTATTTTTTATATATCAAATTAATTCCCTTGATTCTATTTGATTATGATGTAGGAAGTTACATCCCTTTTTCGTTATTAGTTTTTGGTTCTCTAATGATAACGTGTACCCATTGTATACAGGCCGGTGGCCTTACGATTAAACTACTTCCGACTTATCTCTGTGTGTGTGTCTCTCTCTCTCTCTCTCTCTCTCTCTCTCTCTCTCTCTCTCTCTCTCTCTCTCTCTCTCTCTCTCTCTCTCTCTCTCTCTCCTCTCTCTCTCTCTCTCTCTCTCCCTCTCTCTCTCTCTCTCTCTCCCTCCTTCTCTCTCTCTCTCTCTCTCTCTCTCTCTCTCTCTCTCTCTCTCTCTCTCTCTCTCTCTCTCTCTCTCCCTCCTCTGTGTGTGTGTGTCTCTCTCTCTGTCTCTTTCTCTCTGTATGTCTCTCTCTCCTTCTCTCTGTGTCTCTCTCTCCTTCTCTTTGTGTGTGTGTGTGTCTCTCTCCTCTCTCTCTCCTCTCTCTTTCTCTTTCTCTCTCTCCCTCCCTCCTTCTCTCTCTGTGTGTGTGTCTCTGTGTGTGTCTCTCTCTCTCTCAGTCTCACTCTCTGCATTCTCTCTCTCTCTCTCTCTCTCTCTCTCTCTCTCTCTCTCTCTCTCTCTTCTCTCTCTCTCTCTCCTCTCTCTCTCTCTCTGTCTCTCTGTGTGTCTCTCTCTGTCTCTCAATCTCTCTCTTCTCTCTCTCTCTCTGTTCTCCCTCCTCCCTCCTTCTCTCTCTCTGTCTCTCCCTCCTTCTCTCTCTCTCTCTCTCTCTCTCTCTCTCTCTCTCTCTCTCTCTCCTTCTCTCTCTGTCTGTGTCTTTATCTCTGTGTGTGTGTCTCTCTCTCCCTCCTTCTCTCTCTCTGTGCCTCTCTGTCTCTGTCGCTCTCTGTCTCTCTCTCTCCTTCTCTCTATCTCTCTTGTCTCCCTCCTCTCTCTCTCTGTCTCTCTCTGTCTCAAATGATTCCCTTCTCTCTCTCTCTGTGTCTCTAGTCTCTCTACCTCCTTTTCTTTCTCTCTCTGTCTCTCTCTCGTCTCCTCTCTCTCTCTCTCTTATCTCTCTCTCTCTCTCTCTCTCTCTCTCTCTCTCTCTCTCTCTCTCTCTCTCTCTCTCTCTCTTCTCTCTCTCTCTCAAGTGAACAGAGGGCCTCACTTGAAAGCGCCACCTACATACAATGATCGCCCTTGGGCAACACGAAGAAGCAGTATAAAGCCTCATTGAGGCTCGTCAGCGGGACACCAAGTATCATTTGACCAATTATCTTGCATGATGACTACTTTTGCTCACAAAAAGTAGGGGATATTGTGTTTTGCAACATCACCATGAGCTCAATAGCGAATTTTTAATTTGAAAACAAAAATTATTATGTTATTGCTTTAACATATAATCGAAGACTAAAATTAATTTTGAAGCGTCACGTGGTTGTCAGAAAAGACGGACATCAATGGGTGCAAAGTCCAAAAGTCACATAAATAGTCATAAAACAAGCGCAAAATCGCAATAGTTTGTGGCGCGCGGTCTATTTTTACCACTCCAATCAGGAGTCATCTCCCCTGGCCATTTCAATAATTTTAATCTGTAAACCAGAATGTTATCTCTGCACCCTTTCGTAACTTTTTATATCTTTTGGAAAACATTTAAAACTATGTATCCTACTTATGCTCATCAAAAGAAGCACCGCATACTCGTCGTGTCTGTTGCAGTGTCTGTATTACGTATTTTATTATTTTGTACGCTTTAAAATATCATTTTGCCTTTAAGTGTAGCGTCGGCCTAGAAACTTCATCTCTCAATTGAAAACAACTCTTTGAAGTGTAGCCTCGATTTGAAGTGCGACAATTTGTCAAAATGTGCCGCAACAATTTTGTGACGACAGACCCGACCGACCGACAAAGTGAGTTATAGGTTTGTGCTTGAGCCACAAACAAAAACAGTTGAAAATGTGTTGGACCACGGATGACCACGGTTTCTTGCAAGGCATAGGCATTCGATTGAAAATGGTCAGGGGACCTTGCAGACCGTGGGAAGGTACAAAAAACAATAAATTAAATAATAATAGTAATAATAATAACCATTTTTATTAGCTCTTATTCTCCTTATGGGCTCTAAGCCCTTCACAAAAAAGTAAAAAATCTGAGCAAAAATTATTTTTTAAAAACGCGACTAATCAAAAGAACAACATTAACCCTTTCACCGCTTATGTCGTGCACTTTTGGACCACAATTTAAGACGTATGACATTAAACATCATGTCAGGGCATGTTATCTTAAGTCCTATAGGTTCTACATTTGGAAAAAAGGCCAACAAAAGAGAATTCAGTGGCGCGCAGATTTTCTTATTTCTTTACCCACTTCGCAATCAGAGTAGCTTCCCTTGGCTTTTCCAAATTTTAATATGTATACCTATTATCTATGCACCCTTTTATTTTTTCGTAATATCTTTTGGAATTATTTAAAAGGATTTAATCATAGCACTGCATACCCGTCGTGTCAATAACTAATGTTTGTATTACGTATGAGCACAGATTTTGAAGCTTTCACAATCATTGTCAAAGATTTTTTGGAGTGTTCGACCTACCGTTTGAAAATGGAGTTATAGTTGTAAAATGTGCGAGTCCCATCAAATAGCTAAAGCTGGCTGATCAGCAGACAAAAGTGAGTGTTATAGGGTGAGCTTGAGGGAAACAAAGAACAAATATGTGTTGGAGGATCGCTTACGGATAAGGCTATAGTTCATTCGATTGAAGAATGGTCGAGGTAGGCCGTGATGTGAAGGTACAGAAAAATAAATTAATAATTAGATAGTTAATAAATACATAACCCATAGTTTTATTATGCTGCTTGATTCTCCTTCATGGGCTGCTAAGCCCTATCATCAAAAAGTATACAAAATCTGGGCACAGGTAATTATTTTTTAAAAACTAGATCATTATCATCAAGATCCTATTTATTCCACCCCTTTCACACACCGGCCATGTCGGCTAATGTTACGGTACCATCACACTGGTTTTAGCAACCGCATATTTCACTAAAAGGGGCATCAGTCATAGGTCTGTTGGCGACTGTTAGACTTCTCCAAGCTTTTTTGGTCCCCCCCTTTGGCTTCATTGGAGGTAGGGCTAAAGGATAGGTTAATGTTATACAGGGCATAGAGGAATTAACAAAATTGCAGATCATTTTTTCTCTTTAGTCAAGTTTAATGGCATTTTTGGGGGGCTGAAAAAATGGCTGCGGCATGGTTACACACAATATGCACGTTAAACCATAATCACACTGCGCCCCCGCGCCCGCATTCACCTTCCCCCTTCATAGACCTCAAGTTGACCTACTTTTCATAGATCTCCCAGCACGCACGCATGCATGCACACACACACACACACACACACACACACACACACACAAACACACGCATGTGCAGAGGGACAACTACCCCATAACATGGACGCATGCACGCACATACACGCACGCACGCAGCTCGTCCTGAATAAACATACTAAATGGATTGCTTCCAGCAGAATTATATAACGACAGGATACAAGACAGGGTGTTGGACTGTGAGCTGAAAGAGATGGGTTTTTTGTGGAGGATTTGAAAGAGCTGACTGACTGGGAATGGCGGAAATTGAAAGGCAAGTTGTTCCAGAGAGAAGGGCCTTGTAAGGCAAAAGCTCGCTGACCAAAGGATTTGGTTCTGACTGTCGGAATGCGGAAGAGACGGGTATCTGCAGAATAGCGGAGCTGACGGGATGGGAGGTAGGCATGAAGAATGTCTCTGAGATACTGAGGTGCTGCACTAGTGACAGATGCAAAACAAATGGACCCTAGTTTGTAGTCAATCCTGGATTGAATAGATAACCAATGAAGAGACCTTAGAAGTGGGTAGACATGTTCCCGTCTAGACGACTTCAACACCGTGGCAAGTCTGGCAGCACTGTTTTGGACCCTCTGTAATTTATCAATAAGATATTTTGGAGAGCCAGCCAAGATACTATTACAATAATCCAACCTGGACAGGACTAGCGCACAGACCAGTGTCTTTGTGGCTTCAACTGAAACAATATGCCGGATGGAGCCAAGTTTGCGAATTTCAATGTAGACAGCATTGCAGACGTCTGAAACGTTCTGCTTGAAAGAGAGTGTTGAATCAAAAGTAACTCCAAGGTTTCGAACCTGAGAAGAGAAGACTATATCAGAAGTGCCAATGATGGTGGAAGAAGGGAGGGACGCGTGATTGTCAGTCTTGGTCTGGGTTTCGTTGATGTGAAGGTGATATTACACAAAATGAGCTCAGCAGAGACGCAAATTGTCCTTTTGAAGGTTAAAATATGCTCAACGCTTGCGTTTTTGAATTTCAGCTTGCACCATCATAATGGTCGTAAGAGGATATAAGGACGCCGGGAAAAAACATTAATCCTCCAGAAAATCTTCAGGAGACTGTTCCAGAGCACGAGAAGGCATTGCCTTGAATGCCTGGTACCAAACAGTGGCCCAACAATCTGTCAACTGTGTAAAGGTGTTTTGTGATTTCGAATAACACACCCACTGATGTTTATCGCCTCTGACAGTCACGTGACATTTTGAAATTGATTTGTGTCTTCGATTTTACAGCCACGAAAGGCTAAACTATCATTTTCACATGAAATGAAACTTATTGAACCCATGGTGATATTGCAAAAACCATTATCCCCTACTTTTTGTGAGCAGTGTATAACAGTATGTTGTAGAAATACATTGTGACAGTGACAAAACAACCCACTAGACTTAGGTTATACCTGTTATTGGTTAATAAAGGTCAACTAACATATCTAATATCCAACATCTACGATAATTATGCATATGTTTGCAAACCTAAGTTCATGGGGTTTTAACCACCACCACTCCTCTGAAAGCAAGGTTAGAGAAGAGAAACATGCATACATATATGTGTGAGTGTAAACACATGAACTTATGCTATGCAAATGTACAGTGTATAGCCTATTTGACCTATTATTTGGCTTTAGCATACCAAAGCTAAATCTGACCTATTATTTGGCTTTAGCATACCAAAGCTAAATCTGACAGGGTTTCATGGTCACAGTGCATTTCTAGATGTTTTCTCGTTTTGTTTATTGTGACGCATACAATAGCAAAACCAAACCCATGAAAGAAATGTTGACCCCTCTGGACAGACAAAGGAGATTTAAGATCAGTAATAATCATCAAGGTCATGAACATAAACAAGAATAACAATGACCAAGGTCATGGAAATCAAGAAAAAGCTTTTAAAAGAGATGTTCAGGTAGAGTTAATCTCCTTGGCACTAGACACCAGGCGTCATTCCATTTAGAGAGCAAATCTCACTCTCTGATTCTCACGGTCACGCTCTCTCAGTCTCTCATTAACGTGTTTTAAAAAAGGATGTTTTTGCTTGATGAAATAGCAGTAGCATAACCCAGTCGACTTGTCCCTCTTGCGATGGCCAGTTGCCTCCCCCTGTACATTGATTTATACACAGACACACACAGACAGACCTAAAACATGACCCAATAGGGTAAGACGGGGTAAAAACGCCCATGGGCGGGTAAGAAGCCCATGCCAATTATCTCATGAAATGAAGCACATTTCAATCAAATGTTGCCCACCAGACGAACGCTAAACATTAATACTCGTCTCATGGGCAAAATTTGACTGAAATGTGCTTCATTTCATGAGATAATTGGCATGGGCTTCTTACCCGCTCATGGGCTTTTTACCCCGTCTTACCCTACCTCCATTCTACGCAAATGTACACACAGACAGACCAAAAGACATTACCCCATGCCTCCCCTCTACGTTAATATACATATATGCAGGCGCACAGACACCCAAACACTACAATATGCCTACCCTTTTACACCAATATACACAGACAGCTATCTGTGTTTAAAAAAACAAACATTCGGGACTTTGGTGGTGTTGCGCTGCCTTCGGGCATTGCCTCCAGGATCGTTCCCACCATCTTTATATCTACTAATGTCCCATATGTGTCTGTTCCGGACCGGAGGACACTAAACAGATTTACACAGACAGACTGACAGAACCAAAAAACATTACCTTATGCCTCCCTTCTACATCGATGTAAGCACACAGACAGACACACAGACAGACCACAAAACATTACCCCATGCATCCCCTCTTCATCAAGGTATACACACAGACGCACACACTGACCAAAACACAAAATTAGCAAATGCTTCTCCTCTACTTCGATGTACATACACAGACACGCAGACACACAGACCCAAACCATTCTAAGGCCTACTCCATACTTCCCCTCTACATCGATGTAGACCTACACGTAAACCGGCACACAGACCCAAAACGTTAGCCTACACAATGCCTTCCCTCTATATCGATATAGTATATACACACAGACACACACGCTATGTCTATACACCGGAAAATATCGCGAATGCCGGAAAATGAATGCAGAATGGTCGGAAAATGCCGAAAATGGAATGCAGAATGGTCAAACCATACCAAAAAATGCCGAATGGTGAAGGCCGAATGATCAAAAATCCGAATGGTAGGGCAGAATTATGAAAACATTCTACAGAAAACCCAAAAATTTACAACAATGAAAAGTGAAATTGCCGAATAGCAAAATGACGGCCCCGATGACACATTTCCGTAGTTCAGCTATCCCACACACTAGAATAGAAATCACGTCATACCGCGTCATACCGACGTGCTTAGGGGAAGACGGGGTAAAAAGCGCATGGGCGGGTAAGAAGCCCACCCCAATTATCTCATGAAATAAATAAAATGTCAGTCAAATTTGCCCATTAGACGAATGCTAGACATTAACGCTCGTCTCATGGGCAAAATGAGACTGAAATTTGCTTCATTTCATGAGATAATTGGGGTGGGCTTCTTTTCTTTTTTTTTCAAACTTTTTTTTTTAATGAACGAGTGAATCAAACACGAGCAAACATATACATGCAGTTTACATTTTAACATACATCCATTCATTCTTTTTTTTTTAACTTGATGAAGACAGACAGATGAGCAATAAATAGATTATCCAATGAATAACTCATTCAATACAGATACAGAAATAGAATAATAAGAGGGGAAAAAACAACCAAAAAACAACAACACACACGCACAAAAAAAACACTCCCCAAAAACACACAACAACAACAACAACTCAAAAACAAACAAAGCAAAAACACACACACAACAACCAAAAAAAAAAACAAAAAAGGAAGAGGCATTGGATAAGCGTTATGAAAGACGTGAATATGTCATGTATATGCGAGAGGATCACATATAAATGACAATTTTTGTACTTTATTTAATACATAAATTTTTTAAAAATAATGAGTGCTCATATATTTACCAAAGCATTAGCTCAAGACAGTTTGTCAACCACAACGGACACAAATGCCATACCAAAAAACCCCCATCTAAATTACACTGGTCTAAGAAAAAAGAAAAGAAAACGTATAATACATAATTATATTATTGTTGAAAAAGTTCGATACGCTTTCCCTTCCCCTTCCTCAAGACCATAATCTTTCCATATCAGAAAAACAAGGGTTTGTATGGGTCCCAGAGTTGTTCAATCTGATCTGAACTCCCTCGGCCGAATTTCCGCGTTCACCACCGTTATTTGTAGTAGTAGTAGTAGTAGTAGTAGTAGTAGTAGTAGTAGTAGTAGTAGTAGTAGTAGATAGGGACAGCACAAGCTGTTAAGCTTTTTAGATAGTCCCATCTTTATAATCAGTGTTATATCAAATACTGGTCAAGGTTTCGCGGTCAAAATTTTCCTACGATTACTCGTCAGAGCATCTAAATAGGATTAAATAAATTGGAGATCTATCGAGACGATTTTTTAATAAGTTAGTATTGGGTGCACATTTTAGTTCGTTAGGTAAATCATTCCAGGAGTTAGCAACTCTATTGCTGAAGCAATTTTTTCTGATATTAGTGTTGAAACGTTTAATAAAGACCTTGCCATAAGGGTTTCTAGTCAAATTGTATTGTGGTGCGCTAAAAAATGTATCCCATGATAGATCGACATGACCATTAAATATCTTATACGCTTCAATCAGATCTCCTCTAGTTCTCCTGCCTTTCAGTGAATGCAAATTTAGGTACACCAGTCTTTCTTCATAACTCATATCTTTGCACTCTTTCACAAGTCTAGTGGCTCTGCGCTGAACTTTTTCAATAGCTTTAGATTGGTACTTGAACATAGGAGACCATATGATGTTACCATATTCTAGTTTTGGTCTTACCAATGATTTATATAACTTAATGAAAATGTCACGGTCAATGTTCAAAAATGTTCTCCTAATCAAACCAATCATTTGACAGGCTTTACCAATACAATTCTGAATATGTGTATTAAAAGACATATCTTTGTCAAATGTTACCCCAAGATCTTTTTCATGATCACATGTTTTTAATAAGCATATCTTGTTGTCCTTTGTCATAACATATTCAACGTTAGGGTTAGATTTACCAATATGCATAACTTTACACTTGTCTGTATTAAAATAAAGGTTCCACCTATCGGTCCAAATTAGCAGTTTATTTAGATCCTTCTGTAATGAACTACTGTTGCAAGACTTATTAAAAACTTTTGTATCATCAGCGAAAATTTTACAAGATGATTCAATTGCCTCAGGTAAATCATTAATGAAAATAGTAAATAATGTAGGTCCTAGGATGCTTCCCTGTGGGATCCCACTGAGAACCTCAGCCTCTGATGAATATTCATCACCAACTCTGACTCTCTGTGTTCTATTAGTCAAAAAAGCTTTAACCCAGTTATAGATGTTCCCAACTATGCCATATGATTTCAATTTCGTTAAGAGTCTTTCATGAGGCACACTATCAAAGGCCTTCTTGAAATCCAAATATATTATTGTGAAGTTGGCTATCTTTTGCTGCTGCTGTTCGGACATTTTTCTTCTCTTACTAACTGACCTTTCTCTCGTCTTGTTTTCCTGTTCTCGGTCCGTCGTTGACTCCTTTGACTCGCTCCCCGTTCTTTTCTTCGCTCACACTGCTGTTCGGACGTTTGTTGCCTTTCTTCTGTTTCGATGGTGGTGTAGATCGAGGCATTCTAAATTGCTCACTGATACTACCACTAAAAGCTTCTCGCTTTACATCACTGCCACGCAAATCCTAGCTTTTTCCTCCAAAGCATGATTCAGTGTAGCGAATGTGAAGTCGGGAGAATTGCACGCTCAGGCCATGCTAAGTCGGAGCGCGAGCTGCGCACGTCTTCGGTGAACCGTGATCGAGTCCGGGGTGGGCTTCTTACCCGCCCATGCGCTTTTTACGCCGTCTTCCCCTATTCTTATTTCATAACTATCATCATAGTCATAATTGTAAAAGCAAACATAATGTGAATGATTTCACAAAATAATACTCACGATAGCGCAGTCCCGGCAAGAGGATTGGTAAAAAAGGTTTTGTCAGTCAATGCTGTCTTGATAGAAAGCAATCAGAGAACTACACACGTGCTGTCGACCTGTCTAGTCAGCATACTGACCGTTCACCTCTGAATGACTCAGCGAATGACCCACAATGAGGCGAAGTCATGTGTCCCTACACGTTGCGTGGACTGTGACGTAAAGTGATTTTCTTGGCTCGTCCCTTGTGTTCAATACATGTGGCGGTACCATAGCCGATGAGGTTTAACCAGAGCCCTTCCCGTGTTCAATACATTGGCTATGGTTTAACCGAGGCGTGGTTACCGCTACACCTATCAATATTGTAAAAAAACTCGGGACTTTACTGGTGTTGCACTGCCTCCGGGCATTGCAGCCAGTATTGTTCCCACCATCTTTGTATTTACAAATGCCCCATATGTGTCTATGACCGAGATGACGTAAAACACCATTTTTCATTCATTCCGAAGACGAGTCGGAATCTTTGGCTTCTGCATACATTGTCTTTGTGTGACACCAGACGCTGGTCCAGCTGTGTTGCGTTGGTCAGAAACACCCAAAATCGCCTTTTCCCTTTTTGGACACACACGCACGCACACGCACGCGCGCACGCACGCACGAGCACGCGCACGCGCACACACACACACACACACACACACACACACACACACACACACACACACACACACACACATGCACGCATGCACGCACTTGACGCGCGCGCGCACACACTGACCGAACAACAACACTAGAGCGTTAAGACACACACACACACACACACACACACACACACACACACACACACACACACACACACACACACACACACACACACACACACACACACTGACACACTGACACACACACACCACCACCACCACCAACAACAACACTAGAGCGTTAAGACACACACACACACACACACACACACACACACACACACACTGACACACACACACCCACACCAACAACAACACTAGAGCATTAAGACACACACACACACACACACACACACACACACACACACACACACACACACACACACACACACACACACACACTGACACACACACACACACACACACACACACACACACACACACACACACACACACACTGACACACACACCACCACCACCACCAACAACAACACTAGAGCGTTAAGGCGCTAGATCACCAGCCGCGCGGCAGTATTTTCGGCTGCAGTACTTCAGCACTTATTTTCATGCAACATTTGAGCGTCCTAGGTACCTCCATTCAAACATTATCATGCCATATGCTTGGAAGTATCTTCGGTTCCAGTGACCTTGACCTTTGACCTATGACCTTCATTTTCGAACTTGGCCTAGATACAGTTAGTACCTACCCGCATGTACAATTTGACCGTCCTAAGTTCTTCCTTTCAAACGTTATCGTGCCTGGCAGCATTTTCGGCTCCAGCGACCTTGACCTTTGACCTATGCCATTCATTTTCGAACTTGGTCTAGATATCCTTAGTACCTATCCGCATGCAAAATTGAGCATCCTAGATCCCTCCGTTCAAACGTTATCGTGTCAGTTGCTCGGCAGCATGTTCAGTGACCTTGACCTTTAACCTATGACCTTCAATTTCGAACTCGGTCTAGATATTCTTAGTACCTAACCGCATTCAAATGTTATCATGCCGGGTGCTCAGCAGTATTTTCTGCTCCAGTGACCTTGACCGTTCGCCTATGACATTCATTTTCTAACTTGGCCTAGACACCCTTAGTACCTATCAGCATGCAACATTTGAGTGTCGTAGGTTCCTTTGTTCAAACATTATTATGCATGCAGGGCTCAACAGCATTTTCTGCTCCAGTGACCTTGACCTTTGACCAATGACATTCAATTTCGAACTTGGCCTAGATATCCTTAGTACCTATCGGCATGCCTCCGTTCAAACATTATTGTGCCAGGTGCTCAGCAGCATTTTTGGCTCCAGTGACCTTGACCTTTGACCTATGACCTTCATTTTTTAATTTGGCCGAGATATTGTTAGTACCTATCCGCCTCCGTTCAATCGTTATTGTGCAAGGTACTAAAATTTGTGTCTGCTCCCATGTTTACTGGGGGGATTTTGAGTGTGTTGTCATCACGTTTTTGATATCATAGTCCTGGAATGCTAGCTAGTCATGGGGGAAAAAGAAGCATTGTTTAGCAGGTATTGATTTATCCAGGCACCCTACCCACTCAGGCCTAATCCAAAGTATGGCTCCAATGTTGGGGGTGGGCGTTATTCGGTAGGTACCCCTGCGCACAATAATGGCTCCAGTGTTGAGGGTGGGCGTTATTCGGTAGGTATCCCTGTGCACAAAACTGGCTCCAATGTTGTGTAAAAAGATGATGTTACCTATAGATATAAAAATAGAGTTATTCGACAAAATGATTACTCCCATTCTTCTTTACGGAAGTGAGGTATGGTGCCATAACATAACAGATTTAGCTTCAAAACTACAACTTCGTTACTATAAAATTGTTCTCAAATTAAATAAAAGTACACCAAGCTGTATGGTTTATGGGGAATTGGGGCAGTACCCTTTAGAGATTCAAGCGAAGAGCAGAATGTTGCATTTTTGGTTTAAGCTTGTCAATGATGCTAACCAGTCCAAATTATCATGTACCATGTATCGTTTTATGTTACATTTGTATAAAGAAAACAAACATGTGTCACCTTTCATTTTATCTGTCAAAACTTTATTAGATAACCTTGGATTGAGTGGTTTGTGGCTACAGCAACCACACACCAATATTTCACAAAACTGGTTTAAATCTAAAGTTTTACTCACCCTAAAAGATCAATTTATCCAACAGTGGTTCTCGCAGCTGGAAGAAAAACAAATATTCAGTAACTATAAATTGTATAAAGATATGTTTTCTTGTGAGGATTACTTCAAAATGTTACCCGAAAACTTATTATTGTTTTTTGTAAAATTTAGAACATTAAATCATAGATTACCCATTCAAACGGGGAGAATCCAAAATATCCCACATAGTGAAAGGTTTTGCTCGAAGTGCGACCACCAAGCTCTAGGAGATGAATTTCATTATGTTTTTGAATGTCAAACGTTTCAGGATGCTAGAAAACGTTATTTGCCAAATTATTGTTTAAAAAACCCAAACGTAATAAAGTTTAATTCCTTATTTCAGTCAAAAAATAAAAGAACTCTCAGTCGTTTAGTTTGTTTCATAAAGGTTATCTTAAAAGAGTTCTGAACCTTAGTTGATACCACGTACCTCATACCACATTCACATTTTTTTATTTTTTTTATTTTTATTTTTTTTATTTATTTTTTTCTTCTATTATTCACACATCTTGGTCACCATGTCTGAGTTTATGTCCTAATTGTTTCTTGTCTTGTTTCATATGTCAATATTTGTTAATGGAGATAAGTTAATTAGCGGTTTAAAAAAAAAGGATTCATATGTGCAATTCCAGCAACTGTGTTGTGCATGTATATGTGTGTGTGTGTGTGTGTGTGTGTGTGTGTGTGTGTGTGTGTGTGTGTGTGTGTGTGTGTGTGTGTGTGGGGTGTATGAAGCTGTATCTGTGCATGATGGTATAATGTGCCTGTCTATATGGTGATGAGTACTGTTTAAAAAAAAAGAGTGTTTTTGTTGGTTTTTGTTGTTGGTTTTGTTTGGAGCCTATGTAATACTATGCTGATGTGTACTGTTATGGGGTCTTTTGGGCTGTTGTTTGTAATGTTTGATGCCGCAGGTGTGAATGGTACGTGTATGCATTTTCTTGTGCCCCCAGGGGTTTTTGAAATAAAAGTTGATTTGATTTGATTTGTTATTCGGTAGGTACCCCTGTGCACAAAACTGGCTCCAATGTTGGGGGTGGGCGTTATTCGGTAGGTACCCCTGCGCACAATAATGGCTCCAGTGTTGAGGGTGGGCGTTATTCAGTAGGTACCCCTGTGCACAAAACTGGCTCCAATGTTGGGGGTGGGCGTTATTCGGTAGGTACCCCTGTGCACAAAACTGGCTCCAATGTTGGGGTGGGCGTTATTCGGTAGGTACCCCTGCGCACAATAATGGCTCCAATGTTGAGGGTGGGCGTTATTCGGTAGGTACCCCTGTGCACAAAACTGGCTCCAATGTTGGGGTGGGCGTTATTCGGTAGGTACCCCTGCGCACAATAATGGCTCCAGTGTTGAGGGTGGGCGTTATTCAGTAGGTACCCCTGTGCACAAAACTGGCTCCAATGTTGGGGGTGGGCGTTATTCGGTAGGTACCCCTGTGCACAAAACTGGCTCCAATGTTGGGGGTGGGCGTTATTCGGTAGGTACCCCTGTGCACAAAACTGGCTCCAATGTTGGGGTGGGCGTTATTCGGTAGGTACCCCTGTGCACAATAATGGCTCCAATGTTGGGGGGGGGGGGGGGGGCGTTATTCGGTAGGTACCCATGTGCACAATAATGGCTCCAATGTTGGAGGGGGGGGGGGGGGGGGGGGGCGTTATTCGGTAGATACCCATGTGCACAATAATGGCTCCAATGTTTGGGGGGGGGGGGGGGGGGGGGGGGGGCGTTATTTGGGTAGGTACCCATGTGCACAATAATGGCTCCAATGTTGGGGGAGGGGGGGGGGGGCGTTATTCGGTAGGTACCCCTGTGCACAATAATGGCTCCAATGTTGGGGGAGGGGGGGGGCGTTATTTGGTAGGTACCCATGTGCACAATAATGGCTCCAATGTTGGGGGGGGGAGGGGGGGGGGGGGGGGGGGGGGGGGGGGGGGCGTTATTTGGTTAGGTACCCATGTGCACATTAATGGCTCCAATGTTGGGGAAGGGGGGGGCGTTATTGGGTAGGTACCCCCGCGCACAAAACTGGCTCCAATGTTAGGGGTGGGCGTTTTTCGGTAGGTACTGAGTATTCGGATGGAGTCCGAGTTTGGGCTTTATTCCTGTCCTTGATCTTTAGGATGGACGCAGCATCGTCGTCAGGAGAAGCATTGTGAGGCAGCCCATAGGTCGTCGATCTCAATACCCGCTGTACTTGTCCATGGTTGCTGGTTGCTAGCCACTCTCCCAAAGGCCGTCTTCAGGACCACCGGGCAGCCTTCTGCATACGAGGATGCTGGTGTCGTCGACACACGTGCGGGGAAGGCACTTCGATTCGAACAGTCTCTGCACACAGATGTGATTCCTCCCAGCAGAGGCCCTCACCTCCGGTGTACCCGGAGCAGCTACTGGGCATCGGTGGCTGCAGAGATCATCCAAGTCATCTTACGTCACCCCATCCACATGCCAAGTCAGCCAACACCCGTGGTGAGGGAGGATGACTGCGCCGCCCTTTCTGCTGCCTGCCACTCAGCAGAACTTCAAATGTCATCTGCCACCCGTACACTCGGAATGATGAATGAGGTCAAAAAGTTAATATATTACTTAAAAAGTGAAGACAGAGAGACCGACTCACAGACAGACACTTTTGTATGTTTGATTGTTTCAGTATTTCGTTAGCCGAGGGGAGAAGGGGGGGGGGGGGGGGGGGGGGGGGGGGGGGGGGGGGGGGGGGGGGGGGGTCCTAGATTAATAGGAACCAAATGCTTCAAATTATAAAAAGAAAAAGAAAAAAAGAGCTACATAGTTCATGCTTCAAATTTTTAAAAAAAAGAAAGAGCTACCTAGCTCTCGTTCAATATCAGGTTCTCTGTGCGATCGTTCGGTAGAGAACCGGTTCATGGTCTGTTTTTAGGGATTAGGATGCGTGCAACCATAGTTTGCTGTTTAGCTGCGCACAGCTAAGTATACTCTTCGCTAATTTTTTCTTAAAGCCATCAGTTTTAATATGATACTAGCACTACGGTGTCTGTAACAAATAAAATACGACTACATTTTCTACGTTTCGTTACATATCTATGTCTTCAACATTCTTTTTTTTCCACAAAAAAGTACGTGTGAAATATTGTTGTGATTTTGATAAGCTAGTAGTAGTTTTGTCTTGCATACTAGGTATCTTAATACACACCAAAAAAAAGGAAGCCGCCATATCAAATAGTTTGACTATATTTAGTAACGTTGTAACCAAAAACAAAAGAAGAAAAAAAGCCTCTTTGTGCAGTTACATGGAAAAAGTAACATTCGTTCGGTTGTTTTCAGGAAGTGAAGAATCTGCGCCCCCCCAAAAAAAAAAAAAAAGCACACAAAAAAGCTATTAGATGCATAACAAAATAATATAATATTATAGTACTTTGCACGAGTGGCATCCCTTAGCTCTCCCTTTGAAAGCGGACCAAGAATAGTAAATGTGTAACTAGACTATTTTTGAGCGGATTTCAAGCTTACTTCCCTTGTTTGAAGTTGTCACGACAAGTAGACGACATCCTACACATTCATACACCCATCCAGTGACCCTACCCCCATCCAGTCGCACACAGCACAATAATCACATTAAATTAAAACAAGACTCAGGAAATCAGGAAGAAGAAAAATCAATCTAAACAAAATGCTTTATTAGTATAATAACATCATCAAAACACAAGAAATTACTTTCTTCCTCCACCCCCCACCCACCCCACCCCGAATTAAAAAACAAAACAAAACAAAACGTGACATTTTTAAAAAATGAAAAGCTGGTTATATGGCTTCAATTGTTCTTGTTGAGATGAGCTGTCGCTGTAGATTGAAACCTAAATATATATTTAACCAAAGGCACTATGAGTTTGCTGTCCACGCACTGCATGGTACCTGGTCCATCCCTAGTTTAGTGTGACATCGCAAGTCACCACACTGCTGCAGCCACTTAGGATATTTTGCACACAAAAACAGACATTTGCACAGTTTAGTCGGTCTCCCACCCATTTAAAAAAATTTCTTATTCCCTTGTTTAATTTTTGGTACTATCATATTTGAAACACTGGTCAAGGGGGAGGCAATTATAGCAGAATGTTAAAGATGCTTGAGTGTTCGTCGAGGGCACTATTTTTGACACACTTCAGTTGAGCTGGTCTGGTGCCATAACCGTTTGGCTTGAAAGGATATCCACGTGCATGTGTTCTAGTGAGGGACTCTTCTAAAAGTTTGACTAGCCAGAAGGAGGATGCACACTGCCAGTTATCCACATTGCAAAATACATGGAGTGCCCCTCGTACTTTAACTCGTGTTAACTTTTAACTGAAGCAGACTGCTGCAAGCTATTGAGCTGAGAGAGAGCGAGAGAGAGAGAAGAGAGAGAGAGAGAGAGAGAGAGAGAGAGAGAGAGAGAGAGAGAGAGAGAGAGAGAGAGAAAATACGAAATACGAAATACGAATGTTTTATTGAGGGTACAAAGGATAGGCTACAATAGCTTCTTTACACCTTGCCCTCTCGCTCAGTCACACATTCATGCCATGCATCAAGCAAAGAAAATGTAACATAAAACAATCAAGTCAAGAAAATGGAACAATAATTGGCACATGAAATAATTGAAAAAGAAATCAAAATGGGAATTAAAGCAAACATGGATAATACTTAACAGTGGTGAACTTCAATTGGTAGTTTAAATTGAGTAATGAAAAAAAGAGAAACAATTTTGAGACAATGACATTTTTTCAGAATAAAACCACTTTTAAGGAAGAACAAAAACAAATAACATTTATAAGATAAGATGGGAATATGAGAGAGGGAGAGAGAGAGAGAGAGAGAGAGAGAGAGAGAGAGAGAGAGAGAGAGTGGAGAGAGAGTGGAGAGAGAGGGGTGAGGGTGGGGTGGGAGGAACGGGCGTGGGGGAGGGGGGGGGGGGGCAGAAAGAAACCGAGACAGAGAGAGAAGGGGTGTATATATATGTGTGTGTGTGTGTGTCAGTGTGTGTGTGTGTGTGTGTGTGTGTGTGTGTGTGTGTGTGTGGTGTGTGTGTGTGTGTGTGTGTGTGTGTGTGTGTGTGTGTGAGTGTGTGTGTGCGTGCGTGTGTGTGCGTGTGCGTGCGTGCGCCGTGCGTGTGTGTGTGTGTGTGTGTGTGTGTGTGTGTGTCAGTGTGTGTGAGTATGTGTGTGTTGTGTGTGCGCGTGTACGTGCGCGTGCGTGCGCCGTGCGTGCGTGTGTGTGCGTGTGTGCGTGCGTGCGTGCGTGCGTGCGTGCGTGTGTGTGTGTGTGTGTGTCAGTGTGTGTGTGTGTGTCGTGTGTGTGTGTGTGTGTGTGTGTGTGTGTGTGTGCCAGTGTGTGTGTGTCGTGTGTGTGTGTGTGCGTGTGTGTGCGTGTGCGCGTGCGTGTGTGTGTGTGTGTGTGTGCGTGCGTGCGTGCGTGCGTGTGTGTGTGTGTGTGTGCGTGTGCGGTGTGTAGGGGGGGGGGTGGGGTGTTCTATGTCTGTGCATCTGTATGTGAGTGTTCGTACATTTCTTCTTCTTCTTCTTCGATCGCTCAGACAGTTTCCTGTCAATTATGAGCGCAGATGCGTCATGCAGCCATTATGCGCCTAACTAAATAAATAATTAGGCCCAGTATGTCGTCCGACTTCAGCGGGAGGAAATCTTTTTCAAAGTGTTTCTTGAAAAAAAGGCTGGAGCATGAGCACGAGGCCAGTGCAAGCTTTAGGTCTTTCCTTTCCATGTTTTCTGTAGGTACATGCGCCCTCCTAGTTCCTAGTTCGGTGGGCCCAGTGCGCGTGTAATAAACTCTTGCAGCCACATACCCCCCCTCCAACCCCCACCCCAACCACCCAATCAAGCGTCGTGTAGTGGGCGGGGCTTCTTCACAAAAGCACAGACTGGGTGGGGGTGGGGGGGAGGGGGTGAGAGGGAGGCTGAGGAGGGGGAGGGTTAGAGAGGGGTATACGGGGTGGCAGGGGGGGGGGGGGGGGAGGTAGGTTTGGGGTATAATAAAAATCGGATCCTGTTTTAGAGAGAGAGAGTTTAATTGAATTAATTTTAACCGAGGCGAGGCTCTTGTTGGCACTTGTCCAACTCAATCCCTAAGGATGCATCTCCCTCTTCTGCCATTTTGATGTTGTGTGGGCCTCCAGTATCTTTGCCTACCGCTGGCTGTCTGCTTCTCAATTTCGCGCGCCTTTATTTTGACCCTTACAATTTGCATAAAGCCCTCACGTAGTCTTGGCGTCTCTGACAATAACCGTCAGCTGGCTAGCCGAGAGAGTAGAGAATGAGTTTTGCATTCGAAACCAATTCTTTACTATTTAAACTATTTAATAATACTTTACGGATAATATTGAATAGAAAGAGATGGTGGTATGAAAAGAGCATTATCTACTCTATATCCACAAGATGTATTGAATAGATATTGGAAGTATTTAATAGATTTTGGGGATATTGAATAAAGAATGGTTTGGAATTCATTTTATACTTTAGCGTTTCATTTTCTACTCTACTGAGTTTGAATCTATTCAATAGAACAAGCACATTATGGAATATTTTTACAAAGTATGGAATATTTCTACAAAGTATGGAATATTTTTTTTACAAAGTATGGAATATTTTTTACGAAGTATGGAATATTTTTCACAAAGTATGGAATAGATACAAGCTCTTAATTCACTACTCCACTTTTCTATTCAATACTTTTCACTTTTCTATTCAATAGAACAAGAACAGTATTGAATAGAAAAGCGCTCTATGACATTTTTACTTAAATAGAGTAGATAATAAAAACCCGTTTGGCTTGCCTGGCAGTGTATTTTTACCTCTATGACATTTTTACCTCGAGCCGCGTAGCCAATCAGAATCGTTTGTTTGTCCGCCATTGTGAATAATTACGAAACTAAGTGCATGGCTTTGTACATCGATTTCTCTGCAAATATGTAGATTTACACTCTCCTGCTCTATTTCTTGGTTCTTTCCGTTGTTTCAACTTAGTTAGGGATAGGGTTAGGGTTAGGGTTAGTAGTAATCACGGGAGTAAGTAACTGTTCTAATGCGCATGCGCAGAGGTAAATATTTCATAGGACTACTTATTCATTATGACACCGGTTCTATACTCGAGCAACACAATTGCTTATTTTGCATTCCTCTAGTTCCAGTGTGTGGTTGTGTGTGAGAGTGAGAGAGAGAGTGTGTGTATGTGTTTGTGTGTGCATGTGAGAGGGGTTTGTTGCACTTGTCTTTGACCACTTGCGCAGGGGTTTTTTCTCCCAGAGAGTTTTTTCCCCCTTAATCCTTTATTCCTTTAAATTTGTTTACATTTTTCATGTCTTAGACAAGTGTGTCTGACTAGGGGGGTTTTTCTCGGAGAACTTCCGTTTCCCCCCTCACCCCTCGGTGCCAGGGTGGGGCAACCCACTTTGGGGTCAGACATGGGTTTGATGCGCTAGGCGGCGAACCCCCCCCCCCCCACCCCCCCCCCCCCTCGCTATTTCTATTTCCATCCCCCCCCCCCCCCCCCCCTTCTCTCTCTGTCATTTTCATTTTTCAATTGAAATGTAATGTCAACTTTTGCTACATGTGTTCACTTTAGCACGAGATTTGTTCTTTTCACCAAACCTCCCCCTCCCCACCCCTTAAACACAACTGACCCTTGTTTCCAACTTCTACCATCTGTGATTGCGTACTCACTGTCCCCAACCTCTCTCACTTCAATCCCCCCCCCCCCCCCCCCCCTTGATTTGTGTTCACAGCCTTGCTCTTTGGTTTCAACTTTGTTGTATCATTTACACGTTGGACTGTAGAGGGGAAGTATTGTTTTTATTTTGATCTTGATGTGTGTGTTTTTATTTTTTGCTCCTTCTGTTGCCTACTGTTTGCTCCTTTTGCTATATTTGATGTTTGCTGTTTAATTGCTTGTCTGTGTTGATAAAGGCGCATTCGCCGAAATATCCAGTAGTTTTGTTTTGTCTCTTGTGAATAAAATAACGTCACTTTGCACTTGTCGTGTAGTTGTTTGTTTGCTGTATGTTCCAGTGACGTTGCAGTCTGTTTCATTTTTTTTTTTTTTTAAATCGCGCAGCTACGCATCAAAAATCCTGCCGCGCCGCGAATCTCACACACAAGCGGCGCATCAAACTGCGCCTTGCAGCAAAAAATCGCCGCGATCTCGAGATCTTGACGCTAGTGTGCGAAGCCCTTTAGACGGGGTAAAAAGCCCTTGGGCGGGTAAGAAGCCCATGCCAATTATCTCATGAAATAAAGCAAATTTCGGTAAAGGTCAAGATGTGCCACCCCCCCCCTATCTATCTCGGTGAATTCTATTTTTCCGTTATTGCCTTTCTTACCATACATAAAGCTGTATTTTAGGAACATTTTTAGCTAATAACCTTTTTGGAATACTAACCCTAACCCTAGCCCTAACCCTAACCCTAACCCTACCCCCCACTCTATAAGACGGAAAAACGCAACGAACCACAACTGTGACAAATCGTCTCATGGGCAAATTTGACTGGTATTTTCCTTTTTTCATGAGATAATTGGCATGGGCTTGTTGCCCGGCTTTTTACCCCGTCTTCACCTAATGCAAAAAAAAAAGTGTTATCCAAAAAACTTTTTCAGCTCACGGAACATGATAGTATGTATCCTAGATAACCAGTCACTAAACTGCGCACAGCTTACTGGTAACAGTAGTTATCAAGTCAACTAAGAAACCAACAATCTAACATGTGTTTCCTTATTAATGGTGCTTTTTGTAAATACAATAAAGACTAATTGTGTTTGTTCCTTTTTGTATATGTTTTAAGTTCACATCTGTGTGTCTGACATATGATGTATTGAAACAATGTTATGTATTTATTGAGTTGAATTGATCTTATTCTGTATTTTAATATCTTAATTAACTCCAACAAATGAAAATCAACTCAACGCATCAAACAGATTTAGATTAACAGTTTGACTTTATGCCATACAGCTTTCAAAAGAATAAGTAAAGCACATGCCCTCCGAAGTATTTACATGAACAAAAATGTTTAAAAGACTTCAAGGAAACTAAATCCTGATTTTTTCTTCTCCTTTCTCCCCCTACAAAACATAATATATATTATAAATTATGTAGCGCTCAAAACGAGTGATATCCCCTGATACTCCTTCTCGCAGCAAAACTTCAAGGTTACTTCCCTTGTTTGAAGTTGTGACGACAAGCAGACGACACGCATGCGCAGTGCGTATGCTTCACGTTGTCAAGAATGGAGCGAATGGACAACTACAAAGTAAGTGAAGAAACGACCGTTTTTATTGACGACGAATCCGATCGTATAGTATGGTATAGTATAGTATAGTGTGGGACTGGCTCAAGCCTAAGCCTCGCGGCTTATAAACGTCCCTTCATTGACACTGTTTTGTTTGCATAAGCATGCCTTTTAAAATTATGATTGTAATTCAATCATCATGTTTAAAAAGTTGACTAAAATTTTCATCTTTGTCAAGGAGATTTTTGAAGGTATTTAGTGTTGGTGCTCTTTTTAGGTTAGGTGTTAGTAAATTCCAGAGGTTAGCAACTCGATTACTAAAACAATGTTTACGCCTGTTAGTATTACAACGTTGTATATGTAATTTTCCCTCTTGATTTCTAGTGCTGTTATAAATGGACAGTGTAAAAAGAGAATCAATGCTAATGTCATCTAAGTTGTTAAAAATTTTGTACATCTGTATAAGGTCTCCCCTAACACGTCTTCCTTTTAATGAATGAAGGTTTAAAATTTTTAATCTATCTTGGTAATTAAAATCTTTACAACTTTTAACCATTTTGGTTGCTCTCCTCTGTACCCTTTCAATAGAAGCTGACTGACGTTTTAAATACGGTACCAGATGATAGTACCATACTCTAAATGTGAACGTACCAATGATTTGTATAGTAACAAAAATGTTTCCTTATCTAAACGAATGAATGTTCTTTTAATTATTCCCAACATCTGATTTGCCTTATTTATCCCTTTATGAATATGTGTATCAAAAGTAAGATTATTGTCAAATACGACTCCAAGGTCTTTTTCCTCAGTACATGCATTTATCTTTTGCTCTTCTTGATCAATTTTCATAACATAAACATATTCTGGATTCTTTTTGCCTACATGCATAACTTTGCATTTTGACACATTAAAATATAGGTTCCAGTCGTCCGTCCACTTCTGGAGGTTATTCAAGTCACTTTGTATAGTATTGTTTTCTGTTGTATTGTTATAAATCTTTGTGTCGTCTGCAAATATTTTGCATGTGCTTTGTATAAAATTTGGTAAATCATTGATAAAAATTGTAAATAAGACTGGTCCGAGGATACTGCCCTGGGGGATACCACTTAAAACATCATTTTTTTCAGAGTATTCTGAACCAACTCGAACACTTTGTTTTCGTCCACTTAAAAATGATCGAACCCACTGAAGTATATTATCGCAGATACCATATGCATTCATTTTTAGAAGAAGTCTTTCGTGTGGTACTGTATCGAAGGCCTTTTTGAAAAGATAAATAAAATAACATCAAGTGCAGATCCGTTATCCAAAACACTGGTAAAATCATCCATAACTTCTAGTAGTTGAGTGACGCAAGATCTTTTTCTTCTAAAGCCGTGTTGACATTTCGTATATAATTCATTTTCTGTCATGTGGGAAACTATTTCATCCCGTGAACGAGCTATGCATCTGTAATCTTGTGTATTGGTTTGGATTGATCAATCTGATCATGTTTTATCCATTTTTCCTTTGATTCACAGCTCCTGGAGCGCCTTGGCAAAGGCGGCCAAGGGTCGGTGTACCTGGCCGAAAGCAAGGAAGAGAACAACAAACAGTATGTGTTGAAAAAAGTAAGTCAAAGTTTGGAATCTTAAAAAAAATCACCTTATTTGGGTGTTTGCGTATGTTATTCTTTTCCCCCGACAGAGCCCAGAAGAATATCAACAAGGTCGAGGCGATCCAGCGCAGAGCTGCCAGGTTTGTCCCCAATCGCTACCACAGGACAGCCAAACATGCTTCAACGACTTGGATGGAGCTCTCTGCAAAAGCGACGGCAGGCTACCAGACTCACCATGCTCTACAAAACACTCAGTGGCATGGTGAGCATCAGCAGGAGCAAGCTGGTACCTCAGTCACAACGACAACGTAGAGGTCACCCCCAACAGCTCCTTGTCCTCCAGTGCCGAACTCAATACCGCCAGAGCGCATTTTTCCCCTAAACAATAAAGGAGTGGAATGAACTACCAACAGCAGCAGTAGAAGCAAAAACCCCAGAGTGTTTCACAGCCAGGGTATGGGAGCATCTGCTTGGACACCCGCCCGCTGCCACCTCCATCTCCGTTGGTCCCATTCTGGGGTCAACGGACTAACCATCTGACAACCAGTTTATCATATCATATCAGTTTAGGCTCTGTAGGCTTATGAAGCCTTTTGCCCTCTAGATATTTTTCTCAAATATAAATAAATGTTTATTTTCTTTTTTCTTTTTTTTTGCCCGTGAATTACTACGGCTATTGTGTATTTTTTTTGTTTTTTTGTTGTTGTTTTTTTGTTTTTTTTATTTCTCCAAATTTGTGGAGTACATAATAGTATTAAAAAAAAATTTCAATAAGATTTTGGAACATATTTAGTGATGATGCATTTACAGTTTCATTAGAAAGATTGTTCCATGCAGTTATTACTCTGTTAGTAAAAAAGTTTTGAGCTGAACGACTGTTATTTAGTTTTTTTGTTAATTTAAAATCATGCCCTCGTGTTCTCTCCTCGTCAGTTAAAGCCAGTAAAGTTTTAGTTGTGTTAGGATCATAAAACTTATTAAGAATTTTATACACCTCAATCAAATCGCCTCTTAGACGTCTGTATTCCAAACTAGGTATTCCCAAATACTTTAGTCTGTCCTCATAGTCCATATCTCTGGTTCCAATAATTGTTTTCGTAAATCTCCTTTGGACACCTTCTAAATGATCAATATGTTTTCTCAAAAAGGGACACCAGACAGGATTTCCATACTCTAATAAGGGGCGTACTAATGTTTTATAAAGAGGTAGCATAATTTCCTTTGATTTATTAGTTATTGTTCTGAATAGTAGTCCAGCAGTACGGTTTGCCTTTTTAACAGTATCGTTGATGTGTGGTTCAAAAGATAGTAATGGATCAACTATAACACCAAGATCTTTTATCCGCATTTGTGCTCTCAAGAACCCTTCTGACACCACCATCATTCATAAAATACTCATGCATTGGGTTCTTTTTTCCAAGATGCATCACCTTGCATTTTTGACTATTAAAATTCATCAGCCACTCCTCTGACCAATCAACCAAAGAGTCAATACACTTCTGAATTTTTTCTTTTGATTTCATATTATCATTTACTGTGGAATAGGCTTTTGTATCATCTGCAAATATTTTAACTTCACATTCAACCTTTTCTGGCAAGTCATTTATATAATAAATAAAAAGGGTAGGGCCAAGGACACTTCCCTGGGGAACTCCACTTGTAACTTGTATTTTATCCGAACAAGAATTATTAACATTGACATACTGAGTATGTCCATGTAGAAAATCTTCTATCCAAGACAACAGGTTGCCATTCACACCATAACCTCTTAGTTTATGTACAAGTCTCTGATGTGGCACAGTGTCAAAAGCTTTGCATAGATCTAAATAAACAGCATCAACGGGCACACCATCATCCAGCGAGGACATCCAATCATTAATCATCACTAACAACTGTGTGACACATGAGCGACCTTTAGTAAAACCAAACTGGTCTTTTGAAAGCAGATTATTTTTTGTCAAATGTTCACATAAGGCGTCACGAATAAATCCTTCAAAAACTTTACAAACAATTGACGTCAAACTCACTGGACGATAGTTGCCCGCAAAACTTTTGTCTCCTTTTAAAAAAATTGGTTTAACCTCTGCCTCCTTCCATCTTGCTGGCAATGTACCCTCTTCCCCCTTCTCTCTCTCTCTCTCTCTCTCTCTCTCTCTCTCTCTCTCTCTCTCTCTCTCTCTCTCTCTCTCTCTCTCTCTCTCTCTCTCAATAATTTCTTCTCTGGCCTACTTGGGGCCCTTTCTTCCAGCAAGAGTGGTTGCCGTTGAGCCTCCCCGGTTCCGTGGCAAAATAATCAACATGATGATTGTGGCCACACACAACAAAGAAAGAAAGAAAATAAGAGCCAGAAAACAGCACAGATTGCTTTGGGCATGGTTGCCTTTTGTTTTATGTGTCGAACTTTTCAGATTTTTAATATTTAAGTTTTTACATCAATACATGCACACACATAATAGACTGTCTCTGTGTGTGTGTGTCTCTCTGCGTCCCTGTCTCTCTCTTTCTCTCTCACTCTGTGCGCCTGTCTCTCTCTCTGTATGTGTCAGTCTCTGTGTCTATATCTTACTCTCACTAGGTGTTTGTCACCTGAAAGAAGGGGCACTTATAAAATAAATAACAATCTAGCAGTTGAATAATTAACATTTGCCTAATCTATGCTACTTTTAAAGATAAATGAACACCCTAAGGATTAGGATTAGGATTTAGGGACTCAAAACATAGCCGTAAGGCTTTCCTGTCCCATCTTTTATTTTATTTAGTTGTTTGTCTCGGTCTGTCGCACACTCAGTTTTTATTAATATTAATCGTAATAAATAATAATAATAATAATAATAATGAGCATTTATGCTTAATCTTAAACAAGCCCTAAGCGCTTACAATAATAAACAAATAAATGAATACCCCCCCCCCCAAAAAAAAAAACCCAAAGACAAACAACAACAGCAACAAGCAGTAGAAAATATGAGAATGTCAAACATTTCCTCGCATACACACACACATGCGCGCGCACACACAAACGCGCACACACAAACAACACACACACACACACACACACACACCACACCACACCACACCACACCACACCACACCACACCACACCCACACCACACAACACAACACACGCCCGCACAAACCACACACTGCACACAAACACACGCGCAGAGAAGGGACAAAAATTACTTTCCAAAAGAACAGAGCAGGCTACGATTTGAAGAGAGTGGTTTTGAGGGAAGATTTAAATGATATATAATCATACATAACTGCCTTATAGTCATTCCATTCGTCGAGAAGGTTTTTAAAAATGTTAGTATTCTGTGCTCTTTTCATGTTAGGTGGTAATTTATTCCATACAGGTGCAACTCTGTTAGTAAAATAAAATTTTCTATTATTAGTCCTGCAGTGTTGAATAAATATTTTGTCGGTACTGTTCCTTGTTTTGTCAAAATCTGATATTGTGAATAAGTCATGTACATTTAGGTCATCTACACTATTAAATATTTTATAAGTTTGAATTAGGTCACCCCTAATTCTCCTTGCCTTTAATGTAGGTAAATTTAATTCTTTCAACCTGTCTGAATAAGAAACATTTTGAAGACCTTGTACTAACTTAGTTGCTCGTCTCTGTACTTTTTCTATCAAAGCTGACTGTCTCTTTAAACCTGGATACCAAATACAATTTCCATATTCTAAATGAGGTCTTACTAAACCTTTGTACAAGCATAAAAAAGTGTCCTTGTCCAAGAAAGAAAACGTTCGTTTAATTATACCAATTTTCTGATTTGCTTTACTTACAGCACTGTGAATGTGTTCATCAAATTTCAGTTTATCATCAAATATTACTCCCAAGTCTTTTTCGTCAGAGCATTTCATAATAACGTTTTCTACACCATTGTTATGCATTTTGTAGTCTGTGCGTGGATTACTTTTTCCCAAATGCATGATTTTACATTTTGAAGCATTAAAAAACAGACACCATGTTTCTGACCACCTAACCAATGAATCTAAGTCTTTTTGTGATACATCTTGATTTTTCGTTATATTATACATTTTCGTATCATCTGCAAAAATTTTACAATAGCTTTTTATTTCTTCAGGTAAGTCATTTATAAAAATTGTAACCATTCAAAAGTATTAAACATATGAATTCAATGGTGCATCCCTGTTTGAAGGCTTTCAGTGCGACAGTACTGCAAGAAATAATGACGGAAATATCCGTCATGGGGCAGTGAAGAGGTTATTTACGAACACAGACTAAGGAAGTTGAAATTACCATCTCTGAAATATAGAAGAATGTGTGGGGATCTGATAAACACATAAGCAAATTTTCACAGTGATAACAATACTAATAAATTTTTGTTCCAGTTAACAACTGACTCAAGAACCCGTAACAGTGATTTAAAAATCCAGTGTAGCCGAACTAATATTAGAATTTTTTTTTTTTCGAACAGAGTAACAAAGTTCTGGAATACTCTTCCTGCACATATTAAACGAGCACAGAATCTAACAATTCAAAAACCTCCTTGGTGGATACACCAACATATCAAAACTACAATATGACTCTTTATGAGCATGACTAAAGGGCATATTTGCCAAAAACAAAATATAAAAACCTCTCAGCTGTGCAAAAGTTCAAACAAAAATGACAGGACAGTGAAGAGGCCGTGAGGCCTAATGTCCTAACTACCTGACCTGACCTGACCTGACTAGTCTTGATTAGTCTTAGATCAGCTTAGGTAGCAATCACCACAAAAACAACAAAGTAACAAACGAAAAAGGGCGTAAAAGGGCCACGAGGCCCACTTCTTGCCCTGCACTACTACTACTACTACTAGTCTTGAGCAGTCCCAGTCTGTCTGTCTCTGCCTCTGGCTCTGTCTTTGTCATTTTCTCTTGATGTGTGTGTGTGTGTGTTAATTAACATGTGTGTTAAATCATGCGCGATGGCTTGGAGTTGGAGGCAAAATGGAATATCTTTAGATAGTTCATTGACGCATTATTGGATTTACATGCATTACAAAAACTAATAACTTGTATCAAACAATGACTGCAGAAATATAAAAAGGGGGATTTGCTTTTTATATTTCAGCAGCCTTTTATTATACAAGTTATTAGTTTTCATAATAAATTCAATAATATGTCAATAGACTATCTAAAGATAGTCCGTTTTGCCTCCAAGCCATTTATTGTATATGTATAGTATATATGTGTGTGTGAGGCAGACGGAGAGAGACAGATGTGAAAACGGTTCACACTTTCAACCCATTATCATGTTCACACAATGTTATGCATATCATTATCAAACAATTGATGATTTTTCAGGTTGAATGTTTTGATGAGAGCGAGGCCAACAAAGCTTTCCATGAGGTGAGTAGGCAGACAGACAAACAGACAGACACTGAGACAGGCAGACAGACATGTGACTGTTGAAGAAAAATACTGACAAATTAACAGGAACTGATGCCGGTTATTGCTGTTTTACCCTATTTGTTAGATTTGTTTGTTCTGTATCTGAAATAGTCCTATTTGAAATTAATCACTTTTGGACGCAAGTTAAGCTCTCAATCCGTGCTTAAGTTAGTAATTTTTTTGTCATAAGATAGCCTTTGTTCTTCCTCATAATCATATTATGTGTCAAATAGTTGGCTTAGTATACAGTGTATGTATAATTTTATGCATTCAATATAAGTAGCAGTCTAACACACAGTGACAGACATACACAGATCTATACACATTCTCTCTATTACTCTCTCTCTCTCTCTGTCTGTCTGTCTGTCTCTCTCTCTCTCTCTCTCTCTCTCTCTCTCTCTCTCTCTCTCTCTCTCTCTCCTTGTCCCTCACTTTCATCGACTATAGATTATGAATTATTAATGGAAGACACACACACACACACACACACAGTGACACACACACACACTCTCTCTCTCTCTCTCTCTCTCTCTCTCTCTCTCTCTCTCTCTCTCTCTCTCTCTCTCTCTCTCTCTCTCTCTCTCTCTTTCTCTCTCTCCCTCCCTCCCTCCCTCTCTCTCACATCACCTACAGATTATGCAATATTAATGGACGACATGGTCCATGCCCTCCTTACAGGCCTTGGCTCTGCAGAAGTTGGACCATCCCTATGTGTGTGGATACAAAGAGTTCTTTGTCATGTGGGACAAACAGGTGGGTATATTATGCACCTTTGTTTTTTGACCAGTATTGTTGTTTCTCTGTGTTGCGTTTCAAGACTCTCATGCATGCCTAATGCGTGTGCCTTTGTCTACCATATCAGGGGCAGATCAATTCATTTAGAGGTGGGGGGTGAAAAAAAGTGAAAGGGGGGTGGGTTCAGCCCCCCTCCTGGAAAAAAGCATTTTTCATATCTGAAGAACCAAAGTCGTCCTCTCCTGACATGATGACAAGAAAAGAGAGAGACACACACACACACACACACATACCTGGAAAACCGTAGAAGCATCAGAACATTGCCTCACTTCGTTTTGTTGACATGAGTGAGCCAAAAACATTTTCAAATGTTTTTGTGGGTTTTTCTACCGGGGGGGCGTGTCAAATGGCCCCCCTTACCCCCCCCCCCCCTAAATTCGCCTCTGCATATCTACCCTTGCATTGTATAGTTTGTGTCCTACCTGTAGTTATTAATCTAAAAAAATGAAATAATATTTAATATATATGTACTGCGTGAAGAGTACAAAGAAAGGAATAAAACTCTACCGACCTACTCACCCATCATCCTGTGATATTGTCATGTTGGGTTGTTGTTCTCTGATTTTATTTTTTATTATTTTTTTTATTTATATTATTATTATTATTATTATTATTATTATTTTCTGATTTTTTATTTATTTGTTGTTGGGGGGTTTTTTGTGTGTGTGTGTGTGTGTTCTTTTCCTCCTGTCTCTCTAGTCTGCTTTGGTTTTCATGTTACATTGTAAGCATTTTGAATTTGAATTTACCAAATGGATATATGTACCATATTGTACGGACTACAAGGCGGTATTTTCTTTTCCTAGACTGAGACCCCTGCGCCTAATAATGTGACTGATAATATAGTAAGAAACTATAATAACAAAGTCTGAATTTAGTGTAAAATTGGGGGGGGGGGGGGTGCCTTATAATAATGTGACTGATAATATAGTAAGAAAATATAGTAACAAAGTCTGAATTTAGTGTAAAATTGGGGGGGGGGGGGTGCCTTATAATGTGACTGATAATATAGTAAGAAAATATAGTAACAAAGTCTGAATTTAGTGTAAAATTGGGGGGGGGTGCTTAAAATACGGTAATATGCATCAGCAAAAGTATTGATGGACTGGTGGGTGTATGGATGGATTGTTGGTTGGTTGAATACCTGGTTGGTTGGATGATTGGAAAGGGGTTGTTATGTTGGTTAGATAATTGGTTGATTTTGGTTATTGATTATTTATAGAACTAATATTTTGATTAAATTGTTTAATTGCTTACCTTGTTCTTTGGTCGGTTGATTGATTGATTGATATCAGTTTATTAGTTTATTGATTTGCCTGTTCCATGTTGATCAATAACAATGATTAATATTGATTTATTATTGGTCTATTGATTGTTGTGTTGATTGATGATTGATTCAGTTCTTGATTGATTTTTACAGGAGTCGTCAATGTTCGTCTGCATCGTGATGGACTATTACAAGCAGAAAGACCTGCGTTACATCATCAACGATTACCAGGCGAAAAAGATTCCTATTCCTGAGGAGGTGTGTGTGTGTGTGTGTGTGTGTGTGTGGCTACAAAAAGAAAGACCTGCGTTGCATCATCAACGATTACCAGGCGAATAAGATTCCTATTCCCGAGGAGGTGTGTGTGTGTGAGTGTCAGTCTGTGTGTGTGTGTTGTTGCAAGAAGAAAGACCTGCGTTACATCATCAACGATTATCAGGCGAAAAAGATTTCCATTCCTGAGGAGATGTGTGCGTGTGTGTGGGTGTGGTGGGGTGGGGGGTGGGACGCATGTTGTTATAAGAAGAAGGACCTGCATTGCATCATCAATGATTACCAGGCGTCTCTGTGCATGCATGCATGCATGTGTGTGTGATTTTGTTTGTTGAAAACTTTTCGTGCTTTTTAAGACTGCTCTCATTTCAGTTTTAGCTCCCGTTAAAAGGTTTTTGTGTGTGTTTGTTTATTATTTTCCTCTTTTACATTAAAGAACATGTCGTTTAAAGGAATGTTGCACGTTTTTCCTGCATTCTGTGAAGCATACGCTGATTTTGAATGGGTTTTTTCTTCACTTTTTCAGAAATTGAAGAAATACCTTGGAGAGATTCTGGAAGCTGTGGTCTACATTCACAGAAAAGGCTTCATCCACAGGTGTGTTGTTGTCTTACCCTGGCTTAAAGACTCCAGGGATCATCCCAACAGCCAAAGCATTTGAACACTATGGTACAAACGCACCAGCTAGGGATGAGAACATTACGTGTGTGACAATTTTTGATTACCCCGCCTCGTGGGCAGCCACACTCCGACTTCGGAGGATTTTAGACTGATGATGTTATGCTAGGAGCTTGTCATGGCTTAAGACAATCCCCGCATAACCATGGAGAACATAGCAACATTTTGATGTAGCCTTGGTGTTCTAGCTTATGTCAGCTTGTCTGTTTTCTTGTGGTAAAGCTAAAGGTTATCATCATGGTCTTGATCAGTTTTCATCATCATCATCATGATGATCATCATCATTTTCATGAGTTCATCAGAATTATCATCATCAAAATATCGTCAATTGTCACAATCATCATCACCATTGTCGTTATCTCTGTTGTCGAAATCACAATCCTACGCATTTTCATAAGCACAACAGGGCTCTTCTATGAAGTACTAAAATTCTACAGGACCCTCTAAAAGAATTAGTAAGGGGTCCCCGGGATGCACTAGAACAAATATTTTTAGCATCCGCAATGTCACTGGGACCCCCTATCCCTTATCTAGGACCCTCTATACTGTAAGTGAAGGAGTCGCTGCATGGACCCCTTGTTTTGCGGGACGATTGGGAGCCCTGCACAATCATGGATCGTTTGCTTAGAATTAGATGTTTTGTAAAAATATATTCATGCAGAGGTAGACATGGGAGGTGGAGGGAGGGTTGTGTGTGTTACAAGGGTTCCATTCCCTCCCCCTCCCCCCACCTCCCCATCTGCTAAAATAAAAAAGGAGCAGAGAAAAAACCATAGAGAGGAACAATCCATCAATCCATGACCATTATGACGACACCTTTGTTTTCATGCACCTCATATAATTTTGCTCCACAGCTTTAGCTTAATTTCCCAGGATATGACTTCATTGCATCTTTTACATTTAAAATTCAGTGGAACCTCCCTTGTAAGACCTCCCATTATTATAAGACTCCCTCCCACATAAGACCTATTCTCTGAGACATTGCCCTTTGTACGTATTAAAATTGCCTTCCTTATAAGACCCCTCCCTTATAAGACTTCATTTTTGATGAATTTTGAAGGTCTTATAAAGGAGGTTCCACTGTATCATCAGTTTCTGTCCCCCAGACACCCGCCCCCCAAACAAGCCATTGCATGGAACTCCCCCTCCTTGACTAACTGGTCCGTCGCCATCTGACATGGAAAAGTTTGTAATGAGAAATTTTATAATTGGGAATTTTGTGTTTTATTTTTAGGGGCCTGAAGCCCATATAATCTTTGTGAAGGATGACGATACATTGTGTGGGGGCGATTTTAATAAGAGGGAACTTCCTGTTCTATATTTAGGTATTATGTTCTATTTTTAAGGACCTGAAGCCCAATAACATCTTTGTGAAGAATGATGACACTATGTGGGTGATTTTGGTAATGGGGAATTTCCTGTTCTATATTTAGATACATAATCTATTTTTAGGGACCTGAAGCCCAGCAACATCTTTGTGAAGAATGACGACACTCTGTGTGTGGGTGATTTTGGTGTGGCCACTGTGATGGGAGACCGAAGAAACTGCCCCCGAAACACTGCAGGTCAGGCCTGGGTGTATCACTTTTGCATGGGGGGGTTGTTGTTAGTAATGTTAATACACATTATTTTGTAATATGTGTGATTTTCTTTTAGACCAAAGCTTCTAGATTGAGAAAACCTTTTGAAATTTTGTCTTCTTAGGTTTTTGTGTTTTTTGTTTGGTTGAAATTTCAACCTTTGATTTAGGTATTTTATAGTCACAGGTGTCTGTGAAATTCAGGTTACTCCCACCTGGAGAGCGCGTCGCAGCCAGAGGCGCGCCACCCTTTTTTTTTTTTGCATGCGATTTTTCTGTGACTGATGAGGAAGGAGAGGGGGGAGATAAATTTTGACCAAATGACAACTTTTTCGTTGCCACTGGGTTTAATGTGTGCTGAGTGCATGGGCACATGGGACCTTGGTTTATCGTCTCATCCGAATTCAGACCGTAAGGCCTAGTGCAAAGTGAGAGGAAAAATCCCCTGTACCCAGGTTCGAACTCGGGTTTACTTGACACAAGGCTTTACCTCTGTGCCACTCTACACATGATTGCCATATTTGACAGACTGTAAGGCAATAGGGAGGGGCAGTAGCTCTACACATGATTGCCATATTTGACCGACTGTAAGGCAATAGGGAGGGGCAGTAGCTCTACACATGATTGCCATATTTGACAGACTGTAAGGCAATAGGGAGGGGCAGTAGCTCTACACATGATTGCCATATTTGACCGACTGTAAGGCAATAGGGAGGGGCAGTAGCTCTACACATGACTTAAGGCAATAGGGAGGGGCAGTAGCTCTACACATGATTGCCATATTTGACGACTGTAAGGCAATAGGGAGGGGCAGTAGCTCTACACATGATTGCCATATTTGACAGACTGTAAGGCAATAGGGAGGGGCAGTAGCTCTACACATGATTGCCATATTTGACAGACTGTAAGGCAATAGGGAGGGGCAGTAGCTCTACACATGATTGCCATATTTGACCGACTGTAAGGCAATAGGGAGGGGCAGTAGCTCTACACATGATTGCCATATTTGACAGACTGTAAGGCAATAGGGAGGGGCAGTAGCTCTACACATGATTGCCATATTTGACCGACTGTAAGGCAATAGGGAGGGGCAGTAGCTCTACACATGATTGCCATATTTGACCGACTGTAAGGCAATAGGGAGGGGCAGTAGCTCTACACATGATTGCCATATTTGACAGACTGTAAGGCAATAGGGAGGGGCAGTAGCTCTACACATGATTGCCATATTTGACAGACTGTAAGGCAATAGGGAGGGGCAGTAGCTCTACACATGATTGCCATATTTGACAGACTGTAAGGCAATAGGGAGGGGCAGTAGCTCAGTTGGTGAGTCGCCAGCTCATGCCAGTGCCAGTGCAGCTCCATGCACAGTGGTGTGTCCTTGGGAAAGACACTTTACTCCCATTTCCTAAGTCTGTCGAGGTCCCTTGTGCGAAAGCATGCACAAGATCTTGCACACACGTTAACCCTTTCAACGCTAGCCATTCCTCAGCCAAAATGTACCATTAAACTTACCTGGGTACAGAAAAGAGTTTGTCTGGAATACTGGGGATTCCTCTGTGACATGCCTAAAATAGGGTCTATCCTTACCTCCCAAAATGAAGAACATTACGGTCACTGGATACCAGACCCTCATTTGATGCCAGTTAGTGGCACGGGTGTCAAATCACTGTGGTGCCAAGAGGCGACAGTGGCGATGAAAGGGTTAAAGCCCATTCTGCTATTCAGTTGGAGTTGGAGTAGGCTGTGCTGTGCCGTTTGAATGGATAACAGGAACTCGCATAGCATGCATGCATCCTGTGGGTGGCGCTGTGCTCACAGCGACACCATCTCCAGGTGGGAGCAGCCCAAATTTCACTGATTCGAGTCTCTGTGGGAAGAATTTACCTATTGCCAATACCAATACTTTTGTGGTTATAGTTATTCGTTGTTTATATGCATGCTATCGCATCTCTAACTTCTGCAACTTCTTTTTTTAATTTTTTATTTACTCTCAATTCTATCATCATGATTGGGGCAGTGGGTGGATGCCTCGTGCCTCCATACAGGGAGCTGGACGACCCAGGCCCCATCCTCGAGTCTCTCCCCGGGGGTGGGGTGGGTGGGGGGTGTCTCGTAAAAATAGTTCTACCACCTTCTGGAAGTTCTGTGCTTGAAACTTCCCGTAATCTGCCACTCTCTGTGACTGCTTTTTCACTTTGCTTTCTGTCATCCACGATTTATTGCAGCCCATTGTATATGCCTTTTTTTCCCCAAAAATCTTCTGAATATTTTTTTTCCTTTAAGCTCTTCCGAAATTGAAATGTGTCGGCTGTCCGCAGCGGGGAGACCAGTGAAAACTGAAAGCCGGACACATGTACCTCACTCACTATGGCCATATGGCCTGGGAATGCAGAAGAATCATCATGATCATTCTGTGTTTTTGTACCTCTCTGTCTGTCATGTCCTCCCAGGCACCACAACCTACATGGCACCAGAGGCCATGACGCAGGCCTACGACGAGCGCAGCGACGTGTGGTCACTGGGCTGCATGCTGCTGGAGATGACCTTGACCCCATTATACAACCAGCAGCAGCTGGCCGCCAGGCTGGAGGAGATCAAAAAGGACCCCCACCAATTGGAGGAAGTCTTTGAGGAGGTGTCTCAGGTGAGAGAGAGGTTGGAGGAGGTCAAGAAGGACCCCTACCAACTGGATGAAGTCTTTGAGGAGGTGTCTCAGGTGAGAGAGAGAGGTTGGAGGTCAAGAAGGACCCCCACCAACTGGATGAAGTCTTTGAGGAGGTCTCTCAGGTAAGAGAGAGAGGTTGGAGGTCAAGAAGGACCCCCACCAACTGGAGGAAGTCTTTGAGGAGGTGTCTCAGGTGAGAGAGACAGAAAAGAGAGAGAGAGAGAGAGAAAACTCAAACTCAAACTCAAAAATGTTTTAATGTCAGACCTGCGGCCTATAACACTGAGGGTGCGCACATACACACATCATGTAATAAATGAAAACAGGACAAAAGTGAATATTCTTTCACTTAGCACTGACATGTTATCCAAATATTTTTTTATAATGCATAAGTTCATGTATCAGCTGACATCAGTTCATATCTTTTTTAAACGCATAAAATATAAACATGGCAACATCTCTAGTTATGAATGTATTTCCATTGGCAAGAAGACTTTTGAATTCAATGGGATAGTTGTTTCTAAATTGATTATGTTTGAAAATATACTTGTCTCTTAGCTCTTTATAGGTAGTGCAATGAATCAAGAAGCGCAACTCGTTTTCTATTTGATCGCAGAATGGACAGGTTTGGGGGATATTATTGTGTAGCGTTTGTTATTTGAGAGAGACTGGATGAGGTAAAAATTAAAAAAGACACCTGCTAAGTAGACATCTTTAAGGAAGTTTATCAGGTTGAAGAGAGAGAGAAAGAGAGAGAGAGAGAGAAGACGAGGTAAGACTTCCTCCAATCCCTATGGGTCCTCCATAGGGATTGGAGGAAGTCTTTGAAGAAGTCGCTCAGGTTAGAGAGAGAGAGAAAAAAAGAGAAAGAGACAGACAGAGACAGAGACAGAGTGAGAGCAAGACTTACACATACAAAGAGAGAGAGAGAGACACAGACGCACACATATTCAGAGACCGAGAGAGATCACCACAAACTTAATTTACAATTGGACAAACAGTTACACCCCCCCACCCCCCACCCACCCCCCAAAAAAAGAAGAAGAAAAAGGACATTATCGAAAATGCTGTTTCCAAGATTAGAAATTCAGACTCCCCGTGGGAATACCATGGGGGTCTTTAGTAAATAGTTCCCCCACCTTCTGTGCTTGAAACTTCCTCTAATCTGCCACTCTCTTTGACTCTGCCTTTTCCCTTTGCTTTTTATCATCTACTATCTTTCTGACTTATTGGCCCATTCTCCTGCCTTTTTTTATTTAAAAAAATCTTCCAAATAACTTTTCTCCTTTGAGCTCCTCCGAAATCGGAATGTGTCAGCTGTATGCAGCGGGGAGACCAGTGAAATACTCTGACCAATGCACGCATGCTATCAGATGCACATACCCATATTGAACAAGACCCAAACAGAAACCCTAAAAACACCTTCAGGCAATCAGTTTGTGAATATATTTTTCCGTAAATGAGGAAAAGAACTATCTGGGCTAACGTGTTTGTATTATTTCTAGTCTCTTTGTGAAATTTGGCCTGCTCCCACTTGGAGAGCGTGTCGCTACAATGCAGTGTCCCCCATGCTTGGTGAGACTAATTCAGTACAGTGGAACCTAAGACCTTCAAAAATCATCTAAAATGAGGTCTTATGTGTTAAGGGAGGTAATTTTAATACTTACAAAGAAGGGCAATGTCTCAGAGAAGTTGGTCTTATGTGGGATGGAGTCTTATGATGGGAAGTCTTATAACGGGAAGTCTTATAAGGGAGGTTCCACTGTAATAATTACTGTGCTGTGAATGTGCTGTGTTGTAAGCTACTAGTTTAAAAAAAATTTTGCTTTGTGTTTTTGTGTGTGCAGAACTACTCCAATGAGTGGATCAAACTCATCCGCTCCATGCTGAAACTGAAACACCAGGCCAGACCCACTACTGAGTGAGTTGTGTGTGTGCGCAGGGCTCCCATCCCAATCGTCCCCCCAAACAAGGGGTCCCAGGGACTCCTTCACTTACAGTATAGAGGGTCCCAGAGGAGGGATAGAGGGTCCCAATGACATTGTGAATGCTAAAAAGAATTTTTATAATGCATCCCTGGGACCCCCTGCACATTATTTTAGAGGTCCTTGAGAATTTTAGTGCTTCATAGACCCCCAAATGGGTGTCCTTGGGAGCCCTGGTGCGTGTGTGTGAGTGTGTGCGTGCATTGTATGAGTGAGTGTGTGTGTGTGTGTGCATGCATGTGTGAGTGAGTGTGTGTGTGTATGTATGTGTGTGTGTGCGTAAGTCAGTGTTTGTGTGTGCGAGATTTGTTTCTATACCCACATAAATGATATATCATTTGATTCTGCAGGGGTAATCACAGATGTATGTGTGGCCACAACAATTTCTTAAAGTGTGTGTGTGTTCTTTGGTTTTATTTCCATCCACCAAAAGGGATTCAAACAATATTATATTGTGTGTGTGTGCGTGCGCGTGCATGTGTGTGTGTGTACGTGAGCACTCGATTGCATCCAATGTATGTGTGTACATGCAAGTGATGCCATCTTTATGTCTGTGTGCATGGCAGGACCCTACTGAAGAGCAGCTTTGTGATGGAATGCATCGAGGCCAGCGACAGTTCCCTGCTGGACAAACGGAAACGTCAGCAGCAAACCCTCAACAGAATACGTAAGTCTTCTTCTTCTTCGATCGCTCAGACAGTGTCCTGTCTATTATGAGCGCAGATGCGTCATGCTGCCGTTGTGCACCTAAGTAAGAAATAGTTAGGCCCAGCATGTCCGACTTTGGCTGGAGGACATCTTTTTGAAAGTTTTTCTTGAAAAAAAAAAAGGGCAGGAGATATGGACTGGAAAGGCAGAAAGATAAGTAAGCAGATGGAAAAGGCAGAGTCAAAGAGAGTGACAGATTAGAGGAAGTTACAAGCACAGAACTTCCAGAAGGTGGGGCAACTATACAACAGACCCCCTGGTACCCCCACGGGGGGGGGGGGGGGGGGGGGGGATACGTGAGTGAACCTGTAGAACCTGGGAAAAATAACTCCAACAGTGTATGCTTCCTGAAGTCTGGTGGGGGTTTTCGGCTATACAGTGAAACCTCCTTTATAAGACCTTCCATTAAAAGACTCCCTCCCAGGTAAGACCTACCACTCTGAGACATTGTCCTTTGTAAGTATTAAAACAACCTCCCTTAAAGACCCCTCCCTTATTTTCGTTGTAATACTTTATGTATATGATGGGACTATATAAAAAGCATAACAGCTTATTTTGTCCCTACCACCACCACTACTACTACTACTACTACTGTGACTATAAGACCTCATTTGGGATGATTTTTGAAGGTCTTGTAAGGGAGGTTCCACTGTATTAAAATGACCTCCCTATTAAGACCCCTCCCTTATAAGACCACTCCCTATTAAGACCCCACCCTTATAAGACCCCTCCCTTATAAGACCTCATTTGGGATGATTTTCGAAGGTCTTGTAAGGGAGGTTCCACTGTACCGGCTCTCCGCAGAGTTTCTTTGCAAATGGACTGTTCCATTGTAGTGCAGGTCCCCTGGAGGAAGGGCAGGACGACCCTCAGGTCATCATCCAGTACATGGCGGACTGTTCCATTGTTGTGCAGGGAATGGCAGGACGACCCTCAGGTCATCCAGTACATGGCGGACTGTTCCATTGTTGTGCAGGGAAGGGCAGGACGACCCTCAGGTCATCATCCAGTACATCGCGGACTGTTCCATTGTTGTGCAGGGAACGGCAGGACGACCCTCAGGTCATCATCCAGTACATCGCGGACTGTTCCATTGTTGTGCAGGGAATGGCAGGACGACCCTCAGGTCATCCAGTACATGGCGGACTGTTCCATTGTTGTGCAGGGAAGGGCAGGACGACCCTCAGGTCATCATCCAGTACATGGCGGACTGTTCTATTGTTGTGATCATCCAGTACATGGCGGACTGTTCCATTGTTGTGCAGGGAAGGGCAGGACAACCCTCAGGTGATCATCCAGTTCATGGCGGACTGTTCCATTGTTGTGCAGGGAAGGGCAGGACGACCCTCAGGTCATCATCCAGTACATCGCGGACTGTTCCATTGTTGTGCAGGGAAGGGCAGGACAACCCTCAGGTGATCATCCAGTTCATGGCGGACTGTTCCATTGTTGTGCAGGGAAGGGCAGGACGACCCTCAGGTCATCATCCAGTACATGGCGGACTGTTCCATTGTTGTGCAGGTCCTCTGGAGGAAGGGCAGGACGACCCTCAGGTCATCATCCAGTACATGGCGGACTGTTCCATTGTTGTGCAAGGAAGGGCAGGACGACCCTCAGGTCATCATCCAGTACATGGCGGACTGTTCCATTGTTGTGCAAGGAAGGGCAGGACGACCCTCAGGTCATCATCCAGTACATGGCGGACTGTTCCATTGTTGTGCAGGTCCTCTGGAGGAAGGGCAGGACAACCCTCAGGTCATCATCCAGTACATTGCGGACACAATCGACCACGAGGGCTGCGTGCGCCAGGGTCTGGAGGCCCTGAAGCAGCTCTTGGACAACGCTGCTGCTGCCGCTGCCGCTGCCGCCTCTTCCATTCCTCTACTCACCTTCCCGGAGGGGGAGGGGGACGGCGCCGCGACCACCACCCCGCGACCCCCTCCCATCGTGCTGGACCAGGCCAGCAAGAATCTGATCACGCTCGCCATGTGGGATAACATCAGCAACAAGGAGTTGCAGATCGCTGGGTGTGCTGTGTTGACCGCGTTGGTTGTGCATGGTGAGTGGTGTGTGTGGGGGTGTGAGTGTGTGTGTGTGTGTGTGTGTGTGTGATAGCCATGTGGGATAACATCAGCAACAAGGAGTTGCAGATCGCTGGGTGTGCTGTGTTGACCGCGTTGGTTGTGCATGGTGAGTGGTGTGTGTGTGTGTGTGTGTGGGGGTGTGATAGCCATGTGGGATAACATCGGCAACAAGGAGTTGCAGATCGCTGCTGCACTGTGTTGACCGCGTTGGTTGTGCATAGTGAGTGAGTGTCTGTGTGTGTGTGTGTGTGTGTGTGTGTGTCTGTGTGTGTGTGAGAGATTGTGAGATTGTGTGTATGTGCGTGCGTGCATGCGCATGTGTATGTGTGTGAGACAGAGAGTGTGTGTCTGTGTCTGTCTGTCTGTCTTCTACTTTCCCTCAGTCCCAGTTGCATAAAAATGGGACTAGTTTAGAAATCGTTTGAGTTCTTCTCAATATGAAATTCATCACAATGTGGCTGTTTCTTTCTTCTTTACTGTCCCATCTTTTAGGCCGTACAGTGACGTCATAATGTGGCTCTTTGCATTGTGTATTATTATTTACTTACAGCCATGTTTGCTTAATTTACATACAGATTCATTCTTAATCAATTAAAAGCATCAGAAACCATTTACTTGAATCATTAACTTTTCTAGCGCCATGTATTTTGTGACGTTCTTGGTTGTCCGTTCCATCTCAACCGACAAGAGAGGAGTAACTATTTTCTGTTCTAGCGCACATGGGTTGCCTTAACAGAAGAATCACTGACATAATCTGTGAAAGTAGACAAACACGTGGCAGGGTACTTGGCAGTGAATGCCTTTACATTTGGTGGGAGTGAAATGCGATGTACTGGGCGAATGCATTCTACTAGAATGGTACTAGAAGAAATTCTGCTTAACGTCCTCCGGTCTGGAACAGACACATATCGGACATTAGTACATATGAAGATGGTGGGAATGATTGGAGGCAATGCCCGGAGGCAGTGCAGCACCAGTAAAGTCCCGAATTTTTACCAATATAGATGTAAATTTGTATTAGAATGGTACTAGAAGAGTTAAACATAATTATACTGACACAATGCAATTCATCAGGATTTAAAGCCAAATGTTTTGATTTGTTCTTATCCCATTGTTGTGTTGCTGATGTTGAATATTACAGAGGGAGACCGTTTTGTAAGAGGTGACTACTCGCCATACTTTTCCTTTCATTCTCTCTCACTTTTTCTTTGCAGTAGCTAGATGTATAGGCTTTACGGCTTACTTTTTGTTTTTATTGCAGCACATTTTGTTGCGTTCGTTTTTTTACTATTTCCTTGCAAAACATTGTCAAGGCGTGTGCTACCGTATTGGTCAGGGGTTGACTCTGTATCACGATGTATGGTTGTGTTTGAAAACCTTGGATTTGTGTAAAGGTTTCCCTTATAAGACCCCCTCCAATTTAAGACCGTTTTTTTTTCTGACTTGTTGGAAGTCTTAATTGTCCCCGTGGGGATACCGGGGGGTCTTTCGTAAAAATAGTTCCCCCACCTTCTGGAAGTTCTGTGCTTGTAACTTCCACTAATCTGCCACTCTCTTTGACTCTGCCTTTTCCCTTTGCTTTCTGTCATCTACTATCTTTCTGCCTTATTGGCCCATTCTCTTGCCTTCTAAAGAAAAAAGTCTATCCAATGTTCTCCTTTGAGCTCCTCCGAAATTGGAACGTGTTGGCTGTACGCAGCGGGGAGACCAGTGAAAACTGAAAACCAGACACATATGTACCTTACCCATTATGGCCATATGGCCTGGGAACGCAGAAGAAGAAGAAGAAGAGGAAGTTTTTGGTTTGGTTTGACCCCTTTGCAATCAGGTACTGCATTGTTCATCTCACCTCTTCACCAAAGCGCCTCAGGGCTCCCAATCTTCCTGCAAAACAAGGGGTCCCAGGGACTCCTTCAATTACAGTATAGAGGATCCCAGTGGCATTGAGAATGCTAAAAAGAATTTTTTCTAGTGCATCCCTGGGACCCCTTGCACATTCTTTTAGAGGGTCCTTTAGAATTTTAATACTTCATAGACCCCCAAATGGGGGTCCCTGGGAGCTCTGCGCCTCGACTTCTAAGTGTCTTTCCTACTCATCCAGTTGCTTTCACCACTTTATTTTTCTTTTATTTATGCCTGTCACATTTCTGTGAGCTGAGTCACACCTCTCTAGAGGCTGGTTTATCTTGAATGAAGATGTGTTTGTAATGGCATCGAAACAGACTATTTAAGTCTTCAACCAAAGGTGTGCACACTCTTTAGGTGTCCACACAATGGATATTATTTTATAGAAAGACTTTTTTTTTGGAAAGCTCATATAATGATATACGTGGCAGGGATACAAATTTGGGGGGGAATTTAAACCTACATACGTGTGTTGTACTTCTTCTGCGTTCCCGGGCCATAAGGCCACAATGGGTATGTATGTGTCCGTTTTCCAGTTTTCACTGGTCTCCTCACTGCATTCACTTGATATGTTTCGGAGGAGCTCAAAGGAGAAAACTATGGAAGATTTTTTTTGGGGGGGAAAAGGCAGAAGAATGGGCCAAAAAGTCGGAAAGATAATAGATGACACAAAGCAAGGGAAAAGGCAGAGTCCAAGATAGTGACAGATTAGAGAAGTTACAAGCACAGAACTTCCAGAAGGTGGGGGAACTATTTGTATGGAAGACACCCCCCGTTATCCCCACGGGGAACATGTATTGTGCAATACAGCATGATCAGAATGATGACTCCCCGTGGGGATACTGGGGGGTCTTTCATAAAAATAGTTCCCCCACCTTCTGGAAGTTCTGTGCTTGTAATTTCCTCTATTCTGGCACTCTCTTTGACTCTGCCTTTTCCCTCTGCTTTCTGTAATCTACTATCTTTCTGACTTATTGGCCCATTCTCCTGCCTTTAAAAAAAAAAAATCTTCCAAATAATTTTTCTCCTTTGAGCTCCTCCGAAATCGGAATGTGTCGGCTGTACGCAGCGGGGAGACCAGTGAAAACTGAAAACCGGACACATACGTTCCTTACCCATTATGGCCATATGGCCTGGGAACGCAGAAGAAGAAGAATGATGACAGTTTTCATTATTATACATGTATGATGTATGTTGTGTGTGTGATGATATTTGTAGACAATTGCAGAGTGGCTTCTTTGTGTGACATGTGGCTATGTTTACGCAGCTGAAAATCAAATCTATTATTGTTGTGTTGCTGATAGTACAGTGGAATCTCCCACTTAAAGACCCCCCACGTCACGTGTCACATTCCCTCTTATGCTAGGAAGATTTCTGAAGATTTCCTACCAGCTATAAGAGGGAAAACACGCGAAAACCATGATTTCGACACGTGACGTGGTGGGTCTTTAAGACCTGGGAAAATCATCCAAAACAAGGTCTTAAGTGGGAGGGAGTTGTAAGGGGAGGTAAGTTTAATACTTACAAAGAAGGGCAATGTCTCAGAGAAGTAGGTCTTAAGTTGGAGGCACAGCACCCCGGGTCCAACTGCTTTTAGTTCATGCCTATTTTTAGAACTCATCACCAGTATATCGTCGGTAAATTAAAAAACCTCGTATCTCAATTTTGGTAGTTTTGAGAAAAATGAAAAAAAAAATGTTTTAAAAATTAACCGCGTTGACCACAATTGATTAACTATGATGAATATGTTGTTCAAGACATTGCGAGTTTACTCCTGCATTTCGTTAAAATTTCTCAAAACAATTTTTTTGTTAGACTTGAAAAGAACGAAGATACAAGTTTTTTGTCCTTAAATAGATCTGAATTTGGGACTTACGAGTTTTTCTTCTATTCACACAACCTCATTTACCCCAGATAGAAAGTCGTTAGAGATACGAGCTTTTGGTGGAAGGTGGTGGGAAAAATTAGAGAGCTGACTATGTATCTAACTCAAAAAACCCAAAAATTGAGATACGAGGTTTTTGAATTTCACCGACGATATACCAAATCAAAGTTTGTATCCCTTCTTTTGTTTGTTGTTGCCACTTGTAAGGTCTTTCCCTATCCCTAACAACAATCATTGGAAAGAAACATTGCTTATGTGAAAGGAAATACAACTTACACACAATGTAAGTTGAAACAAATATCTCTAAGTAAAACTAAAATCAGTCAGAATGTGAGGAATTTGTGTGCTGTGGAGGGAGTCTTAATAGGGAAGGTCTTACTAGGGAGGTTCCACTGTACATACTAACATACAAATGCTGATTGCGTACAGAATTGTAACTGACACTTAAATTGTAAGCAAAGTAGAAAAAAAGCCTGTTTAAATGCACAAAACAACTGTTAATAATAATAATAATAATGGTTATTTATATAGCGCCTATTCTCTGATTTAGGGCTCTAAGCGCTTTGCATATTTAATGCAAAATGCGACATAGAATATACATTATTTTATACAATCAGAACATGACGAACGTACATAAATTTTACATGAGTAGAAATAGAATATAGAAAAGTACATATATACAAATGAACAAAAACGCATATCTTGAAAAAGATACACAACTTACAGAAGACACACAAACACACATATCAGACAAAAAGGTACACAACTTACAGAAGCACACACACACACACACACACACACACACACAGACACACACACAGACACACACAGACACACACACACACACACACACACACACACACACAGACAGACACACACACTAGCTGCTGTTTCTTCAATTCATTTTGACACCTTTTAAAATATTTCGTTCTTGTTTTTCTTGATAATTTCACTACGAATTTGCAATGATTTACTTGAGTGCTGAATGGTCTTACACAGCTATGTGTATAAAACAAATGTGAATGCACATTCTTGGTTCACTTTTATGGCCTCATTTTGTGTAGATTTCTTGATTAATTTTTTTATAAAAATCAGCGACTTTTGAAATGCACATTTTTCAGCGTGTTCTTATTCTAGTGTACTGCACAGCTTGACAGCAAAATGCTTTGAAGTGTATTAATGGCAGCTGATATGGCGTAAAGCATAGTGTTCTGTTTTTTCTCAACATGTTTATATATTTTATATATAGTTTATTTTATGTTTTTATCGGTGTGTGTGAACTGCTCAAGTATGAAAAAGCTCTAAGCAATTTTATTTAAAAATAAAATATTGTGAAAGGGTGACATATCCAGGGCTCCCAATCGTCCCGCAAAACAAGGGGTCCCAGGGACTCCTTCACTTACAGTATAGAGGGTCCTAGAGGCGGGATAGAGGGTCCCAGTGGCATAGCGAATGCTAAAACAAATTTGTCTAGTGCATCCCTGGGACCCCCTGCACAAATTTTTAGAGGGTCCTTTAGAATTTTAGTACTTCATAGACCCCCCAAATGGGGGTCCTTGGGAGCCCTGCATATCACTAAAAGAACATTGATATTTGACGTTAGAGGAAAAATTTGTTTTGCAATTTATTTAATACATGATGTTTTTGTTGTGGTTTTTTTGTGGGTTTTTTTTTCTTTCTTTCGAATAGCTAGGTTACTTATAAATTTATGAAGTTTCAGTGTAGAGTGGCACAGTGGTAGCGCGTTCGCTTCGTGTCAAGTAAACCCGAGTTCGAACCTGGGTACAGGGGATTTTTCCTCTCAAATTTTTGTTTTGTTAAATTGGGTGGCGCGCCTCTGGCTGCGACGCGCTCTCCAGGTGGGAGCAACCCAAATTTCACAGAGACGCCTCTGTGACTATAATGCACCTAACCTAACAAGCTAACTAACTAACTAAATGCTAAAATATGAGGTTAGGTAAAAATGATCAGATTTTAGATTTGTAGTTATTCGTTGATCATTCTGAATCATGATGCACAATTTTGTGTTTGTGTTTCTCTTTTTGCGATAGTAGTTCTTTCAGTTGTTTTCCCACTTACCTTAGAAGTACATTTGAATTCTTTCAACAGACTCTAGCTGTCGCTTTGTTGTTGATTGAAATAGTTTACATTTTGCAAAAAAAGATAACAAGTTATAGGCTTTTACAGTGAGCTCCTTTCAAATCAATCAAACTCACTTTGTTATCTCCCAAGGAGAAATTTTGTTCAGGTGCCAGAATAACAAAGACATCGACATTCAGCATGCATGAATATAAGCACATTTTGACTTAAGCAAAGTCACATGAGTATATTAAAAAAAAATGCATAAAATGTATATGAACATAGACATGTTTTAAGGTTACACGTAATCCACGCTTAAAGATACACATTACACGTGGATACATACAAGTCTTACGCACAGTGTCTTTTAACACGATGAACACACATTTCAGCCTAAAAGGATCATGAGTTTAGGAGGTGGATGGATCTGGGGATGAAGGATTTCTGTGCCCTGGAGTTGACTTTAAAAGTTTTATGGCGGCGTCTAGAAGGCAATACTGTAGTTCATAATGTTTTTAGCCTGCGCAATAAAGCATCCAATCATGTTCTGGTGTTAACCCTTTCACCGCCAATGTCACATTTTAGCACCACAATGATTTAACGCCCATGCCACCAAAAGGTCTTAAAGCAGGGTCTGTTATACAAAAAGTCTACTTTCATAATTTTGGGAGTTAAGGACAGGCCTTACTTTATGCATGTCACAGAGGAATACCCACTATTGCAGATGGTTTTGTTGGGAGTTAAGGACAGGCCTTACTTTATGCATGTCACAGAGGAATACCCACTATTGCAGATGGTTTTGTTGGGAGTTAAGGACAGGCCTTACTTTATGCATGTCACAGAGGAATACCCACTATTGCAGATGGTTTTGTTGGGAGTTAAGGACAGGCCTTACTTTATGCATGTCACAGAGGAATACCCACTATTGCAGATGGTTTTGTTGGGAGTTAAGGACAGGCCTTACTTTATGCATGTCACAGAGGAATACCCACTATTGCAGATGGTTTTGTTGGGAGTTAAGGACAGGCCTTACTTTATGCATGTCACAGAGGAATACCCACTATTGCAGATGGTTTTGTTGGGAGTTAAGGACAGGCCTTACTTTATGCATGTCACAGAGGAATACCCACTATTGCAGATGGTTTTGTTGGGAGTTAAGGACAGGCCTTACTTTATGCATGTCACAGAGGAATACCCACTATTGCAGATGGTTTTGTTGGGAGTTAAGGACAGGCCTTACTTTATGCATGTCACAGAGGAATACCCACTATTGCAGATGGTTTTGTTGGGAGTTAAGGACAGGCCTTACTTTATGCATGTCACAGAGGAATACCCACTATTGCAGATGGTTTTGTTGGGAGTTAAGGACAGGCCTTACTTTATGCATGTCACAGAGGAATACCCACTATTGCAGATGGTTTTGTTGGGAGTTAAGGACAGGCCTTACTTTATGCATGTCACAGAGGAATACCCACTATTGCAGATGGTTTTGTTGGGAGTTAAGGACAGGCCTTACTTTATGCATGTCACAGAGGAATACCCACTATTGCAGATGGTTTTGTTTCTCTACCCAGTGAAGTTTCATGGACTTTGTTGCTGAAAAATGGCTGGCGGCGAATGGATTAATGCAGTATCTTCTACCATAGCTCCACTCCCATGCACCCTCCCCAACCCCACCCTATTTGAGTTAAGATGTTTTGTTCTCTACTGAACCCAGCCGATGACGCACATGGTGGGCCTAACTAATTCTTAGTGTTGTTGGTTGTTTGTTATTGGCTTACCCTGGCTTAAAGACTCCAGGGATCATCCCAACAGCCGAAGCACTTGAACACTATGGTACAAATGCACCAGCTAAGGATGAGAACATTACGTGTGTGACCGTTTTTTATTACCCCACCATGTGGGCAGCCACACTCCGTCTTCGGGGGATTTTGGAGACTGACGATATTATACTAGGAGCTTGTCATGGCTAAAGGCAATCCCCGCATACAAATGCACCAGTTAGGGATGAGAATATTACGTGTGTGACCATTTTTTATCACCCCGCCACGTGGGCAGCCACACTCCGACTTAGGAGGACTATTTCTTAGTAAGGTCACATACACACATGCGTGGACGTTCCGCGCGGAAACCCTGTGAATAAGTAAAAGAAAGAAGAGAAAAAGAATGCATGCTTATTTTTTCCTTCTTTCTTTTACTTATTTACAGGGTTTCCGCACGGAACTTCCGCATATGTATGTACGTGCCCTTATATGCATAACGACAGCATGACGTATCTGCGCTCATAATTGACAGGAATCTGAGTGATCAAAGAAGAAGTTGTAGTGAAACATATTTCTAACATTTCTTCTTTTTCGATCGCTCAGACAGTTTCCTATCAATTATGAGCGCAGATGCGTCATGCTGCCGTTATGTGCCTAACTAAGAAATAGTTAGGCCCAGCAAGTCCGACTTTGGCTGGAGGAAATGTTTTTGAAAGTGTTTCGTGAAAAAAGGCTGGAGAATGGACCGGAAAGGCAGAAAGATAGTAGACGACAGCAAGCAAAGGGAAAAGGCAGAGTCAAAGAGAGTGGCAGATTAGAGGAAGTTACAAGCACAGAACTTCCAGAAGGTGGGGGAACTATTTTTGCGAAAGACCCCTTGGTATCCCCACGGGGACTGTTTGTGTTAAAAGAGGGTCTGTGTTGTGTGTGTCCAGCTGAGCCCAACGATGTGCTCTTCACCCCTGAAGTGCTGGCGGTCCTCGGAAAAGTGATGAAGGTGGGTGAGCTTTGTTTCTAGTGGGGGGGGGGGGGGGGGGGGGGGGGAGGGGGGTCCTGGTTTCCGGACCCCCCCTCCCTTCCCCTCTGCCCCAAACATGTACCTTATACTAGGGTACAAAGTAAATTTTTAAAAAGTTTGATTTTTGCTTTAACCTCTTCACTGCCAGCCCCGTGTGTGAGGTCATTGATGATGTCATAACTTTTGATGTCATAGTCCTGGAATGATGGATTTTGATTTTGATTTATGCAAGTCAGGAAAGATATATCTCTAGATCATATATTTCTCAGATTGAGTCTAACAGGTCTTTTTTTAATTTTATAGTAATAAGAAAATCAATCATTTCTCAGTTTTGCTCTGGCAGTGAAAGGGTTAATAATCACTCAATTGCACAATTTTCCGCCCGCTGATCATATACAAGATACCTCCTTACTGTATTGCTTATCTCACGTGCTCACACACACATGCATGCAAACATTTGGGTGGAAATGTGTGCATGCATGCACACATACACACATACACACACACATGCACTCGTATGCGCACACGCACACACATACACACACATGCATGCACACATACACACACACACACTCACACACGCACACACATACACACACATGCATGCACACATACACCTTTACCTACACATGCACTCGTATGCGCACACGCACACACATACACACACATGCATGCACACATACACACATACACACACACATGCACTCGTATGCGCACACGCACACACATACACACACATGCATGCACACACACACACACACACACACACACAAACTCTGTAGAAGAATGGGCTTTGCCTAAGATCTTTATCCTTGAAAGATATAGGTGGTTTTTTTTAGAGTTCAGTGTTCTCTCTCTCTCTCTCTCTCTCTCTCTCTCTCTCTCTCTTTCTTAAGCCAGCACATCATACCCCCCACCCCACCCCCCACACACACACACCCACCCTCGTCCATTCTTGCATAATATGACTGAACAGTGTTGCACACATTTTGCTAACAGGAACACAAAGGAAGCTCTGATGTGCAGCAAACCGCAGCCAGCACAATACTGGCCCTGTCTGCTAACAGTAAGTTCATCTCTCTGTCTGTCTGTGTGTGTGTGTGTGTCAGCAGTGATGTCCCGAGGCCCCGGTCATAGGCCATTGACCTATTAAAATTGAAAATGTCCTATTGTGTTCTCCCCTGTCAGGACTAAAATGTCTAATTAAAATTTTAACACTGGCACGCTTTGTCTTGTTGATTTATGCGAAAGCCAGGACATTGTCCTATTGATTTCTCTTGTCTCTGGACAGTTTGTCCTATCACTTTTCGATTCTCAGTACATCTGTGTGTGTGTGTGTTTGTTTGTAGAAAGAAAAAACACCCAAATGCTCATAATTGTAGCCTGGTTATATTTCCAATGACCTTTTTAGTCGAACGCCAACCATGAACTTGATGTGTTTGTTTGTGTGTGTGAGTGAGTGTGTGTGTGTGTGTGTGTGTGCGTGTGTGTGTGTGTGTGTGTGTAAAGGAAGCATTGGTGCGGAGTAAAGATGATCTAGCACAGCCTCTCCATGCTTTATCGTTAAGTCAATGCTTTTAGCTTTGTTGGTTTTCTGTTTGTCTTTTTGTGTGAACAAAGTGACATTTAAAAGGGTTAAATAAAAAAAAACAAAGTTCAAAACGGTAGGTTTCTGTCCCTTTTATTTGAGAAAAAGCACAGACGTTTCGGAGACTAACTCCGTTTTCAGTGTGAAGATAATGAGAGCCAAAGTGTTGGCGAGAGATTTAAATACAAAAGGAAGAGTGAGTAGAAATAATAACAATATCAGAAAAACGATGACGTGAAAAAAATGATGACGTGAAAAACCTGAGTACATATTAACATTGCGTCAACGTTTGAAAAGAGACGGCTTGAACTTGAGGAAAATGGACATTACTGAGTTCAATTCAATGCTACAATTAAAACAGTGAAAAGCAGAAAAAAAAGAGAAAAAAATGACAATAATAACTGCACAGTCTTATATGCATGCACACACATACGCACACACACGCATATATATATATATATACACACCCACACGCACACACACACATGCAAGTACATATGCACGCACACCAAATAACAGCACCCACAAAAACAAACACACATACATGTATGCCAGAACACACAAACACACACACACACAAGGTTAAATAAAAGCTTGGGATTGTGTAAGCGCATCACCCCAAACACTATAACGTTAGACATTTTATACAGTGGAACCTCCCATTATAAGACTCCCTCCCACATAAGACCTACTTCTCTGAGACATTACCCTTCTTTGTCAGTACAGACAAACCCCTATTTTACGACCCTCTGTTAAGCGACCACCTCTCATTTGAGACCGGATTTGTTGGCACGGATGCATTTTACTATGTAAACGACCTCTCTTAAACGACTTCCTCTAAAACGCAACTTACGACCGCCATTTTGTTGTTTTTTACGACCGTTGTTGTCGTCTGCATAGACTTCGAGCAAAGGGAAACAACCACGGTCAAGGGCCTGAAAGCGGAGTCGCTTCCCTTGTTGTAGAAAAGATGGCGGAAAGCGTAGGAAAAGCACGAAAACCACTGACTTTGAAAAAGAAAACCACTGACTTTGGACGAGAGTGGAGGTGATTAACAGAAGTTGGCGAAGTGAAACTGTAATACATCGATTGCACAATTCTATGGAGTTGGAAAGACCCAAATTCAGTTTTAATATGTCATTGTATGTGTGCATGAAGAAGAGAGTATGAACTGTGCTGAACTTTTTCTTTCTACGGCTGCCAGTGAAAACCTCCGTCATACGACCCCTCCAATTTACGACCGATTTTTCCGGACATTTTGGAAGTCTTAAAATAGAGGTTTGTCTGTATTAAAATTACCTCCGTTATAAGACCCCTTCCTTATAAGACATCATTTTGGATGATTTTTGAAGGTCTTATAAGGGAGGTTCCACTGTATAAGACTCCCTCCCACATAAGACCTACATCTCTGAGACATTACTCTTCTTTGTAAGTATTAAAATTACCTCCCTTAAAGACCTCATTTTGGATGATTTGTGAAGGTCTTATAAGGGAGGTTCCACTGTAGTTAACAGTCCAACAATCATTATTGTTGTCGTTGTCCTTACAGGTGATGCCAGCAACGCTCTAGGCCAGCTGGGTGCCATACAGGATCTGCTGTCCGCCATGAGAGACGATCCCGACAATCCTGCCGTGCTTGCCGCATGCTGCAACGCCATCTGGGGGCTCACCATCCTCGGTCAGTCAGTTCTCTCCCCTTTTTTCATGTGCTGGTGGTATTTTTTTTTTATATCGCGTTGCTGTTATATGTTGTAAAGAGTTCAAGGTTTTAAGATTTCTGTTTCTCTACAGAACCGTTCAGTTCATTGATGGATGGATGGATGGATTGATTGGTTGATTGATTGGTTGTTTGATCGTTTCCAGAGGACAATAGTAAAATAGCGTCAGGGTAAATGCAGTGCGCTTCCAAGTATGACTAGCTCTACAGAACCATTCAGTTGATTGGTTGATTAGCAGATGGATGGACTGTTGTGTGGATTGATGGATGGATTGACTGGTTGATTTGCTGATTGATGGATTGTTGACAGAGGACAATGGTAAAATAGCGTCGTGGGAGAACGCAGTTCGTGAGGTGTGTCTGGCTCTACAGAACCACTCCTCTTCATTGATGATTGATTGATTGATGATTGTTGGATTGTTGACAGAGGACAATGGTAAGATAGCATCGGGGGAGAACGCAGTTCGTGAGGTGTGTCTGGCTCTACAGAACCACTCCTCTTCATTGATTGATTGATGATTGATGGATTGTTGACAGAGGACAATGGTAAAATAGCATCGGGGGAGAACGCAGTTCGTGAGGTGTGTCTGGCTCTACAGAACCACTCCTCTTCATTGATTGATTTGATTGATTGATTGTTGACAATGGTAAAATAGCATCAGGGGAGATGCAGTGAGGTGTGTCTGGCTCTACAGAACCACTCCTCTTCATTGATTGATTGATTGATGATTGATGGATTGTTGACAGAGGACAATGGTAAAATAGCATCAGGGGAGAATGCAGTGCGGGAGGTGTGTCTGGCTCTACAGAACCACTCCTCTTCATTGATTGATTGATTGATTGATGATTGATGATGGATTGTTGACAGAGGACAATGGTAAAATAGCATCAGGGGAGAATGCAGTGCGGGAGGTGTGTCTGGCTCTACAGAACCACTCCTCTTCATTGATTGATTGATGATTGATTGATTGATGATTGATGGATTGTTGACAGAGGACAATGGTAAAATAGCATCAGGGGAGAATGCAGTGCGGGAGGTGTGTCTGGCTCTACAGAACCACTCCTCTTCATTGATTGATTGATGATTGATTGATTGATGATTGATGGATTGTTGACAGAGGACAATGGTAAAATAGCATCAGGGGAGAATGCAGTGCGGGAGGTGTGTCTGGCTCTACAGAACCACTCCTCTTCATTGATTGATTGATTGATTGATGATTGATGATGGATTGTTGACAGAGGACAATGGTAAAATAGCATCAGGGGAGAATGCAGTGCGGGAGGTGTGTCTGGCTCTACAGAACCACTCCTCTTCATTGATTGATTGATGATTGATTGATTGATGATGGATTGTTGACAGAGGACAATGGTAAAATAGCATCAGGGGAGAATGCAGTGCGGGAGGTGTGTCTGGCTCTACAGAACCACTCCTCTTCATTGATTGATTGATGATTGATTGATTGATGATTGATGGATTGTTGACAGAGGACAATGGTAAAATAGCATCAGGGGAGAATGCAGTGCGGGAGGTGTGTCTGGCTCTACAGAACCACTTCTCTTCATCGGAAGTGGCCGAGGCAGCAGCTGCCGCAATGGTCTCCCTTTGTTTGGACGGTGAGTTACGCAGAATAGTTGTCTGTCTGTTTGTTGGCTTACCCTGGCTAAGAGACTCCAGGGATCATCCCAACAGCCGAAGCACTTGAACACTACGGTAAAAATGCATGAGCTAGGGACGAGAACATTGCGTGTGTGACCATTTTTGATTAACCCGCCATGTGGGCAGCCACACTCCGTCTTCGGGGGATTTTGGAGACTGATGACGTTATGCTAGGAGCTTGTCATGGCTGAAGACAATCCCCGCATAACTATGCAGAGCATAACAGCATTTCAATGTAGCCTTGGTGTTCTAGCCTATGTCAATTGGTCTGACACAGCCTTAAGCCAAGGCGGGTTTGTCTGTTTGAATCGTGAGTTATCCAGGATGCAGGGCCGGACCTACGGGGAGGGGAGCTTAGGGGGCTGCAGCCCCCACCCTTTTTCCTAAAAACCCAACAAAAACTATTCATGTCGCCGAGCGGCAGCTAAATTTCCTCACGGGCTATACCTAGCACTCATCAGCACCACCAGTTGATAGATACTTAATGGTTCAAAACATGTTTCAATAGGGGTATGAACAGTAATGGCATTAGTCCTTTATTTTATGACCAGATTGCACTATTTTGCTTCGCGGATTTAAAACTTTACCGGGGGAGCATGCCCCCAGACCCCCCTAGGGGTCTTGGTGCTTCGCACCATCGGCATCGATGAATTAGCCCCCACCCCTGAAAAAATTAGACCATCCCTGCTTCTTGATATTGTGTGTATAACAAACCAGAATCTTGTGTGTGTTGACAATTTCCATCAGAGGGAAACTCAGCATCAGGACAAGCTACGGGCGGTTTTGTCCGGTTTGAATACACAACATTAACTTCTGGCTGGCCGGTTTTGGCCGAATTGAATGCAAGAGGGTTAAACCATGTCATTTAGTATTTCACTGATTTTATGACTTGAATGCAAGAGGGTTAAACCATGTCATTTAGTATTTCACTGATTTTATTACTTGAATGCCAGAGGGTTAAACCATCTCATTTAGCATTTCACTGATTTTATGACTTGAATGCCAGAGGGTTAAACCATGTTATTTAGCATTTCACTGATTTTATGACTTGAATGCAAGAGGGTTAAACCATCTCATTTAGCATTTCACTGATTTTATGACTTGAATGCCAGAGGGTTAAACCATCTCATTTAGCATTTCACTGATTTTATGACTTGAATGCCAGAGGGTTAAACCATGTTATTTAGCATTTCACTGATTTTATGACTTGAATGCAAGAGGGTTAAACCATGTCATTTAGTATTTCACTGATTTTATTACTTGAATGCCAGAGGGTTAAGCCATGTCATTTAGTATTCCACTGATGTTATGACTTGAATGCAAGAGGGTTAAACCATGTCATTTAGCATTTCACTGATTTTATGTATGCACTTAGGAAAAGGGTTACATCAACTAGATATGATGAAGGTGGCTTTAGATCCATACCACACGCTGCATGGTGCCCAGCTAGATACACACCGTATATTGCTAAATACTGTAAAAGTCTAAAGAATTGACAGATTTCTGAATTAAGATGGGAAGCACAAAGAATCTGACCCCTGATAACATAGAACTACCAGAGAGAATGTAACACTGTGTGAAACTATATAGTCTGTGGAACTACAGCCTCCATTACACTGACAGGTTAACAGTCGCCTGTGTTTCGTCCTGTGCTTCATCAGACAGCTGCTACGAGACAGTCAACTCTCTGGACGGGGTGGGGGCGTTGATTCAAGCCATGGACACGCATGTGAGGAACGCCAAGGTGGTCAAGAACGTCTGCATGGTGCTGTCCACTCTGGTTGAACCCAACGGTCAGTGTACAGTTTGATGATGATGATGACAATGATGGTGATGGTGATGATGATGATCTACAAGCCATGGACACGCATGTGAGGAACGCCAAGGTGGTCAAGAACGTCTGCATGGTGCTGTCCACTCTGGTTGAACCCAACGGTCAGTGTAGTTTGATGATGATGATGACAATGATGGTGGTGATGATGGTGATGGTGATGATGATGATCTACAAGCCATGGACACGCATGTGAGGAACGTCAAGGTGGTCAAGAACGTCTGCATGGTGCTGTCCACTCTGGTTGAACCCAACGGTCAGTGTAGTTTGATGATGGTGATGATGATGACGGTGATGATGAAGGTGGTGATGACAGTGATGATGATGATCTACAAGCCATGGACACTCATGTGAGGAACGCCAAGGTGGTCAAGAATGTCTGCATGCTGCTGTCCACTCTGGTTGAACCCAACGGTCAGTATACAGTTTGATGATGATGATGACAATGATGATGACATGATGGTGATGATGATGATCTACAAGCCATGGACACTCATGTGAGGAACGCCAAGGTGGTCAAGAATATCTGCATGGTGCTGTCCACTCTGGTTGAACCCAACGGTCAGTATACAGTTTGATGATGATGATGATGATGATGATGATGATGATGGTGATGGTGATGATGATGATCTACAAGCCATGGACACTCATGTGAGGAACGCCAAGGTGGTCAAGAATATCTGCATGGTGCTGTCCACTCTGGTTGAACCCAACGGTCAGTATACAGTTTGATGATGATGGTGATGATGATGATCTACAAGCCATGGACACTCATGTGAGGAACGCCAAGGCGGTCAAGAATATCTGCATGGTGCTGTCCACTCTGGTTGAACCCAACGGTCAGTATACAGTTTGATGATGATGATGACAATGATGGTGATGGTGATGATGATGGTGATGATGATGATCTACAAGCCATGGACACTCATGTGAGGAACGCCAAGGTGGTCAAGAATATCTGCATGGTGCTGTCCACTCTGGTTGAACCCAACGGTCAGTAGGATTTGCACATAAGTATGAGTACTAGTTGTGGTAGCAGTGCTGTATTTTACGGACTAGGCGGTACCTTTTTCCCCAGACTGAGACCCCTGCACCTTATAATGTGACTGATAATATAGTAAGAAAATATAGTAACAAAATCTGAACTTTGTATAAAATTTGGGGGGTGCACCCTCTAACAAGGTACGCCTTATAGTCTGAAGTCAGAAACGCCAGGTGGGGAGAAAATGTCTGCTGAGACCCCTGCGCCTCAGGGGGAGGGGGGGGGGGGTGCACCTAAAACAAGGTATGCCTTATAGTCTGAAGTCAGAAACGCCAATGAGGCGGGGAGAAAATGTCTGCTGAGACCCCTGCGCCTCAGGGGGAGGGGGGGGGGGGTGCACCTAAAACAAGGTACGCCTTATAGTCTGAAGTCAGAAACGCCAATGAGGCGGGGAGAAAATGTCTGCTGAGACCCCTGCGCCTCAGGGGGAGGGGGGGGGGGGTGCACCTAAAACAAGGTACGCCTTATAGTCTGAAGTCAGAAACGCCAATGAGGCGGGGAGAAAATGTCTGCTGAGACCCCTGCGCCTCAGGGGGAGGGGGGGGGGGGTGCACCTAAAACAAGGTACGCCTTATTGTCCGAAAAATATTGTACATCTAATTATTTACCCAATTTTCTATGTTTCCCTCCGTCTCTGTCCCCAACAGAGGAGTGAGCGTGCAGAGTCCTGACCAGTGACAATCCCAGCAACGACAAAACCGGCAGGCAAACGCACCCTCATCAGGGCTTACGAACTGCACTATATATCTGAATATATCTAATTATTTACCCATTTATCTACGTTTATCTCTGTCTCTGTCCCCAACAGAGGAGTGAGCTTGCGGAGTCCTGACCAGTGACAATCTCAGCAACAGCAAACCGGCAGGCATCCCCACCCTCATCAGGGCTTACGAACTGCGCTGTATATTGCTTTCGTTGTCTCTTTTTACCAGGTCTAATTGTTTTATTTTCGAAAGAAACATGAACAACAACAACGACATAACTGAAGCAACAACAAGCAAAGCTTATGGCGTGCTCGGTTCAAAATAGTTACACAGCATAAACAGTGGCGGAATTATACCAGTTTGCAATGAAATAAGTACAAAACGAAAACGAGTTTTAATAATATCTTTTTTCACCTGTCTCTCTGTTGCAGAGGAGTGTGCCTACAGGGTTCTGACCAGCGACAATCCCAACGACGACAAACCAGCAGGCATCCCCACCCTCATCAGGGCCTACGAACTGCACCGGGACAACGCAGAAGTGGTGGAGTCCATCGTCAGCCTCATCATGGAGCTCTGTGAATACGGTAGGTCCACGCCTAAGTTTAACCCCTTAGATGCCAGAAGAAAACTGAGAAATTATCGATTTTCTTAACCCTTTCAACGCCAGCCATTTTTCAGCTAAGACTTTCCATTAAGCTTACCTGGGTAGAGAAAAGATTCTGTCTGCAATGTTGGGGGTTACGTATATGACATGCATTAAATAGGGCCTGTCCTTACCTCCCAAAATGAAGAACATAAGGTCACTGGATACCAGACCCTCATGTGATGCCTTTTATATGTGACATGGGTGTTACGTCACTGAAGAGTTCCTGACATCCCATCACCTCAGTTCTGTGAAAGATACAAAATATACAACTTTAACTCTTCTATATATAGCACCATGGACAAAATGTCTTTGCCTATGTTATTCATTTCTTGTCAATCTATGTGCACGCTGAGCAAAGAATCTCTTTCATTTTCTTAAAGTACAATAAGAGAATTGTGATGGGCAAAGGCATTCACCCAGTACATCACGCTTCACTCCCACCAAGCGCAAAGACATTCACTGCACAAGTGGCCTGCCATGTGTTTGTCTATTTTCAGAGCTTATGTCAGTTATTTTTTTCTGTTTTCTGGAAATGATCTCAGTATTTTGGCAATGATCCCAGTATTCCAGTAATGATCTCAGTATTTTGGCAATGATCCCAGTATTCCAGTAATGATCTCAGTATTTTGGCAATGATCCCAGTATTCCTGTAATGATCTCAGTATTTTGGTAATGATCTCAGTATTCCAGTAATGATCTCAGTATTTTGGTAATGATCCCAGTATTCCAGTAATGATCTCAGTATTTTGGTAATGATCCCAGTAATTCCAGTATTTTGGTAATCCCAGTATCCTGTAATGATCCCAGTATGTTTGGTAATGATCCCAGTATTCCTGTAATTCCCAGTAGTAATGATCCTCAGTATTTCCCAGTATTTTGGTAATGATCCCAGTATTCCTGTAATGATCTCAGTATTTTGGTAATGATCCCAGTATTTTAGTAATGATCTCAGTATTTTGGTAATGATCCCAGTATTCCTGTAATGATCCCAGTATTTTGGTAATGATCCCAGTATTCCTGTAATGATCTCAGTATTTTGGTAATGATCTCCAGTATTTTGGTAATGATCAGTATTCCAGTAATGATCCCAGTATTTTGGTAATGATCCCAGTATTTTGGTAATGATCTCAGTATTTTGGTAATGATCTCAGTATTTTGGTAATGATCCCAGTATTTTGGTAATGATCCCAGTATTCCAGTAATGATCCCAGTATTTTGGTAATGATCCCAGTATTCCTGTAATGATCCCAGTATTTTGGTAATGATCCCAGTAATGATCCAGTATTTTGGTAATGATCCCAGTATTCCAGTATTTTGGTAATGATCCCAGTATTCCTGTAAATGATTCCTGTAATGATCCCAGTATTTTGGTAATGATCCCAGTATTCCAGTAATGATCCCAGTATTTTGGTAATGATCCCAGTATTCCAGTAATGATCTCAGTATTTTGGTAATGATCCCAGTATTCCAGTAATGATCTCAGTATTTTGGTAATGATCTCAGTATTTTGGTAATGATCTCAGTATTTTGGTAATGATCCCAGTAATGATCTCAGTATTTTGGTAATGATCTCAGTATTTTGGTAATGATCCCAGTATTTTGGTAATGATCCCAGTATTCCAGTAATGATCTCAGTATTTTGGTAATGATCTCAGTATTTTGGTAATGATCTCAGTATTTTGGTAATGATCTCAGTATTTTAGTAATGATCTCAGTATTTTGGTAATGATCTCAGTATTGTGGTAATGATCTCAGTATTGTGGTAATGATCCCAGTATTTTGGTAATGATCCCAGTATTTTGGTAATGATCCCAGTATTTTGGTAATGATCCCAGTATTTTGGTAATGATCTCAGTATTTTGGTAATGATCTCAGTATTCCAGTAATGATCCCAGTATTTTGGTAATGATCTCAGCATTTTGGTAATGATCTCAGTATTTCGTTAATAATCTCAGTATTCCAGTAATGATCCCAGCATTTTGGTAATGGTCTCAGCGGATATCCGTAAGGATCTCCAGAGCTATGACATCAGCAAAGTGCTGAGAGAGGTCAGATCCAAGTACCACAAGAACAAGGTGAGACTTCCCAGGGGAGGGAGACTCCTGAATCTCCGGCTTGGGTGACCTGTTCTGCCAGAGTTGTCTTTACTCCTGTGTGCCCCCTTCCCGCAGTGTATGGAGAGAGAAACAGAAAGATCTGTACGCTGGTTGTGGGGGTTTTTGAGAGCGTGGCTTTCCGTGGATATTATCAAGCTAGTGTTTGTTTCTTTCTATAAGCTTCTTGCGCAGTGTGAAGTACGGTGTTGGGATTGAAAAAGATTTGCATGTCTTTTTTGTTGCTTTAAGCGCAGCTTTCGGTGTATGTTTTGCTAGGTTTTATGTAACCATTTTCCCCCTTGTATGTTTTGTTTGAGTGTACCGAGTTGCGAAGGAAAAGGTTTGTATGTGGATTTTACCATGTTTACCAGGCAGTGCCTTCAGTTGTTTTGAGTGTACCAAATAGCGAAGCAAAAGGTTTGTAGGTGGATTTTAGCATGTTTACCAGACGTTGCCTTCAGTGTGTCTGTAGTTCCCTCCCCTTTCTTCCTCAATGTCTCACCCATTGTTTTTCTTCCTGCATGGTGGCTTATTATCCCGCTGGAAGCAAATGTATTGTTGTTTTTATTGCATCCACACACACAACAACAACAACAACAACATACAGTATTTATACCGCGCTGAATCTTGATAGAAATCAAATCAAAGTGCACGCGCACGTTAGCATTCATAATGCATTCAAACAAAAACGCAATACAAAGCGAACACACACGGATGACATAAACACACACACACACACACCTCTCTCAAATATGTGCCAGTGTTACGGCTTTAGTTTGCATGTAACGGCAGATGTGTGAAATGCTGGGTTTGCAGGGTTTTGTGTGTGTGTGTGTGACTGTGAGTGTCTGCTAGGTTTGATCGCTGAAATGTACAGCTTTCTGTCTACGTGCTTTGTCTGTGGGGCGTCCCCATTCCCCACATCCAAGTATGATGTTAATGAAACAACCAACAATGAAAAAAAAAGTGCTTTAGTGTTTGAGTGATGGGGCTGGCTAAAGGGGTTGAGATACAACAAAGTATTTGTCCCTTTGCTAACAGACGATTTTCGGAAAAAAAAATAGGGGAGAGCACTTCGTGAAAATTAGAGTTGTTTACCTCCATTACTCGGCCAAATACCATAGCAACAATGGCGTCAAAGCTTGAAACCGCAGGATGCCAATCAGCGACTTGCAAACATTTGTTTAGAAAAAATAAGGGTTGGCCAGTTGCTACAAAGTGATAGAACTTGCAAACTGTGATGTAAAAATATAAATTACATCAAATTTAGAATGATGCACTGTGTTCTAAATGCTGTGTGTCTCCTCAAACATACAAAGCGAGGGCTGGGAATCTACCTGAAGGTAGAGTAACTTCTCCTGTTTGAATTAGGCGAGATCGTTCCCACACACCGTGAAATTACTCCCCTTAATTATTTGCGAACAATTCCTATTCCCCCACACATTCCACTGTGTTAGTCTATTGTTTGCACGTTTTCAGGCTTCACACAAGCAGTATGCACATTCACTCTGCAAACACATGCAGAGACAGGTTGTTGAGCGTTGGCAAGATGCATTGATGTGTTGTTTTCTTCAGTTTAATGTCCTTCCACTAAAAGTGATTCAGACAATAGTATATTGTACTTGTGACGTGGGTATGATGAGTGTGAGTGGGTGAGTCTGTGAGTGACATTGATGTGTGTTTTGTAATACTACGTGGTCAAACTTTATACGTGGTGACAGTCCTGAGATGACCGTAGCCGTCGATGGGGCTTTAAATGACTAACTAACTAAATAGACGCACACACATTATTATTCATTTATTGTTTTTAAAATTAATAAGTGAAAGTTCATAACAGTGAAACATACGCACAAACGTACACACATTTTTTTTATTTTTTTTTTTAAATTAGGAGCCGTAAGTGAAAATTCGTTACAGTGAAAAGGAAGCAAAAAAGAACAAAAAATCAGTCTCAGTTTTATTCCATGTTCCTTGCTAACTAGACTGCAGACTTGCACTTTTACCCAACTAATACTGCATGGTGTGCAGAAGTATATGTACATCGTTATACCTTATGTATATAGGCCATATCATACACCATGCATGCACACGCACGCACACACACACACACACGCACACGCACACACACACCTACCTCTTTCTCTTCCTCACCCCTGCATGTTTGATTATGCAATTTTTTAAAAACTAAGATTTGATTTAAAATTGATAGTGTTATTCCATATTTGGTTTAGAAGTAATGCTAACTTTCAGAGGATTGTTTGGAATCAATTGTGAAAACTTGTTGCTGTGTTTATATGTTTATAGTAGTTTACCTTCATATGCACACACGACCCACCAAACTCAAACATAGGTTGAATTTGGATATGGTCAGAAAAGGAAACAAAAATGTCATAAGAAATGTATTGAAGTTGCTAGCTTTGGCATATATGTGCATTGCGTTTCCTATCCCGAATATGTGCCGCTTTTTATGTTAAATGGTGTTAGCTTGCTTGGCTTTTCGGTGTATGGTGTATTGGCAAGTTTGTGTGTGTGTGAATGTGTGCGCATGCATGCTGTGTGTGTGTATGTGTGTGTGTGTATGGTGTGATTTTGTGTGCATGCATGCTGTGTGTGTGTGTGCGTGCGCACGTTTATGTATATGCGTTGTGTAGATGATGTGAATGCGGAGATGCGGCACATTGGCATCGGCCCCAACATGTTATCGGAGGTATACAAACGCTACAAAGAGAACAGGGTAAGCCAGGCTCCTCTCTCTCTTGGTCTTTCTATCTATCTTTCCCTCCTCCCTCTTTAACACAGGGTAGACTCCGTTCTCAGTATCCCTCTGTCTGTATATTAACTTATTTATTCAGAGCGTTACTGTAAAAATATGCAGGCATGGTCTTCTTCTTCGATCGCTCAGACAGTTTCCTGTCAATTATGAGCGCAGATGCGTCATGCTGCCATTTTGCGCCTAACTAAAAAATAGTTAGGCCCAGCAAGTCCGACTTCGGCTGGAGGCAATGTTTTTGAAAGTGTTTCGTGAAAAAAAGGCAGTAGAATGGACCGGTAAGGCAGAAAGATAGTAGATGACAGTAAGCAAAGGGAAAAGGCAGAGTCAAAGAGAGTGACAGATTAGAGGAAGTTACAAGCACAGAACTTCCAGAAGGTGGGGGAACTATTTGTACAAAAGACCCCCCGGTATCCCCATGGGGGTGCAGGCATGGTGATTTTCAGAGAATTCTTTGAATTCAGAGAAAAGTGAATGCAGGAAATTAAACGTCAGAAGGGATCTTAAGCTTGAAGAGATGCCATTTCCACAATGTTGAACAGTTTTACATACTCATTTTCAAGAGCAGTTGCTCCCTGATCACCATAAAGGGCTTTTAATCCCTTGTTTACACCAAGAGACAACATCTCCTGAAACCCTAACATTAGTTTCAGAGAAAAAGGCTTTTCCTCCATCACCATGCCTGGTATGGAATATATTGTCTGCGTTGATACTTTGTAGTACTAAGGTGTGTGTGTGTGTGTGTGTGTGTTGTGTGTGTGTGTGTGTGTGTGTGCGCGCGTGTGTGCATGTGTGTGCGCATACATGAGTGTGTGTGAAGGAGAAAGAGGGTGTTGGGATGAAAGTCGAAGACAGAGAGAATGATATGTGTGTATCTGGGCTTGTGCATGCATTTGCACATGGTACATCAACTATGTGTGTATCATTATAAGGAGAGAGAGGGTATGAATGAGAGGGAATGACAACAAATCTTTCGAGTTCTTTGACTGTACGCTTACACGTTGTGTGAAAGTTTTGGTGTTATCTTGTGCTTTTTGCAGTGTGTGTGTGCGTGTGTGCGCATGGAAATGTGCTTGGGTTAATTTTTTGGTGAGTTTGATCGATGTGCTTTTTTGTGTGCTTTATCATCATCTGACTCATTAAGGATGATTATAATAGCAAATACAAGTTGTTTTGTTTTGATCTTTATAGATAGTACATAGATAGATTTAGACAAAGCTGATGACAGATCTAGCAGTTGTTTTTAAATTATGTACTTGTTTAAATAAAACCAGAATAAGCAAAGAAATATATAATCTATCATAAAAAATCTCATCTATTATATCATTGCTTAATAAATGTCTTCAACATTTCATTGAAATTTAGGTTGTTCAGTTTTAGTAAATCTCATCTATTATATATCATTGCTTAATAGATGTCTTCAAGATTTCATTGAGACTTAAGTCGTTCAGTTTTAGTCTTAAGTTGTTGCACATCGAAATACCCTTCTGACATCATCATTGTTTGACATCATGAATTGTAGATATTTTATGTTTGGGTATCACAGTGTTTTTGTTGTTATAAATTTCATTATTGTGGTTTCTATCTTCCACAGACTTGGTGAGAAAGCTAGGATAAAATGTGTGTATGTGTGTGTGTGCATGTGCACATTTAATAGGCCTGGATTTAAATAGTGAATTTAGTAAATTGAACAAACTCCAGAAGAGGTTGATTTTTTATTTGAAAACCAAGAAGGCAAGAAAGTGTCTATAAATTACACAATACAGTGGAACCTCCCTTATAAGACTCCCTCCCATATAAGACCTCCCATTATAAGACTCCCTCCCATATAAGACCTACCATTATGACTCCCTCCCAATAAGACCTACTTCTCTGAGACATTGCCCTTCTTTGTAAGTATTACAATTACCTCCCTTGTAAGACCCCTCCCTTATAAGACCTCATTTTGGATGATTTTTGAAGGTCTTATAAGGGAGGTTCCACTGTACACAGTTAGATTCATCTGTTGTTCAGTGCAGCCATTTTATGAACATATGTTTAACGTCCTCCGACGGGACATTTGTAGTTATAAAGATAGTGGGTCCATCCTGGAGGTACTGCAATACCAGGAAAGTCCTGGACTGTGCAGCCATCTTGGAACATATGTTTAACGTCCTCCGACGGGACATTTGTAGTTATAAAGATAGTGGGTCCATCCTGGAGGTACTGCAATACCAGGAAAGTCCTGGACTGTGCAGCCATCTTGGAACATATGTTTAACGTCCTCCGACGGGACATTTGTAGTTATAAAGATAGTGGGTCCATCCTGGAGGTACTGCAATACCAGGAAAGTCCTGGACTGTGCAGCCATCTTGGAACATTTCTAGAAGACTGAAGCAATTTTTTTTTAAATATTTACTGGTGTAAAATTGTGGTGGTGTGAGAGAATGTATCACATGATAATTCATCACACTCAGCATCATTTTATAACAAAGTCACTGTCATCATCATTATTATCATCTGTTTGAAGGTTGAATGCATGTGAATGACAGTATATTCCAAACTTTATAAGGCGAAAAAAATTTCCCCTGATACAGGACATTAAAATGATTATGCAAATGACCCATGTATTTCTCCCTGACATAGGACATTATGCAAATGACCCATGTATTTCCCCCTGACACAGGACATTATGCAAATGACCCATGTATTTCCCCCTGACATAGGACATTATGCATGTGACCCATGTATTTCCCCCTGACATAGGACATTATGCATGTGACCCATGTATTTCCCCCTGACACAGGACATTATGCAAATGACCCATGTATTTCCCCCTGACACAGGACATTATGCATGTGACCCATGTATTTTCCCCTGACACAGGACATTATGCATGTGACCCATGTATTTTCCCCTGACACAGGACATTATGCAAATGACCCATGTATTTTCCCCTGACACAGGACATTATGCATGTGACCCATGTATTTTCCCCTGACACAGGACATTATGCATATGACCCATGTATTTCCCCCTGACACAGGACATTATGCATGTGACCCATGTATTTCCCCTGACACAGGACATTATGCATGTGACCCATGTATTTCCCCCTGACACAGGACATTATGCATGTGACCCATGTATTTCCCCTGACACAGGACATTATGCATGTGACCCATGTATTTTCCCCTGACATAGGACATTATGCATGTGACCCATGTATTTCCCCCTGACACAGGACATTATGCAAATGACCCATGTATTTTCCCCTGACAGGACATTATGCATGTGACCCATGTATTTTCCCCAGACACAGGACATTATGCATGTGACCCATGTATTTTCCCCGGACACAGGACATTATGCATATGACCCATGTATTTTCCCCTGACGCAGGACATCATGGACCCGTGCGAACAAGCTCTGGACAAACTCGGGGCTGGGACAGCCATGGGCAGAAAAACCAGCTTCCAGGGAAAGAAGTAGATTGCCTCCCTTCATCGATCAGTGTTTCTCCTCCCTGTGTTATCCCCCCTTATTTCTTCCTCCTTGCCCGTACTGAGGACCTACCGCAGTGTCGATGGAAATGGGGACGAAATTAGACTTGTTGGTTCCTGACTAACAAAAAGGACCAGGTGTTATATGCTGCTAAATTTTTTGAAGTTGAATGTTGGAAAGTTTGTGTTAAAATACTAAATAGGCGCAGGCTGGTTTTTTTCTTATTCCCATTTGTATGTACTCGGTTTAACACAAACATAATTGGCACACGCAAATGTGTACATGCGCTCGCATACATGCATGTGTGTTTGCGCCGCACACAAGCACACACACATCCATAAGTGCATGCACATTTTTGCTTCTCTCGCAGACACTTTTCACGCTTAGTTTAGCTGTAACATTTACAAAATGTGTAGACCTACAAAGTAGAAGATAGGCATACATCTTAATCTTAGTCTCTCCCACTGTTTTCTATTAAAGGTTCGGTTGGACGGGGCATAAATCCAATGCATACTTTCAAGGGCCAGCCACACTGCATACAACTTGACCCCAATACGATGCGATTGTGAATGTATCTGCAAGTTATGATTCATGTGGAATACTTCCGTCTAAAAATAACGCTACTAAAAAAAAAAAAGTACTGTTTTCGTTCTCTCTACTCGTGTAGACTGCAATACACGAATCAAATGAAATGTCTGACACAAAAATAAGATATTTGATCAGAATCGTGTACGGGAGACTACAAATATAGTAGCTAGTAGGATGTCATCAGATTTATTTAGACAGTAGAATTTCACGTCAATCATGCCTCACAAATGTCAAAATTGTATGGTAGTGAATCGAATCGTGTGCAGTGTAGCGCCGGTGTGACTAAACACCGGATGGTGCCGAATGGTGAACGCTGAATGGTCAAAACACCAAATGGTTGGGACAATTTCCTGCAACTTTCGCCTTGAATCGAGTAATGGACAGGATTATAATCGGTTTAGGGCCATTTTCATCAAAGAAATAATGAAAAAATAAAATAATCAACAAAAATACGAACTGGAGGCCTACTTCGTTCAACAATCGCGCTGTCCACCGCTGCAAAGTCAGCTAAATAAAGTGTCGTAAACGTCGCTGAAAGGAAGACAAATGGCGGTCTTAGCATTCACGTTGCTGCTTTGGGCGGCTGTTTTTAGGGTTTAGGTTAATCAGGGTTCCCAGGGCTTTCAGCTATCCCCAAGTAAGGACCTTGTAAGGACCTGTAGGCGTAAGGATAATCTCCATCTTTTAGCCAACAATCTTGAAAGGAACACTTTGCCAGCATTGTGAACAATGTCTAAGCCGATAGAAAAACTATGGCTGACACAGATATACGAGTTTTCTCGCAAAACGACACCAGGATAAAGAACGAGATTTCAGTCCAATTTCTCTTGACAACTCAGGGTGCATCGTTCGTCTGCTAAGCGGTCAGTTGAAACGGGAAGGTGGGGGAGGGGGGTAAGGTGATGTAGGTGCTGAGCGATGTTTCTCAAGTGTAAAATCGCTGCTTCTGCGATCTATTTTGAGTATGGTCTTGCTGCTCAGGGCAGTTTTGGGCAGCTGTCAGCACTTGTAAGGACCTTGAAGTGAATGTAAGCACTTGTAAGGCCTTACTTGGAGATTTCAATTTGTCAAGACTTATAAGGACTGGTAAGGCCCCTATGAACCCTGTTAATGTTTTCACCATTCGATGTTTTGACCATTCAGTAATCTCACCATTCGGCACCTTTTGGCATTATTCGGCGCCATTCGGTGTTTAGACGGACCGCGCATAGCTGTCACCACTTTACTGTACCGACAAGAACACATTTCTGTAATGACTGCTTTCATCTTTTCTCCCTTGAAGCTGCTATGAGAAACAGCTGAAGCGCGCTGACAATAAGAGATATTCTGGTGGTGAGCTTGTACACAATTCTGATATTTTATTGATAAATTATTGATATTGATCTCTGTAACATTAGAAAAACATGTAGTCACACAGCATAGGCTATTGTATTGTCCTAGAGATCTCCCGAGTCTTTTTTGTTGTTTGTTTTAATTTATTGAATATAAATGTTCGCACCATTGTTTTGGGCCAATGTTTTACAACTCCAGATAGTCCAACGAATTATTATAATTCTATAAAACTATTAATATTAAAATAAGACTGAAGAAATATAAATAATGTAATCCCCATTTTATGTTATCTTTGTTTAATGCATGTTAGTTTTCGCAATAACTTCAATAATAAGTCAGTTGACTAGATAGAGATAGTCCGCTTTGACTCCAAGGCATCGAAGTGTGAAACAGCAGCTGGCAGTAACTGTATATATCCATGGGTATGATATTTGTAAAACTGAGTCAATCAAACTCAAGTTCATGAAGTCATGCAAGTACTGTGAACAAAGGAGAGAATGATGTACAAATAAAGTGCTTTGTGATGTAACTATGATAATGTTATTATTTGATTAAATATATTGTTTCTACAGCATTTATATTTTTGATATTCCGGAAAAATATAAGAAATATTTATAAAGTAAATAAAAGAGGATTATAAGTGTTTGAGTTATCTTTGAAGCATTCCAATCCCGGGGGGGTCTTCCGTACAAATAGTTCCCCCACCTTCTGGAAGTTCTGTGCTTGTAACTTCCTCTAATCTGCCTCTCTTTGACTCTGCTTTTTTCCTTGCTTTGTGTCATCAACTATCTTTCTGACTTTTGGCCCATTCTCCTGCCTTTTTTCCCCAAGTCTTCCATATAGTTTTCTCCTTTGAGCTCCTCCGAAATCGGAATGTGTCGGCTGAATGCATCGAGGACACCAGTGAAACCTGGAAAATGGACACATACGTACTGATTGTGGCCTTATGGCACAGAAACGCAGAAGAAGAAGAAGAAGCATTCCAGAGAGAAAATCTTTGATTATGTTGATACTGGTTTTCAAGTGAATGTTTGAAGTATAAAGTCATGCTCATTTTGATTTTTGTTTTGAGTACCTAATCATGTTTTTGTTTTTTTAAATAAATAGCAATTCTGCAAAGAAAAGAAAACAACTTGCGGCATTGACGTTACTGCAAAGAGATCGACTGTTGATACCTGTAGAATATTTTCGTATTTTCAGGCGAATTGAAGTATTGACAAAACGTCACTGCACTGAATGATAAAATAGTCTGCCTTGCCATTCAGCTGATTTTATCCGTCCCAGTTTTACATTTCATTCATATCTCCCAGATATGTTTGTCTAAATATTTACTTCTTTTTTTTTAACAACAAAATTATTCAAAACTGACATGAATGACAAAGAATCAAAGCACATTGTGATAAATATTCGGCCATTGGATGAAAATAAATCCGTCCAAAAAGATATGTAAATGAATTGTTACCTCCTCTGATTATTTTTTATAATTTTGTATGCAACTGCAAGTGATTCTACTTCATTGAAACTGTCCGTTATTGTTGATTCTTGCCTCTCGGAAATCCATTGTTTTTAACAACTACATGCGTCTTGTTGGGGAATCATGCATTTTTTTGAGGATGCTGACATTCGCAAAACGTTTCTATCCAATCAGTGTGTTTTGTTCTGTGTATTTTGAAGAAAAAAAATGGCGTGAAATAAAGATTTGTATTTGAAAAGCGTTTCTACCTAACTCTTGAGAATGTCGTGTGCTGGGGAGGGTGGGGGGGGTGGTGTATTTACTTTTTCCGCTACCTTCTATAAATTCTGTGCAAATCCGTAATTCGCGGACTATAAGCCGCAACTTTTATTTTTCAACCCCCCCCCTCCCCTCCCATGGTGGCATCCTTGATTCAGACCTTTGATCTGTGGCCTTGTTCACGGTTTATGAAAAAAAAAATCACCTTGATTTCGGTATATTTTTCACAAAATGACGATCTGTTTCGCGGTCCGACACTTTCATTTTGGCAGTCAACACACCCGCGATCAACTCTAGACTCAACCGGAAGCGGACATCGTGCATCGCCACGATTCCGCGGCTTATGCTTCGACGCGGCTTATGCGTTACTTTTTTCAGATTAAAAAAAAAAGTAGGTGGGTGCGGCTTATATTACGAAGCGGCTTGTAGTCGGTGAATTACGGTAATTGTTACTTTGGAGTGTTCCTTTCTTTGTTTCTGCCGCCCCTATCTAAAAATAAAAACAAAAACAAAACATTATTTTAATACAATAAAGAAAGTCATTTTTTTAATCAATATTTTTTTCGTAACGGGCTATTTATTTTTGTTCCAGATGATAACATTTATAACAAAAGTGGGGATAGGTGTTGCTGAAGTAATGATTCTTCTTCTTCTTCTGCGTTCCCAGGCCATAATGGGTAAGGTAACGTACATATGGGTCCAGTTTTCAGTTTTCACTGGTCTCCCCGCTGCGTACAGCCGCCACATTCCGATTTTGGAGGAGCTCAAAGGAGACAAAATATTTGGAAGATTTTGTTGAAAAAGGGCAGGAGAATGGGCCAATAAGTCAGAAAGATAGAGATGACAGAAAGCAAAGGAAAAAGGCAGAGTCAAAGAGAGTGGCAGATTAGAGGGAGTTACAAGCACAGAACTTCCAGAAGGTGGGGGAACTATTTTTACGAAATTAAAACTCGAGTCAGGTATTTATCATTTTTTTTAGGTATCATTTATCAACTTGGTTGGGGTTTTTCAGTTTTGAAACCAGATTTAACAAGTTTCTAACACATCACATTTCTGTGCCCACAACAACTTCATAGCAATCGTAGTTTTCTTTTTCTGTTTAAATTTAGCTCAATGCATATTTTACCTTAAATATAAACACTAGTTAATAAAACTGTTAGGATGTTTTAATTCATTTATAACTTTTACATTTTCAATTTTAACTTTGGTAACAGCACAAATGTGTTTTAGATTTAGCTTTTTATATACTTTTGTTTTCTTTTTTAAAAATTGGCACTTTACAAATTGAACATTTTTTAAAAGTGAAAAAAAACACGCTTATGTTTTGCAATTGGATTATATTTTTGATCTTTACATAGACGAGAAATAAACCTTTAATTTGAAAGTACTTTGCTTTGTGGTTTTCTGTGAGAACGGTTCAGGTTTGTTTTGTTTTGTTACTCAGAGAAAATGTTTTATAATTCTTGTTGAGACTGGAGTTTCATTTTCAGAAAAAGGGTTTAGTAAATTTTAATTATACAAATTGAAATATAGAGTAAAAAATTTAAACTAACCATATATAAAATAAACTTGGATCTTTCAGAGTAATATAAATTTTAAAGTCCTCACACACACACACACACACACATAAACACACACACACAGAAGTTTTCAAGCCCACATGACCATAACATTCACAGATGCGTTTTATTTTATTTTTACTTTTTTAGCCGTGTACACCCACACTAATAGCATTTATACACTCACTCAGCCACAGTTGCATATTGCATACATCACACCATTTTCCATATGAGTTCATGGAGCAAACGCACACAAAATCTGAGCAGAAATCACTTAGAAGACTGATACATTTCGCTCAGACAATCACCTGTCACCACACACACACACACATACAGTCTCTCTCTCTCTAAAAAATAATACTTCTCCAATCGACATTTGCCACGACTGTTCGTCCTCTATTCACGGATTTCCTGGGACGCCATATGGTGGCTGCCATTAGTGTTACTAAAATTAAGAATATGCTTCCCACTTCCGTTCCAATTAACCCTTTCACCGCCAATGTCGCATTCATGCACCACAATGGTTTAACACCCATGTCACTGACAGGCATGAAATTAGGGCGAAAGGGTTAAAATAATCACTCAAACAACCAATGTCACATTCATGCACCACAATGGTTTAACACCCATGTCACTGACAGGCATGAAATTAGGGCGAAAGGGTTAAAATAATCACTCAAACAACCAAAAAAAAGAAAGGTCGACAGCTCGAGGACACACGTGGTTAGCATGACTCAATACAAAAAGAAAGGTCGACAGCTCGAGGACACACGTGGTTAGCATGACTCAATACAAAAAGAAAGGTCGACAGCTCGAGGACACACGTGGTTAGCATGACTCAATACAAAAAGAAAGGTCGACAGCTCGAGGACACACGTGGTTAGCATGACTCAATACAAAAAAGGTGACCGGTCAAATCGTCCCTTCGCCAACTCGTCCCCGACAGACAGTCAAACAAACAGACAAGAGAGATGGGGGAGAGGGACGAGTTGGTAGAAGAACGAGTTGACCTGCAACCAATGTCACAGTTCACAGATGCCTTCGTAAAACCGGAAGTTTCAAGCATACAGGTGAAAGGTCAGGAAAGTTGTCAATATTAGACTACTAGCTTGCCTGAGCTCGTTCTACCCGAGTTACGCTGACCTCTCTAGTTCAACTCTCTAAATTCAACTCAGTGAAACTGACGGTCGCTGGCACACGGCAAATGCCCTATTCAAACAAGCGTAAATCTAGTTCTCTGTGAAATTTGGGCTGCTCTCCCCCCAGAGAGCGCATCGCCGCAAGCGCAGCGCCTACCCTTTTTTTGGGGGGGGGGGAGACAGGGTGAGGAGGGGTGGGGGCAGACTTGGGAAACCTACCTATCAATTTGGTCATACCAGGCAGCAGGATTTCTTACTGACTTTTAACTGCCGTGGGATTTTTATGTGCGGAAAGCGCACAGGTATCTGAAATCGATTTCAGAAGCGAGCACCTGTCTAACATGACTTTGTTCATACACAATTTTCTCCTCTCTCTCTCAAGGTTTATCATTCACACACTGAGAAATAGGACTAACCTTCAAACTCAAAGCTATCAATAGATATCTCTCGAGTCCAAGAGGTTTTCAAAACACACACACACACACACACACACACATACTCACACACACACACATACTCACACACACTCGCACAGACACACACTAAATCACTTGTACACAGAAGAATAGTGTTCCTCCTCCAGGTCAAACAGATCGGCGTCCATTTCGTCATTCAAGGTCATCGGATACACACATGTACACTCCTCCTCTCTCTCTCTCTCTCTCTCTCGTGTGTAACACACACACATATCTTTGCACAGATCACTTGTACACAGAAGAATAGTACTCCTCCTCCAGGTCGAACAGATCGGCGGCCATTTCATCCCTGAGCGCCATGAGCTTGGCGTCGATCTGGTTCTGCATGTCCTGGTAGAGGTGGACGTTGCTGGTGATGGAGTCGTTCACCGAGGGGAAGTCGTTCAGGATCCGGAACTGCTTCAGGTCAGCCACCAGCTTCATCAACGATTCCCCCGCACGCACCTGAAACCAGGAACGTTTGTTACCTAGGAAAATTGATACTCCCCCAAGGTTGGAGTGTGGCTGCCCACATGGCGGGGTAATCATAAACGGTCCCACACACGTAATGTTCTCATCCCTAGCTGGTGCATTTGTGCCACAGTGTTCAAGTGCTTCGGCTGTTAGGATGATCCCTGGAGTCTTTAAGCCATGGTAAGACAACAACAACACTACAGGGATACTTCCCTTTTGGTACGATGTTACGAAAATTTGAAGGCAAATATTTTGCAAGATAATCTATTTTAGAGGATGGCACACGCTGTTCGACGACGTGTCCGTCGTTAAACTAACTCAAAAGTAGAGAACTCGATGAGAAGTCGAAAGAATCTCAAACGGATTGCTCAATCACCTTTTCACCCACATAGATTCAGAAGCACATCCAATAAAATGTATCAAACAGCATTATAAATAGAAAGCCAATGGAAAACATACTGATACGCACAGACACACCTTCTCTCTCTCTCTCTCTCCATGCACGCGACCCACGAGACATGCACGCAAACTTTCCTGGAATGATATTGGATTACGAGATCAACCTCGTGAAAGAGCTATCCGCCGTCTCCCTTCACGATCTCATAGAGTCCGTTATTTTTGTGTTATTTTAACAAGGGAAACAGCGCGGAACAGCGTGTGTCATCCTCTAAATTGAAAGGACATTTCACAAAACATTCGCCTTCAAATTTTTAGAACATCGTACCAAAAGGGAAGTATGATTTCAATTTCGCCCTAAAGTAGATGTCAATTTGTTAGTAAATGTTACCAATGAAAATTGAGACAGGCACTTGAAACAGCAATAGACTTCGAAAAATAATAATAATGGGGGTATTTATATCTCCTATAGAAATACTGGGGAGAGGCGGGCAGGGGGAGAGGGGGGCAGGGGGAGAGGAGTCTCTTGTACGAGTAGTTCCCCCACCTTCTGGAAGTTCTGTGCTTGTAACTTCCTGTAACCTGTCACTCTCTTTGACTGCCTTTTTGCTTACTGTCCTCTGTACTTTCCCTTTGCTTGCTGTCTTTCTGTCTTACTAGTCCATTCTCCTGCCTTTGTTGAAAGATTTTCTCCTGCCTTTGTTGCAAGATTTTCTCCTGCCTTTGTGAAAGATTTTCTCCTGCCTTTGTTGAAAGATTTTCTGCCTTTGTTGAAAGATTTTCTCCTGCCTTTGTTGAAAGATTTTCTCCTGCCTTAGTTGAAAGATTTTCTCCTGCCTTTGTTGAAAGATTTTCTCCTGCCTTTGTTGAAAGATTTTCTCCTGCCTTTGTTGAAAGATTTTCTCCAGCCTTTGTTGAAAGATTTTCTCCTGCCTTTGTTGAAAGATTTTCTCCTGCCTTAGTTGAAAGATTTTCTCCTGCCTTTGTTGAAAGATTTTCTCCTGCCTTTGTTGAAAGATTTTCTCCAGCCGAAGATGGACATGCTGAGCCTAAATATACCTGAGTGATCGAAGAAGGAGTATTCATATAGCGCTTTACCTTGAATGAGTCCAAAACACTTTCCAAAATGCTATTCAATCAACAAGCATGCAACAAAATACACTTACAATAGTCATGGCAATCAAGGAGAACAGCACTGGACAGTGACCGATATACCCCTAATATCCACTACCCCCATACACACATCACTCTCTTTGACTCCGCCTTTCTTTCCGTTTGCCATCTCTTTGCCTTTTTTCTGCTTTATTTATTGGCATGGGTGCTCCTGGGAAATTAAAACAATCCTGCAAGGCAGGGATCCAGGGGCTGCCCCTGCCCCTGGGGGTTCCGGGGGGGGGGGGGGGGGGGGGGCAATGCCCCCTGGAAGCTGAAGGGAAACAACAGTTTCCAATGTAATTGACACGCTCTGTTGCACTTTCACTTCTGGTTAAACTTCATGACCTCTATAACCAGTAAAATGCATCTTCTCAAATTCTCATAATCCGGCGACGCCGGCTCCAGGAAATAAAAAAAAATCCTGACCTTCAGGACATCCTGAAAGCAGGAGCATCCATGTTATTGTCCCATTCTTCTGCCATTTCTTTTTTTTAGAAAATCTTGTGTGTTGGCTGCGGGCATGTGAGGACCGGTCAGGTACATGGTCCTTGCCCATTATGGCCATATGTCTTGGGAACACAGAAGAAGATTACAAAACATTTTACTCTCAACTCTTGAATTTTCTTCTATTAAATGGGTGAAGGTAGTTCAGGCATGCTCCTGAAATCAGGGTTGAAAAAGCTGATAGAAAGAGTTCAGGATTGGCCATCTTGTCATCCGGATCCACGGTCAAATAAAATAAAACATTTCTGCCAAAATTGATGGCAAATTAAAACAAGAATATAGATACGTAACACCATCCCCACCCATCCTGCATACACAGACACACACACATTGGAAATTATTTTTAATGCGGTCACCACTTCAGGATTGGGAAGATTCAGAGAACATTGAAACGTGTCATTTCAGGATTGAGAGAATGTTTTACTTTCACCCATGGGTTTTTTGTTCTACTCACAATGTTGGCGGCGCGGACTTGCATCTCGTAATGATCCTGTTCGTTCTGCGTCAGCCTCTGCAGCTGCCCATCTTCCTCCACCTGCAGGAGAAAGGCTGATATGCTTAACGGTCGTGCATGACTCAAATACATGCCACAAAAACTGGACTATAAGATGCACACCTTAAATTGACAACATTTAAAGTATTTATTCACATATAAGCCGCACCAGTTTATAAGCCGCAGAAAAAACTGTGCACAAACCAACACAAACATAGAAATTCTCTTATCAGAGCATAAGTATTTAATGTTCTCAGACACTTTAAGCATGAGATTTGAAACTATTGATTACCAAAACCAGTTTTTAGTCTAAAGAAGCTAAAAAATAGGCTGAAGAATGTGGCCCAAAACAGATTTAATCATACTGATAAATGTAGAATAGAAAAAAATCCACAGATAAGCCGCATCAGTCTATAAGCCGCATGGGCCAAAGTTGAGGAAAAAAGTAGCGGCTTATAGGCCTCTGCAACTAGGGTTATTAACGCCCTTGACAGTGAGAGTGATGCCCTTGCTGGTCAGTACTGACAAGGGCATTCACTCTTGCGAAAGGCAGCCATTTAGTGGCATCAAATAGGGTTATTGGCGAGAGTTATCCCCCTGTTTGGTCAGTACTGAACCATCTTCCCCCACCCACCAAGGGCATTCACTCTTGCAAAAGGTGTTCGTTGCAGACCCCAATAGTCCGCATTTTACGGTATCTTTTTCTGCATGCATCATGTGGGGCCCAGGTGTCCCCGGCTGAACCGGGGCACTAAATGGTCGTGCATGACTTGCTCCTTCTTCTATCTTATATTTCACTAACATTTTACTTAACCCTCCCCCACCCACTTCAGGCCTACAAAATACCCAGCCAAATTCCTCTCTCCATATCTTTTAAATATAATTCTAAACATTAAACGCTTATCTAATATCTAGCTCAACTTACAAAATAACCAGCCAAAGTCTAGTTTCTTCATATCTTTTAAATATATCATTATAAATAACAAACGCTTATCTATTATCTAATATCTTTCTCAAATGAAATCCTATCTCATCCCTTGCTGCGCATCTTGATCTTGGTCTTTGAACCCCTGTATATATGTCAATGATTGCTGATAACGGCAGGTGGACATTACTGGAAGAAGAATGACAAACAGGTTTTATTTATTTCCACCTTGTTGGTACAGTGGAACCTCCCTAGTAAGACCTTGAAAAATCAACCCCAAAACGGTCTTAGTAGGGAGGTGGAGACTCAGTAGTCTGGATATGATGGGGGGGGGGGGGGGGGGGGGGGTATCGTGAAACGTTTTTGGGTCACATCTTAGAGAGAGTCTTCATAGGGAAGGTCTTAAAAGGGAGGTTCCACTGTGCTTCTATGTTGGTTATAGTCCAGTTAACAGTACTGGCCTTCGCATGACTGTCTCCATGTCAAATGCCCCACACAATTTATCATTACAACGTTCATATCTTAACTACTTACCAAGTCACACAAACCTGAAAATGTGACAAAAAACAATCAGAGAAAAACAATTCATGGCATTTCATAGCATCTTCATCATTGCAAACTATAGTACAGACATGCAGTGTGTGTGTGTCTGTGAAAGTGTGTGTGTTTCCGTATCACACCAACATCAAAACTACCACCATCAATATTCAAAAAATGTTTTTTTTTAAAATACAACAATGTACTCACCCTTGCCAGTTTGATGATTTCCGTGAAGTTTTCGAACATGGCCTTGACATTGCTCTTCAGCCGCATGGTGTATTCGCGGAGTTGTGCCTCTTTGCTCTGCGGCATGGCTCGCGGTGCTCCCTGCGACATCCTGCCTCCACCAATCAGCTCTCACCTCGACTACGAATAACTCACAGGGACTGGATCGAATATTGGTCTAGCATGGAAAGAAGAAAAAAAAGATTAATGAAGAAAATCATAAAACATTTCTCAATTACAGCTAGTACCCCCAGTACCACAGTCCAGTCCAGTTACGCATTGGACTGTAAAGGGGAAGTACTGTTTTTTATTTTAGTTTTTTTTGTGTGCTCCTTTTGTTGCCTGCTTTTTGCTACATTTGCTGTTTCCTTATTTCTCTATGTTGATAAAGGCGCATTTGCCGAAATATCCAGTGGTTTGGTTTTGTCTCTTGAGAATAAAATAACGGCACTTTACACTTGTCGTGTAGTTGTTTGTTTGTTGCATGTTCCAGTGACGTTGCAGTCTGTACCCTGGAAGTTTGTACAATCAAAATGTGCTGATCAATCCGCACTCCTTCTGTCCTTGGGTGTCGCTAAGCAACAACACAGGGATGGGTCTTGAAGTCTGCCTAGGGAGAAAAGTTTTCTTGGTGAAAGTCTGCACTGGCTTCATGATACGACACTTCTTTCTTACCTTTGCATGATGATGATCAACAAAAGCATAAAAAGGGTCTTGGGGTCTACACCACACACCAACTGTTGCTAGTTGGACAAGTTGCTAGCTGCAGTCTCCTGTGCCGATGATTTTTAACTCAACGATGACCAGGGCCCTTTTTCCAGGCCGGGATAGGGATTAGAATGAGGCTTAAATACCGAAAATTATCTGCCCCAGACTCGTGCCCTGAGATGCAAACGCCACCTACTTAAGATTATCGCCCTTGCCTGTCACTAGTGTCAGGAACTAGTAGTATAAAGCCTCATTAGCGTCCAACACAAGAAGCTAACCGCAGTCTCGACGCCAATTTTCATTGGCCGATATATTAATCAAGACTTAGTGTTACTGACAGTTAAGTCACATTTTGATTTCGGACTGGAGCGTGGGAGTCAAACTTTGTTACAAGTTACGAACACTTTTCGTTTCTTTTCAGTTGCTTCTTTCATTTTGTTTTATTTTTCTTCCTGCTGCTCCACAACCACGCTGTATAATTATCCAGTTGGATAGCTCAGCGTTACGAGTCACGATTCAGATTCCGAGATAAAGTTAGCCTAGGCCTTGTCGCGTGCACATTTGTCGCTCGTGCAAATCTGTCGCTCGCTACTATGAGAGTGTGTATTTGCGACATTCACAAATTTCACTTTTTCCGTACTTGAACCATTTACCTAAGTCCTAACCCTATCCCTAACCCACGGAAAAAGTGAAATTTGTGGTTCATGCTCAATGTCGCAAAATGCCGCAAATACAGACTCTCATAGGTAGCGAGCTGCATATTTGCATGAGCGACAGATTTGCACGCTACAGGCCTATCGTCCAATGAAAATTGGCGTCGAGACTGCGTTTAGCTTCTCGTCTAACTCTAAGTAGCAAGGCCCAACTGCAAGAGTTATCGAACGTGTTTTTGCCAAGAGTTATCCCCAAATCCGGTTTTGTGAAAACGTGTTCTGATGGGTTATTTCTGGCTCAGATAACAGCTTTTCTATTGGTCAAAGAGCTGAAAACTCAACCAATAAAATTCGAGAAGACATGAAAGCTTCGGTGAATCAACATTAGAGTCTGCTGAGATCGCGGGAAGGAGTTGAAAAGTTGATAAATACACGTCTTTGTATCGCTATTTCCTACTACGGCACGACTCACCCGGTCGTGATAATATATTTCTGGTAGTTTAGACATTGCTTAAGAAAATCCTGTAAAAAAAAGAAGAGAAATGTGAGCAGGGCATGTCTAAAAAACGATTTTGGTGGATTTTGGTAAAGCGGTTTTTGCTGATTTGTGCCTGTGGTGTGGAGCCATTGCCTCGATCAGCAAGTCAGCAGTTTTTGTCTCGATCATTCAGGACATGGACAATGTTTGTTGTTGATATAGTTTGATTTAATCTCTAGCCTTTGTAATAATGTAGCTGGACATAATTATAAGCAGATGATATTTCAGTCATTTTTTATAGCTTTTATTGACAGCTCAGAGTCTGTGAGACTGAGAGCTCTCGTCACGAAGAGGTCACTCGCAGCTGAGCAGTTCCAGAGTTGTTTTTTTTGTTCCCTTTCTCCTGGAGAGAGACTCTTCTGCTTAAATTAATTTATAATTGCTTGTTGCTGGAAGTGGGGCCTGTTCCTTTCCAGGTGAACTGGGGGTTTAATGGTCTTAAGTTCTTAACCCAGTACAACTAAAAAACTACAAGCATTAAGCCTTTATTTCTTTATGAGTCTATCTGTCCCTCTTCTGTCTAACTCTAAGGCCTAACTTTTCAGTTTCTTCTCACTCTCAGGCTTTGAGCCTTTCTTTCTTTTCCGCAGACTATTATGTCGCTGTATTTGGGAGGATCTACGGGAATGCGTAAGACAACAAACTATCAAGAAGAAGGAAGTGGATAGGAGAAAAAGAAGAAATATAGAAAGTTTGGCCCAGCCAGCCAGGTCCCGCTAATTGGTCCCTAACATGATGCCGCGCCAAGCAGACTGAGCATGCAGGGAGCGTGTTGATCTTGTTGGGTGGTTGGCTGGTGGAGTTGATCACCAACTCGCCACGTGTTTCCTAAATTCCTCCTTGTGTGAACAAACCCCCCAAAACGTTATGTAGCCCCAACATAGGGGAGTCAAAGGAGACGTTTCATTGCCATTGGCCACCCCTGGCCCTGCTCTCCTTGGCACCTACTTTTCGCGGGCTTTTGTTCTTTGTTCTGATGACTGATATGATGAATCACAGTTTCAGTTTTAGCACTCCTGTCTCAGGGCTCCCAGGGACCCCTATTTTGGGGTCTATGATTGTATGAAGCACTAAAATTCTACAGGACCCTCCAAAAGAATGTGCTGGGGGTCCCAGGGATGCACTAGAACAATTATTTTGGCATTCGTAACGCCACTGGGAGTGGGACCCTCTATCCCGCCTCTTGGACCCTCTATACAGTCACTAAGTGAAGGAGTCCCTGGGACCCCTTGTTTTGCGGGATGATTGGGAGCCCTGTGTCTCACTGTCTGTCATGACGTGTAGTATTTTACATTTTTTATTTTGTTATTGTTAATGTACTATTGCTACTAAGTCGAACAAGTGGCAAAGTCTCATTTAAAATTACTCTAATCAGGAGAATTTTTATTTATAATCATGACGTAAGCCTTTTAAGGTATAGCACATACGTTGGATCTGGGACAATCAGTCTGAAAATCTTATTCTTGTTACCTTTTACAGACGGTAGGATTTTTTTTTTAAACTGATGACTCAACGTTTATTGTTGGAGAATAAAGCAATCTTTCTTTCATTATTGTTAATGGTTTACACAACCTTAGATAAACCCATTAGTATTTTTCTTTATCATTATTGTCATAGTTATTCAATACAACAGATTCCATTGTTTAATGTACATGCCTTGTTTTTCTTCATACAGGTGCCAGTTCTGTGTTGATGGTTATGTGTAGTTGTCTCCCTTGATCAAGGCTAGATCAGTATTCCACTTCATGTGGAGGTGTTTTTAATATATATGTGAAATATAAATGTTCAGTTTAATATTTCATATACCCCTGATGTCTCTACTGCAGATGCTGACCATCCAGTGGAGCCCCCAAGAAAGAAACGTGTTTATGCTTAATTATAGGTTAAAGTGAGACATTTTAACAATTAAATTGGAGTAAAAAATTAAAAAAAAAATTATGGATGGACAGCTTGATCAAACTGAAAGTTGTTGAATGCAAAGAGGACATTAAAGTACACATTGTTCCATAATTATAAATGAATTATTGTCTTTGGTTTTCTCATGCCCACGGAGTGACGCGTTTTCTAAAAATGTTACCCAAAACGTCAGTTTCGTGTTGCTTAACTTGTTGTTTTTTTTAATTGATTTCTTGATATTTCATAATAGTTTCAATTGAAATGTCATTTAAACACCTTACAGAAGTATTTTATAAAGATTTTGTTTTGTTTTTTTGTTTGTTTAAATTTTGTTGGTTCTTCCTACTCTAAGACTAAGTCAGTAAGTGAGTAAGTCCCACTTCTAGTTCTATATTCCGTAACTCAACTGTGTAAGTCGATATGATTTATCATTCATCTCTACTCCAAATTATTGAGAGAAAACGAGCAAAAAAAGTTACCTGCGTTTTGTTCGGACCCGTTTTGTTTGTGTTTATTCAAAACGTTGAAATAACTGGAGTCATTGTATTTCACATGTTCGTATGTTTGTACTAAGAGTAAGAGAGATAACTCTGTGATGCCAATCCGGTCCACGAGACAACGAGACTTCCGGTAACCTGTACTTCCGCCTTTCCATCTCAAAGACGAAAATGGTAGGTAGCATGTTGCGAGGGTGTTTCCTAAATCGTAGTTTTAATTCAACCATCCAGATTCTCTCCTTAAAATGGATAATTCAGATGTGTAGGTAATATATATTGACATTTCTTCCAATCTTCCCCATGCTTTTTACTGTCTTATTTTGGAGTTTTTCTATTGAATGCCCGAGCAACACTGATGGCCATGTTTTAGGTAGTTCATGGCTTTTACTGGCCAAGTGTATTTTGCTATTTATAAGCATCTGGAACACGGTTTGTAAAATTCCTCATTGTTTAAGAAGAAAATTTCCATTATTGCCTGTAAGAAAAGAACTCACGAAAAAAAAACCCCGACCTGTTTATTTCTTCAATCATTATTTTTCATGACAAAAGACCATGAAAAACAAATAGCAAAAAACTGTAAGCTAAATCCCAAGCTGTTTTGGAAGTACATTAATTCTAAGCTCAAGTTATGTACTGGCGTCAGTTCACTTAAAGATAAACAGGGAGACATAGTCACAGCTGACCAGGATAAAGCTAACGTTTTGAATGATTATTTTGCTAGTGTTTTCACTAAAGAAAATACAGATTCCTTGCCCCCAATTAAAGATGAATCACCAGCTGACTGTACAGACATTGTTATTACAGTAGAAGCTATAAAGAATAAACTTAAGCACTTAGATGTGAACAAAGCCCAGGGGCCAGATAAGGTCCCAGCCAGAGTACTAAAAGAATTACATACAGAACTAGCACTTCCTTTAACAATTTTGTTCAATAAAAGTTTGGAGTCAGGGGAACTCCCAGTGGATTGGAAAACGGCAGAGGTTATAGCCATTTATAAAAAAGGAACAAGAACAGATCCGGGAAATTACAGGCCTGTGAGCCTCACATGTATAACATGTAAAATTTTAGAACAGTTTGTTCGGGACGCAATTGTTAAACACATGACTGATTTTGATCTGTATACAGACTGCCAACATGGATTCAGGGCAGGGCGTTCTTGTATGACCCAGCTATTAGATGTGATGGACGATTTTACTAAACTGTTGGAAGACAAGGAGGCTTTCGATATTGTATACTTAGATTTTAGGAAGGCCTTTGATTCTGTGCCGCACGAAAGACTTCTCCTAAAGCTACAGGCATATGGCATAACTGGGAACATACTAAGGTGGGTAAGACATTTCCTAATAGGCAGATCACAAAAGGTGCGGGTTGGGGCAAAACTATCATCTAATATTGACGTTTTAAGTGGCATTCCCCAGGGTAGTATCCTGGGGCCAATACTTTTTACAATTTTTATCAATGATCTCCCGGAGGAAATACAAAGTGTCTGTAAGATATTCGCAGACGATACCAAACTTTACAACTGTTCTAAACATTCAGACATAATACAAAATGACATAGATAAACTTATGGAATGGTCAGAAAAGTGGAATCTCTATTTTAATGCAGGAAAGTGCAAAGTCATGCATGTGGGCTATGACAATCAAAATGAAACTTATGAAATTTCCCACGGTTCAGCTAAACATGTTTTGGAAACCTGTTCAGATGAAAAAGACTTAGGAGTCATATTTGATTTTAAACTGAAATTTGATAAACACATTACAACAGCAGTAAACAAGGCCAATAGAATATTGGGTTTAATTAGAAGTTTTATGGAATTAAATACAGAAGTTTTTTTGAACCTATATAAAAGTTTAGTAAGACCTCATCTTGAGTATGGAAATCTAATTTGGAACCCTTTTCTTAAAAGACAATCTACACAGATTGAAAGAGTACAAAGGCGAGCAACCAAATTAATAAAATCAATACAAAATTTGGAATATGGGGACAGACTTCATAAGTTAAGTTTACCATCCTTAAAATTTAGAAGAGTAAGGGGAGATTTGATAACTGTATATAAAATTTTGAATAACCCTGACAAAACTAACAAGCATTTGTTTCAATTGTCTAACGATTTGAGAACCCGTAACAGTGATCTAAAAATACTAACCCAATACAGTAGAACTAATATGAGAAAAAACTTCTTTTCTAATAGAGTCACCCAGCACTGGAACAATCTCCCTGCACAAACTAAACTTGCTTCCAACATTAACCATTTCAAAAACCTCCTAGATAGTGACCCCAAAATTAATGTTTTTAAATACAATTATGATTAAGACGACAATGATAGTTCAAAAAGCGCCACAGCGGTGCCAATCTGATTAATGAACAAAGCCACAATAACAAACAATCAAAAGATAGGGCACATCAAGAGGCCGTGAGGCCTGGCTGCCCTGAAGATCTGACCTGACCTGACCTGACTTGTGTTTTTTGTTCAACTATGTGGGCAAAGGAAAGGTGTTTTTTACCCAGACAAAGGCTCACATGGTCTTGTTCAGTCGGTACATTTATCTCCTCTTCAAGCCAAGGGTTGAAATTGAATGTAAATGTTGCAGAATTTGGATGCACATAATTGATTTTCCTACTCTGCACTCCTTGATTAGGATGGTTATAAAAATTTTTATTGTCAAATCCTGAAATGAAATTTATGTCATTGGAAAGACCTTTAAAATGATACCCAAATTATAAAAATCGGTCGTAAATTGAGAATGTTACGACGTTTTAAAATGATAGCCTTTTTTACATGAGCTGCATAAGAAAAAGTTGATCCACTGGATCGTGAGTGTGATGCGGCAAGAAGAAAAACAAAATGTCGGACATGGTCGGACTAGGCTAACACCTCTGATTTGATTAACCTCGCAAAGTACCTGATTATAAACTTACATGCACCAAATTTGTAGCAAATTGGTTGATTCTATCATGCTATTAATTTCATTAAGATCTGATTTACCGTTCAGTTGTATGCGACGGAGGAATCGGATCCAAATATTGGAGTGCTTGTCTATCGCGATCGGCCGTCATGCGTTAAAAAAAAATCGTTCCCGAATGACCGGGTTGATGTCTGCTTCCAGAAAGAAAGAAACTCAGATGGTCAGCGCCAAGAATAACCACCAATAAAAACAAGCAAAAGAAGTGACCGTTTTGCACTTCGGCAAAATCTGGGTGAAACTTTTAGACAGGAAAGATCGCTGCGGTTTGACCCAGATTCTAACGTTCCTACCTTGATTTTCAGCCGAAGCCTAAGAAGGGAAAGAAGAAGGTGGCCTCCACCCCCTTCCTGGGGAAGAAGTTGGAGCCCAAGAAGGTCACCAACCCCTTGTTCGAGAAACGGCCCAAGAACTTTGGCATTGGTGAGTGTTTTGAATCCTAGGCAAAAATTCACATGTGATATGTTTTCGTAGTTATTGTTAACCCTTCGCCGCCAGCCATTTTTCGCGGGGGGAAAAAAAAATCTGCAATATTGGGGATTCCTCTATGACATGTAAGGCCTGTACTTACCTCCCAAAATTAAGAAAAAAGGCTCTTTGGTTAACAGACTGCTTTGATGCCTTTTAGTGACATGGGTGTTAAATCATTGTGGTGCAAAAATGCGACATTGGCGGTGAAAGGGGTAAGGGAAAACGTTTTTGGTAGGGCATATGTGAGACCTCAAGTAAGGAATATGAGAATGAAGTGTGAAAACCTTGTGATAACTGTTAGTTTGTACATGTTTTGATATCGCATGATTGAGCTAGATAAAATTTGTTATAGTAGAGCTCTAGCATTATGATTGGGGGGAGGGGGGTCGGATATGAAAACTTAGGTCTGTAAACAGTTTCTTTATTAAGTTTGTTCCTTCAAAGTTCTTGTGTGACAAGTGTTTGAATCGATTGTTATCAGCGGTGTTAATTTCCAGGCCAGGACATCCAGCCGAAGCGTGACCTGTCGCGGTTTGTGCGATGGCCCAAGTACATCCGCCTCCAGCGCCAGAAGGCCATCCTGTACCAGCGGCTGAAGGTGCCCCCGCCCATCAACCAGTTCACACAGGCTGCTGACAAACAGACAGGTCTGTGAGTGTGTCTGTGTGTGAGAGGGGAATGGTCATTCGTCAGAAGGTACCCTCACCCATCAACCAGTTCACACAGGCTGCAGACAAATGTGGATGTGTGTATGAGAGAGAGACACGGACACGAATTAACGGCTTAGAAAGCGTATGCAGTTGTTGCATAATTTAGTTGTTGTTTTTTCCAAAATGTGATTATGCCTTTACGCTCTTTCTGCTTTCTACAGCCACACAACTGTTCCGACTCTTGGACAAGCACAAGCCAGAGACGAAACTTCCACAAATTAACGGCTTAGAAAGCATATAATTATATGCAGTTGCTTTTAGATTATTATTTTTTCAAAAGTGTTATTTTACTTTTACGCTCTCTTTCTACCTTTCACAGCCACCCAGCTGTTCCGGCTGCTGGACAAGTACAAGCCTGAGACGAAGCAGGCGAAGAAGGAGCGCCTGAGGAAGCGCGCGGAGGAGCGCGTGGCCGGCAAGCAGGACCGGCCCACCAAGCGTCTGCCCGTGGTGAGGTCAGGGGTCAACACAGTCACCGCCCTGGTGGAGTCCAAGCGCGCCCAGCTGGTGGTCATCGCCCACGACGTCGACCCCATCGAGGTAGGCTCCAGTGCCTAAATACGCACAATCTCTACGTTTTCAGAAGCCCTGTTACAGACCTGCCTACCCATATGATTTTTCCGTATTTTGTACACAATTTTGAGGCCCAATACTGTAAATGGAAAATTAATAAAATTTGAACTTAAGGTCTTCTAAGATCGGTCAAAATCAAGTGTTTTTCGTAATTTCGCATGGCGGTTTAATGTTCTGTACTGTTCCGTTTTTGGGTCTCCTTGCAAAATACGGAATTGAGAAAAAGTACGGAATTTTATTTCGTGGAGTACCTAAAAAAGAAATGGGGGTAGGCAGGTCTGCTGTTACTTTTATTTTTTTGTTTGGGTTTAATCAAAAGAGAGTATCGGAAATTCCTTGAGCTTTTTTTTCGCCCAACATTTGTACTTCATCGGGTAAAGGTGTAGGGTTCGAATCAGTTTAGGCTATTCATCAGAATCAAAGATTTATAATTTAACTCTCTTGTGCGGTGAACGGTTGTGAACGTTCAAAAAAAAATCGGATCGGAAACGTCTAGAACGTTCGGGAACGTACGGATTCCACGTGGCTGGTTTGGGCGCTTCCATTTTGTTTCTATCACATGGCAGTCACGTGAGCGCTTCAGCCTCGCTTTCGCTATAGATTACACTTCCGTCCTGTTGCTTGCAATGGCTTCTAGGCCGATTGGTTTGAAAGATATGAATTTTTGAAAATTAGTGACCGACTTCGGCATTTTCGCGATATTTCCAATATGGATGACGAACAGTTATGGCGTCCATTGACTGAGGAAAGCGATGAATAGTCCTATTTTTGTGAAAGATGGGACTTATGAGATCGCGAAGTGATGAGTAAGGAGTGTATTCTGACCTATTTCGGCAGCGAGCTTGTGTTTGTTCGATCGATGCGAATTTTTGAAGTCGTGTTACTGACATCGGCATTTTCCCGACTTTTACATCATGGATGATGAGTCATTATTGCATCCACTGAGTGATGACAGCGATGAAAATTCCCTTTTTTGTGAAAGATAGGAATTATAAGATCGTGAAGTGAAAGGGTAAGTGAATGGTTTTGATCTACATTTCCATTTCAGTCGTCTTAGGCTTCAACAGTCTGCAAAAGTAGGCAGTGAATGACTAGTGAATGCAGTTTGCGAATACACTTTGGCATTTTGATTTTTTTTGTGGAGCCATGCATCCCCATAGCATCTTGGAATTCCTTTTGCAACTCAGACAGACATCTCGGCAACACATTCAAAGCAAAAAAACACAAAATCTGGTAGGGTATATTTTAGTTTATTATTTTTCCGACGCTACCCCACCTTTTGTACGGAGTGACGTCCCTTGGGTTAGGATTTCAGAGGTGATTGAGAGCACAGAGCGTCAGGCACAAGAGGGTTAAGAAAATAAACAGCTGCTCGAAACGTTACCGTATACGAACTCGGCATTTAATGGTCGCTATTTTTTTTTACAGGGTTTTCCTATGCTATACGGCAATGCTTTTTGGCAATGCTGAATTTAGAGGGTTTACGTTCGTTTTTCCTTGCTGATTATTTTAACGTTTCAAACTTTCTGTAGCATGCAAACAAACTTAAGCTGATTCTAACCCTATGCCTTTCCCAATGAAGTATAAAAGTTGGGCGTAACAGGCTCAATGAATTTCCGATACTCTTCTTTGATTTAACCTTTGTTTGCCATTGTTATTTATCCATTCTGTCATTGCCATTCTCTCTGTATGTCTCTTCTCATGTTTCTCTCTGTCACCAGTGAACAATCTGAATTTACCCCCGGTAGAGTTTGTCTCGATGGCTACTGTGCATGCTCAAATCAATCGGTTCGCTTCCTCCGATCTGAGTCGTCAGTTTGAATTTCGACAGAGAGACTGAGATAGAGATGGAAACGGAGATAGAGACAGAAAACGGATATAATAGACAAACAAAAAGAAACATTTCAGTAGCCATGAGACTAACGCAGACCGGGGGTAAACTCGGAACGGTAGACCGTCGGCTGTCTCTCATCGTATAAGGTTATTCTGGGACCACAGTCATTTTAACATCAGAATGAAATCATGTATGTATCTTAACATTGCAGAATAAGTATGGCTAAAAGGTTTTGGGATGTTTTCATGCCAAATTTTGTGCCAATAAAAGCGTTTTGAACTGCGTCTGGCCTGAAGGGGTGGCGTGGCAATGAGCAGCTTAGGAGGACGCTGATTTCACCGCCAAGGGGCCCCCCCCTCTCTCTCTCTCTCACTACCCCCAGCTAAGAATATAACGCGCTAAGCCCCTACTGGTTTGATTGCCCCCTAGCGATGAAATCAGCGTCCTAAGTTGACCGTTTAGGCATGACTTGCGATCGCAGAACTGCGTCCAAGTACACGTTCTTTGATGAAGGCATTGGCAATGATGTGAAAAATATTTGCTATCTGATGCAAACTGAAGCATAAAAATTCTACCACCTAGATCTCTGAGCCCTTGCCTTCACTTCTGAAAAGGTTTGTAGTGAGAAAAGTTTCGAGGAGAAAATTCTGTGCGTAAGAAAGCATTATGATGTTGGAAATGCTTACAGTGCAGCAGGGCATAATTTACGCTAAGATTACGACATTACCAGCAGTTTGGTTTTAGCTTACAAGTATAAATTATTAAGTTCACCAAGTTCTGCTATGAAATGTGTGTGGTAAGTTGTTGATTTACAAAGAAAAGTGAAAATGGAAACATGTTTTTGTGCATTCATGTATAGGAAGAAAGTCAATTTAAGGAAATGAAGACAAAAAATATAACATAGATTCCTAAGTCTTGGGAACTTTGTTGATTTGCTTTTAGCATTGAAGTTACTACTGTACTAATACACAAGTAAACATACTAAAAATGAAAAGTGTGAAAATAGTTATGCATGCTGAACATTTGCAAATGACAATTCGAACATGTATAATAATATTAACTTTTTTAGAGCGCCCTTTCTCTCGAGCTCTCGGCGCTTCACAAATTAATAATCTACTGATACTGTGGATAAGGAGTTTGTTTTATTTAATGCTATTGTCTTGAATTTCTTGACAATTACACTCACTTTGACCCGTAAAGAAATGATCGTGGCAGGGTTTTTTCTTTGTTAAGCGGTCCGTACATTGATCGTGTGTTCAGAGGTATTGTTCTTTTGTTTTTCTGCAACCATTGGCATTGGCGATGATGTGAAAAATATTTGCTGTCTGATATCAAATTGTGAAGCATGAAATATCTACCACCTAGATCTCTGAGCCTTTGCCTTTGATGATTTAGAACCGCAATTTAGCCTGTTTTGGATAAATCTCCAATAAAAATAAAAAATACCTTCCTCTGTCAGGAAGTTCAGAACTGGGCAAAAATAGAAGACAACAATACTGGAGTTGATCTAAGAAAGTTTAGCGCCTCTAGCACCATGGGCGAATACATTCACCCAGTACAGTGAAACCCGTTTAGTACGAATTCCAGGGGAGAGGGCCAATTTACTCGTTGTAAGCATTGCTCGTTCAAACCATTTTATCGATTTTGGCAACCCTGACGAACCTATCGATCGGTCCTCACATTTACTGTGATGTGCGTGTTGGTAAAGTGTGAAAAAGACAGAAAAACGGAAACAACACACTTACCCAACAAAGCATGGTTGTAAGCCCAGTATCCTGTATCCATAGGGTTTTTAATGCCGATTACATACACTTTAAAACAGTTTATTAACACACGATAACATCAAAAACATAAAATACACACACGCGCTTTAAGAGAAAGTTAAAATTTCCCGGAAGTCACAAGATCAGTGCGCAAAGAGTGAGTCCAGTGTCGTCTGCTTGCGCTGCAGACACCCAAGTTGTTATATCAGCCAATCAGAATGCCGCTTACATATCGAGGGGTCAGTCAAGATGGCGATGTTGTTGTCAGTGTGTACTCGTTCTAGCCAGGTAGTTGTGCAAGAAAGCTTGACTTTGGGATGGCGGTGTGGTTGTAAGTGCGTTCTCGTTCTAACCGCGTAGTTTTTGCATAAAAGCTTGACTTTGGGAGTCAATAAATTGTACGTTATATGCAAGTTGCTCGTTGTAGCGAGCTCGTTGTATGCAGAATTATTTAACAAGGAAAAAGAAGGCTTGTGGTCGGGAATTTTGAAACCACTCGTTAAACACGGGCTCTCGTTTAAACCGTACTCGTACTAAATGGGTTTCACTGTACATCACTCTACACTCCCACCAAATGCAAAGACATTCACTGCCAAGATCCACGCCGCGTGTTTGTTTATTTTTAGAGCTTATGTCAGTTATTTTTTGCTGTTAAGGCAATGCATGCACACTCCAAGCAAAATAGTTACCTCCCTTGTGTCGGTTGAGGTGCAATGGACAACCAAAGACGTTAAAAGAAAATACATAGTGCTTGAACTAGAAGAGTTAAGTTCACCAAGTTCTGCTTTAAAATGTTTGTGGTAAGTTGTTGATTTACAACAACAAAAAATTTAAAATAAAACAATGTTTTTGTGCATTCATGTATGGGAAGAATGTCAATTAATGAAATAATAAAAACGCATCCTCTTGTCGTGGCAGGGTTTTTTCTTTGTTAAGCGGTCCGTACATTGATCGTGTGTTCAGAGGTATTGTTCTTATGTTTTTCTGCAACCATTGGCGATGATGTGACGACTATTTGCTGTCTGATAACAAATCGTGAAGCATGAAATATCTACCACCTAGATCTCTGAGCCTTTGATGTTTTAGAACCGTAATGTAGCCTGTTTGGGATAAATGTCAAAAATTCCCAAAAAATAGTTACCTCCCTTGTGTCGGTTGAGATGCAATGGACAACCAAAAACGTTTTTTTAAAATAATACAATACATGGCGCTAGAAGAGTTAAGTTCACCAAGTTCTGCTTTAAAATGATTGTGGTAAGTTGTTCATTTACAAAACAAAACAAATTAAAATGGAAAAATGTTTTTGTGCATTCATGTACGGGAAGAATTGTCAATTAAAAAAATGATTAACCGCATCTTGTCATGCCAGTTTTTTGTTGTTGTGTTAAACAGTCCATGTATTGATCGTATTTTCAGAGGTATTCTTATGTTTTTTCTCCTATTGGCATCGGCGATGATGTGAAGACTATTTGCTATCTGATAACAAATCGTGAAGCATAAAAATTCTACCACCTAGATCTCTGAGCCCCTTTGCCTTCTGTTTACAGTGAGTATTCAGCATGCTTTTGGACAAGTCTCCAGTTGAAAACATTCCACTGCCCGGAACTAGTGTCACATTAAACAAAATGAAAATTAAAAAACATGTTTGGGCTTAGAGTGGATCTACCATAGACATTTGTTTTCTATCTTCCTTGACAATTTGGCCACTAGTACTGTACTGTGCCTGCTTTCAGTTGTGGATAATGAAGGTGAGGGATATTATTTAATTTATCTGCACAATATTCTTGGAACTGCTGTACAGAACTTCCTTCTTTCCCAGGACAATCAGGGACTGGAACAAACTGTCTGAGGAGGCTGTAACAGCCCAATCTTTCGACATGTTTCAGTCGAGAGTCAACTAATCCACCTGTCTACTTTTTTTTAGCTTAGTTCTTGTCTGACACGGCATCACGTTGGGGATCCACAGGGAGACCTGGCTGGCTGGGTCACTAAGCTAGCTTAGGGTTTTTGTCCGACCTGGAATCTCGGCCGATAATAGTGCCAATGAATCAGTGTTGATTGTGGGCACTCAACTGGAAGAAGAAGAAGAATCCTTTCAAACTTTATGCAGTGGTGTGTATTATTTGAAGCTGGTGCATCCTATTGAGTAAGAATTGCAGTGGAGGGCTTGTCGTTATAGTCGTAAGAATTGCAGCGGAGGGCTTGTCATTATAGTCGTAAGAATTGCAGTGGAGGGCTTGTCGTTATAGTCGTAAGAATTGCAGTGGAGGGCTTGTCATTATAGTCGTAAGAATTGCAGCGGAGGGCTTGTTGTCGTTATGGTCAAGTCAAGATGACATCAACTTGTATTTTATCCATGAAGAGTTTGCAGTGATGTAAAATGAATTTCTTCACCTGAAGAAGAAGCTGAAGACAACCGATTTTTGACATTCTTTTGTCTGAGCAAACTTTTCTGTGTGTATTTTTTTGTAAAATGCATTAGGTCAAAACAAAAACTTAATAAAAACAAGTTTGTTTATGAATGTGTTGTAAAATAAAGGAAACCATGAAGGATATTGAATTATATTTCTTAAAGACCCACCACGTCTACTGTATAATTTCCCCTCTCTCCCTTTAAAAGATTTCTTAAGATCAATTATCAGCGATAAGAGGGAAAACACATGAAAACCGTGATTTTTAAGCCTTCCGTTCAATTTACCTGGAACAAACTGTCTGAGGAGGCTGTAACAGCTCCTTCTTTCCCAGAACAATCAGGGACTGGAACAAACTGTCTGAGGAGGCTGTGACAGCCCAATCTTTTGATGTGTTCCAGTCGAGAGTCCACCTAAGTCCTTTTTTTAAAGGTGTTTGGGTTTTTTAGCTTATAGTTCCTGTCTGACGCGGCATGACATTGGGGATCCACCAAGAGACCTGACTGGCTGGGTCACTAAATTAGCTTAGGGGTTTTGTCCGACCTGGAATCTTGGCCGATAATAATGCCAATGAATCAATGTGTTGATTGTGGGCACTCAACTGGAAGAAGACGACGAAGAAGAATCCTTTCAAACTTTATGCAGTGGTGTGTATTATTTGAAGCTGATGAGTAAGAATTGCAGTGGAGGGCTTGTCATTATAGTCGTAAGAATTGCAGCGGAGGGCTTGTCGTTATGGTCAAGTCAAGGTGACATCAACTTGTATTTTATCCATGAAGAGTGCAGTGATGTAGAACGAATTTCTTCACCTGAAGAAGAAGCTGAAGACAACCGATTTTTGACATTCTTTTGTCTGAGCAAACTTTTCTGTATGTATTTTTTTGTAAAATGCATTCGGTCAAAACAAAAACTTATTGAAACCATGTTTGTTTATGAGTGTGTTGGAATGATATTCCCATGATGGAAGGATATTAAATCATATTTCTTAAAGACCCACCATGTCATGTATTTTCCCTCTCTCCATCAAAGATTTCTTAAGATCATTTACCAGCGATACGGGTCTTTTAGTCTTCCGTACAATTTATCCGACGTGTGTTTTTGTTTCATGGTGGCCATTTCAAAATTAACTGCCATATTTTACGGACTACAAGGCGATACTTTTTTCCCCAGACTGAGACCCTTGCGCCTAATAACGTGACTAATAATATAGTAAGAAACTATAACAACAAAATCTGAATTTAGTGTACAATTTGGGGTGTGCGCCTTATAATGTGACTGATAATATAGTAAGAAACTATAACAACAAAATCTGAATTTAGTGTACAATTTGGGGTGTGCGCCTTATAATGTGACTGATAATATAGTAAGAAACTATAACAACAAAATCTGAATTTAGTGTACAATTTGGGGTGTGCGCCTTATAATGTGACTGATAATATAGTAAGAAACTGGGAACAACAAAATCTGAATTTAGTGTACAATTTGGGGTGTGCGCCTTATAATCCGTGAAACACAATACTACAACACAGCTGGGATGAGTTAAATTTCTTTGAAGACAGACTCATTTTGACATTCAAGTTTTCTCTGAGCAAACTCAACTCAGCTAAAGGAAATTTCTTAATCAAGTTAATTTTGTAGGTTTTTTGGTGTTTGTTTTTCAAGGATTATTTATTATTTACCACAAACATGGTCGGCCACAGTACAGAATGTTGATAGGCAATTCCTGCATATTTACATACAGTTCCTGGCATTCGCTATTATACGACTTATCTTGGCAAAATAATTTTACTTGCAAGCATAACAATAACTGAGAATTTTGTTGTGCTGTCCAACCAACATGTTCCTAGTTATTGAAGCGTTACAACTGAACAGGGTGCAAGTGTTCCACAGTTGTAATTGTTTTATACTTCTTCAGTTGGCAGATTATTCACATTTTATGCAAATTGATGTTTTAGATGTATAGTTTTAGCAATCTTTTGACAAAACATATGGGCGAGTTTCTTAAAGTTTGGCTGCTTTTTTTTTCATGTGTGAAGTTCAGTTAGTTTGTATCTCAGTCTCTATTGGAAAGAAACTTAGAAAATATCAAGAAGTCTGGAAAAACCTGGAACGTCGTGCTGCGGTGATGATAAATCATCCTGAAATCCCGTGTTGATTCAACACAATCGAGCTTTTTAAATGTGAGCAGCATGCCGAGATGTGAGCAGAGGGTCAAAAGGCAGCTGAAAATCTCCCAAGTTCACATTATGTGTGTTAATATTTGTTAACCTGGGCCTGTATTCACATTGAGATTGTATGAGACTTATCACCATATCTTAGAAGTTCTCCTAAAGCCGTAGGATTTGATAGGACTTCTAAGACATCTAAGGCTTTATTATCCAGTCCGAAGAGGGTGTTGCAAACAATATTTATTTACAAGTGTTTGAACATATTTATAATTTGCACGGTGCTAACACATACTATGGGTTTAAAAAAAAATCTTTTCCCCCCATGGATCTATGGATGCTTGTGAAGGTGGTTGAGAAACCATATCAGGGAAATTGCTGTAGAATTGAGGAAAATGGGCTAGATCAGTAGATGTGCCCAGTATTGGATGGCACAGCACTCTCTACTTGAGGTCTTTTTCCTCCCATGTAGACTTGCCCCACGATGGGATTTTCCAGTGAAGGGCAGTGCAGCCTGCTGATGGTTCATTTTTAGTGTTGAACGCCATAATGGGGTGCCTGGTTGCAGTGATGATCACGTTCACCTGAAACATTGTGATGTTTCAACAAACGAGCTTTTTAAATCTGAGCAACCAACACCCCAGTCATAACGTTCCATTTTCATTTTATTGCCCTGGTCTTCAGTCATTTGTAATATGTGCAACTAAGTCCGTTTTACAGACTTCAGTTTAATTTATTTTAAGTGAAATGGAAATTTCATTTATTTTTTTTATTTTTAATTTAACTCGGCTGCTTATTATCTCGATGTTCCAGATCATGTTGTTCCTGCCGGCCCTGTGCCGTAAGATGGGCGTGCCCTACGCCATCGTGAAGGGCAAGGCCCGTGTGGTGCACTGGAAGACATCACTCCTTCATGATCATATCACTGAATGTTCCAGATCGTGTTGTTCCTGCCGGCCCTGTGCCGTAAGATGGGCGTGCCCTACGCCATCGTGAAGGGCAAGGCCCGGCTTGGCCGCGTGGTGCACCGGAAGACGGCCACATGCCTGGCCCTGGCCACGGTGAACCCCGAGGACAAACCGGCCATGTCCAAGCTGGTGGAGGCCGTCAAGACCAACTTCAACGACCGCGCAGAGGAGGTGGGTCCTCATCACTTGGTTTTTGTCTTCCTTTTTGTTAGCTGTGACACGGCTGTCTATACGTAGCCCATGAAGGGTTTATTTAAATTCCCGAGTACAAAAGGTTGTGCTATTTCGATTCCTCTATGTAAGTCTACAACGGGTCATGGTTATGTCGTCCTAAAGAAATGTCATCTTTGTAATGTGAAAAAGAAATGACGTATGTTCTAGGCCCTAGTGAAGAGCACATGGGTGCAACTTTTCCTGGTATTCAAGGATTTCCTGGGTTTTTTAAAATTTTACCAGAAAAGGAAGTTCCTTTTTTTTTTAATTTGTGAAACAAAATCTTTGTGTCTACTGTATTTTTCAAACACTTTGCAATAAGCATTTGTATAAATTGTGGGAAAAGCCAACTAAAATACTTTCATAAATCAATTTTTGCTTCAGCTGCAGGGGGACATTACCCCTGGACCCCGGCTTTTCAGGGGGTTTTCATTTTGTGTCGTTGCACCCATGAGAGCATTAGAATAACAAGATTGTGAAGAATAATGTGGCACGCCTGAGCGAGTCGATGTGGCGCTTCGCTCTTGCTTAGCTGTAACACGGCTGTGTCTATGCGTAACCCAGGGGTGGAAGTTCAGTGATTGTGCCGGAAATGGGCATAGAAAAAGCCAATTTAAAAAAATCTTGAAAACTGCTCGATCCACCATTGCTGCTTGTTCATGAACCGCTTCAAACCACACATACAAAACAGCTAGGATGGTTTCAAAATGAACCGCGTAACCCTTTCACCGCCAGCCATTTTTCAGCCAAAAAATACCCTTATCTGCAATATTAGGAATTCCTCTGTGACGTGTATAACATTAGGCCTATGGTGTAAAACCACTGTGGTGCATAAATGCAACATTGGCGGTGAAAGGGTTAAGTTTGGGTGAAAAATAAGTTTTGGACTTCCTTCCATCGTTGTGGAGAGAGTCAGAATCAAAGCTTCCCCTGTGATGCGAGAGTAGCTGTGAAGATAATTTTTCATGGATCTGAATCATGATTTGTGATGTTATTCCTTGGCTGTGTCTGAGCAACTCTCGCATCATCTTTAACCTTGAAGAGCATGGCACGATGGTTCTAAAGCTAAGAGGTAACAAAAGAGTATTTTAAATTAAAATACATAAGATAATCATGTCAGTTTGTATGAATTTTTGTAGTGGAACGCCTGTTAAATAAACATTGAATAAACATTGACGACCTTCTGTGCTGATTCGCTTTCCCATCTAAACTGCTCTTCTAAATATTTAGAAAAATGCTGAAATTCGAGTTGTTGTCACATTGTTTCCTGACCTAAAATTTGTTGGGGAAAATGTTTTGTATAAAACTTCCCCGTGGGGATACCGGGGGTGTCTTTCGAAAAAATAGTTCCCCCACCTTCTGGAAGTTCTATGCTTGTCCTCTGATCTGCCACTCTCTTTGACTCTGCCTTTTCCCTTTGCTTTGTGTCATCTATTTTTCTGATCTATTGGCCCATTCTCCTGCCTTTTTTCAAAAAAATCTTTCAAATCATTTTTCTCCTTTGAGCTCCTCAAATCAGAATGTGTCGGCTGTACGCAGCTGGGAGACCAGTGGAAGCTGAAAACCGGACATATACGTACCTTACCCATTGTGGCCCGGGGAACGCAGAGGAAGAAGAAAACTTAAGCACCCCCCTCTCCCTTTCCTTCCTTATGAAAAAAGGCGCATTGGTGAAATGCCTCTGTATGCAAAAAGAAAAACCCAGCTGGCTGGCTTCAGGCAGTTATTGTCATAGATTTTGCTCAATAGAAAAGCTGCTTCGTATTTATCCCGTCCCAGTGAGTTTTGAAGCTGTGATGCTGTTGGGTCGGTCGGTGTATGAATACATTTTCTTTGTAACTTCTGGACGTTGTTTCAGTTCTATGGGGGAAACGGTGGTATATTTTTATTTTTCTTGTGTCCTCGTGGAGAGACTTTGAACCTTTTATTTATTTTCTTTTTCATTAGCTCCCTCAGTGATGTGAGAGTAGCTGTGACGATAATTTTACATGGATCTGAATCATGATTTGTGATGTCATTCCTTGGCTGTGTCTGAGCAACTCTCACTCACATCTTTTACATTACAGGCCAGCTGTATCTATTTAAAGCTAAATCATTTTCTATCCTACTACAACAATTGGTTATCGCTCTAGTTTATAGGTGTAACTTACTTTATCGGCGGAGAACTCAATGAGTAGTTTGATTCTGTGAAAACTTGCAGATGGAATGGTAATGTGTATATATGTGATAGACATTAACGACCTTGTGAGATGATGCGCATTCTTCTTCTCAACAGCCTTGCAACAACAAAAATGCAGAAGGCAGTCCTGTTTCTGAATCATATGAAATTTTTTTAGAGTATGGCCGTTTGCAGTGAAGCATCAGTAAATCAGACAGTTGCAGTGACGATAATTTATCAGTGCTTCTGAATCCATCAAAGATCATGACGCCATTCCTTGGCTGTGTCTGAGCAACTGGTCTGATTCTGACAAAAGTTTCTGTGATGTCATTGTTCCCCACACACCGCACACACAAGAAAAGGTCTATCCAGGTATGTAGAAGTTTGAGGGGTGGTCCACTAGGGACAAGCACACTGTCGTAGGAAACAAAAGTAAACTATAATTATGTAAGGTGGAAATCCAGTAAGTGCAAATTGAAACGACTTTTTAAAAAAAAATTGAGAGCCGATAATTGAGATTTAAAAAAAAATATATATATATAAAAGTTTTGCCAGGGGAAAAAAATGAAATTAAGACCCTAAATATTGTGAATTATCCGATTTTTTTGTGGTACTCGTTTTTTAGTTGGCTGGTTTGCACCGTATATCTCTGATTGTGTAGGTTACTGATTGTGCACATTGTCATGTTTCAGATCCGCCGTCACTGGGGAGGTGGTGTCATGGGAGCCAAGTCCCAGGCCAGAATGGCCAAGATCGAAAAGACGCGAGCAAGAGAACTGGCCCAAAAAATGGGTTGAACTGGCCAAACTGTTGGGAAAAAATAAAATGCAGAACAAGGGAAAATTGGACTTTAATGTGTGTGCTGTTAAGTGTTACGACTGTGGTGTGTATGTGTTACGCACAATCCGTGAAATTGCCCATTTCATGAAATGGGCAAAATGGTTTGCCCAGGTCGTGAAATAGGCAATTTAAATCTTGCTAATTAGAAAAGCACTATGAATGAAAAATAGTTTTCATTCATTTAACACACAGAGATCAAGAATTGGTTCAAATGAACGAGAAATCACACCGTACGAGAGTTTAAAATTCATTTATGCAAACTTAATTTGATAAAACATGTGGCTCAGGCATGCCCCAGAGCAGCATTCAGTAGAGTTGGGGGGCAGGATGGCGGTGAAAATACAATGTAGAAAAATGTGCTACTGTTGACCTAATCAATGTCTGTGTGAATGAAGATTGAAAAATGTGATATACCATGTGCTTTTCATGAATTGGGCAAAGCATTTTGCCCTTTTCATGAAATAGGCAATTTCACGGAATGTGTGTGCATCTATTTTGGGCTTGTGTACATGGTGGTAGTTTACTGTCAACTGTCTGGTAGCATTGCATTTAGCCACCTCCACTCAGCGTAGAATAGTCTGTGGTAAGTAAATTTACTCTCTGTATTCACTCAAACAATTACAGGGATGTGAGAGTTACGCGTAAATGCGCTTTTTCTATTCGGGAAAGCCAAACAAAAAAAACGTAATGACGATCGATTTCGCCGACGTTCCAGCACGCTTACAAACAACCCGAAAGCAGAATTTAGTTCGTAGTACTCTCCCTTGCCTGAAAATCGTAAGCTTCTTTGTGATTGGTCAATTTCGCCCAATGACTGCGCGATTCTCATACGCTTGGCGTTTGTTCGATGGCGGTGCAGGCGAGTGATCTTGAGCGATTGTTTTATCCGCAACAATGAAAACTATTCATCGCACTATCGATGTGAATATCGAGGAGACCGACAAAGGATGCCGATACAAATTTGACTGGGCTTGGCTGGATGAAACTGGAGGTCATTAAGATACGTGTCTGTCAGCGATTTCATCAATAAAGTTGAATCGGAAACTCGGGAAAGTTGATTGTGACGGGCAGCTATGCAAACAGGAGGAAAGGCTGCTGTGTTTGACCACGTAAAAAAAAAGGACAATGCGAAGATTCGAAGCATGAATTAAGCGTTATCTTTGAAATTTGTCAAAGGTGCTTCTTCAAACTCCAATGACTCGTTGAGTGAGAAACACGCACAGTTCCCCCTTTTCATACTCTCTCTCTCTCTCTCTCTCTCTCTCTCTCTCTCTCTCTCTCTCTTTCTCTCTCAATTTTCTCTCACACACACATCTGCTAATACATCATGCAGTTTCACTTTGCTCACATGCTTAAGTCTCACACACATATGTACACACACACACTCAAGTCTCATACACACATCTGCTGCTCTAGGCCTATACATGTATAGTCTTTAAACTTTGTTCACATACTTAAGTCTCTCTCTCTCTCTCTCTCTCTCTCTCTCTCTCTCTCTCTCTCTCTCTCTCTCTCTCTCTCTCTCTCTCTCTCACACACACACACACACACACACACAACACACAGTGACACACTCATCTATACATGCATAATATTAGTCTTTAAACTTTGTTCACATACTTATTTATAGTCACACACACACACACACACCTAGTGTTTACACTTGACACATACTCATAGACACATGCACACCTAGTGTTTACACTTGACTCACATACTCATAGACACATGCACACACACACACACACACACACACACACCTTGTTTATAGAGCTTTACACTTTATTTACAGTCACACACACCACATTTATGCTCTTTACACTCCTACCGCGCAGTCCCACCGGGGGCCCGAGGTGGCCCATGGATCCAGTAAGCTTTTTTATTTTGGGTCCTCTCACATCCCTGCAATTATACAAGTAGGAACTTAAAAAGATGTACCTAGTTTACAGCCATGAAATTATCAAAATCGCTTCAGTCGTATCCAGCTCTGGTATTGCCAGATTACTATAATTGATGAGCTAGTTAATATTAGTTTTGTTTTCTTCGCCCCTTTCATTTTTGTCACCAAAAAAAATCACTTGTACACACACACACACACACAGACACACACACAATACACTCACTCATAATGACAAATACACACGTGCATCACACATGCACACCCACATTCACACATACACGCAGGCATAAATACACAATCGCAATCATTTTATTTATTTTAAGTCCTAATATCACATTGTGTGAACAGACTTTAAATAAAATCAATCAAGTTGAATCAAATCATTCAAACAAAAGTTGCATCCCTTGGCAAAATAAAAGTGAAGCCAGCAGATATCTGTGGCAGTCTAAATGTAATGAGTTCTTTTGATGATGCCTCAAACCTTCAACAAAATGTAGCAAAACTTTCTTCAAGGAAAGCGATGGCGAGGTAAACCTAGCCTGGGACTGGGGGAGACAACAACATACAGTATTTATACGGCGCTGAATCTTGATTTAAATCAAATCAAAGCGCACACACACGTTAGCATTCATAACGCATTCAAACAAAAATGCTACAAAGCGGCACACGTTTGACATAAAGTATACAGCAGAAACGGACCTAAAGGCAAGAGAGAGAGAAGAGAAAGAGTGGGGGGGGACCAGTCAACCCATGAAGAAGACTAAAGGCACCACTATCGGTACATGATTCTACCACAAGTCAAATCAAAATAAGAGTCAATAGTGTAAAATGTATTTTATACAGTGGTATCACGTTGTGTTATTTTGATCAGGATGCCCTAACTTTCCATAAAAAGTTGCTATTGTATTGACAAACAGGATGCATGCTTTGTGAGTTTGTGTCATCCATTCCACCGGCATGCACGGCCTACTCGTATAAGATCTTGTGCGTGCGTTCGCACACGGGACCTCGGTTTTAGGTCTCATCCGAAGGACCAGGAAATAGGAGTAAAGTATCTTTCCCAAGGATACAACACTCCTTTGGGTCACATCTTATAGGGAAGGTCTTTATAGGGAGGTTCCATTCCACTGTATTATTTATCTTGGGAGCCTTTGCACTGGCTCTAGTGTTGCAGCCAAAGGGGTTGGTTGGCCTCTGGGGACCTTCCCCAACTGCTCAAATTCATTTGGACGAGAGGGGGGATGTACTCTGAGCAAGACTTTCTCCACTTGAAACAATTATCCCGCCCCGCCCTGCCAGCTGCTACCCGGCATTGTAGTTGGAAACGACTGACAGACGTACATGCATGGGTGCTACTCTTTCATTTTTACACTGATTTCAGTATTTTTAATTTTACCAGAAACTGAACTTCAGTTGGTTTTTTTAATTCATCCCCCCAAAAAAAATTGACCACAAGCGATTTGGGGCGTTTTGAACTTGGTTCTATCTTGGAAGTTTATGAAGGCAATGTAATAATTTTACATGGCTTATCGCACTCAAACTGTCTGTCTATAATCTTAACTGTCTGTCTCGTTATCTCTCTCTTAAGTTGCCCCCCAGAGTCGTCCGACGGGGCTCTGCCCCTGTACCCTGCTGGGGCCATGGACCCCTGCCTTTCATTTTTTTTTAATCATTTTGGAGAGTTGCATACATGTACACATGCATATTTTAAAATGTGGGCCTACCTACCTCATTTTGATTGCTGTCCATAACAATCATTGATAGGTGGCTTGAATACAACCAGTGGCTGCATCTTCTTAGCTTTCTAATTTATGTTCTTATTACAGCAACAAAATTAATACTACCCCCCAAAGTGCAGCAGAATCTTTAGCCTGATCAGATATACGCATATCTATGGCCTGGTGAAGTTGGCTGCCTCATTCGAAGAAGAAGATGCCATGTGCAAACGCATTTGCAGGGCAAGCACATTGAAACTAATTTATTTCATAGTTTGACGATTTTCAGGAGAGAAAAAAACTAGGGGAGAGCACTTCGTGAAAATTAGTTATTTGCCTCCATTACTCGGTCAAATACCATAGTAACAATGGCGTCAAAGCTTGAAACCACAGGATGCAAACATTTTTTAAAGAAAAATTAGAGGTGGCCAGTGGCCACAAACTGATAAAACTTACAACATGTGACGTAAAAATATAAATGACAATTTTTTAGAATGACGCACGGTGTTAAGTGCTGTATGTCTGCTCAAACACACGAGTCGAACAATTCCTAATAGCACGTCTCTTTCTCTGTCTCTCTCGAACATGCTTGTGCTTCCTCAAAACGGCCCTGTACACCAGGCATGTTAGGGTTAGGGTTACAAAACAAGAAAAACCCTGGCAAGACTTTTTGCTGACGACACGGAAGTCTACAGGCTCATCTGCTCAGGGGAGGACCATGCCTGCTTACAGAAAGACCTCCAACGCCTTGAGGAATGGGAGAAGTGGGACATGCAATTTCACCCTGGGAAATGCCAGACTCTGCCTTTCACCCGCAGCAGGAAGCCCTTGCACCACCCGTACCAACTGCATGGATACATGTCAAATATCTGGGTGTCACCCTACAAGCAACTGGCAGCTGGGATGTCCATGTGAACACCATTACGGCAAAGGCCAGCCAGACACTCGGCTTCCTTCGAAGGAACCTGAAGATAGCCTCCACTGAACTGCGAGAGAAAGCCTACATGGCATTTGTCGGACCTCTCCTTGAGTATGCATGCACGGTCTTGGACCCTTTCACTCAAAAGAGCATAGACAAGGTGGAAGCAATCCAACGCATGGCTGCCAGATTTGTCTTGAATAGATATAGGACAGCCAGCGTTACCGACATGCTACAGAGGCTCAGATGGAATCCACTGCAGCAACGCCGACAAGCCGCCACCAGACTCGCCATGATGTATAAAATACTCAATGGCATGGTGAGTGTGAACAGAAGCAAGGTCATACCTCAGCCAGAGCGGCAACGTAGGGGTCATTCACTACAGCTCCTCATCCCCCAGTGTCGGACGCAGTACCGTCAAAGGTCCTTTTTTCCCACAAACAATCAAGGAGTGGAACGACCTGCCAGCATCAGCAGTGGAGGCCCAAACTCCAGTTTCGAAAATGGTGTTTTACGTCCTCTTGGTCTGAATCAGACACATATGGGACATTTGTAAATACAAATATGGTGGGAACAATACTGGAGGCAATACCCGGAGGCAGTACGAAACCAGTAAAGTCCCGATTAATTAATACAGATAGGTGTAGCGGTAACCACGCCTCGGTTAAACCTCATCGGCTATGGCACCGCTACAAGTATTTTTGATGAGTCCTATAGGTAAGTATTACTCCAGTTTCTTCTTCTTCTGCCAATAATGTTCACATGCCGTAACGGCAATTACTGACAGCAGCCGGAGTCTGGAAGTTCCTCAACAGACACCCGCCTGCTGCGGCTGGTGGCCCCACTCAGGGATCATCAGTCTAACAACCAAGCAAAAGCCTCCCTCCCCTACAGATTCCCATCAAGCTAGGCTTTTTCCTTTTGCCTGTCCTCTCTTCTCTTTCTTTAATCTTTGGCCTCCTGACCCTTTCTTCCGGCATATGTGGATGAACCTCCCCGGTTCCGTGGCATAATAATCACACAATGTGTTGATTGTGGCCACGCACTGCGAAGAACAAGGGGAAGTACTATGTAAGGATAAATGCTGCTCAATTTGTTTTGATTATTTCCCTTGCATTTGATTTTCACGATTCATCAGCAAAAAAAACCATTCTTGTCTTCATAACAGCATAGATGCCATCTATGATGACAGCTGTGATTATACTCATTTAAATGGAAAATATTTCAACTTAAAAATTTACTCTAGTCGAAAATATTGTCAAAATGGGCTCTGCGTTTCCTTATTTAGATAGAGTCGCCAAACGGAGCAACTTGTTCCATATCCCTGACCTTGACCTATGCATTTACATGGCTTCCGGAAACACTGGCTTAGTAGTGGCTGTGTGTCCGTTCGTGATCGTGATGGATTTGGGGCGATGATGAGGCGATTGGGAGTTGTTTTTTTTAACACTTTTTCCCTGCTCAGCACCATGTTCCAGGAAATATTTGCATCGGTAGCAGGCTAGTGGATCGCCATGACCAGCAGGAACGAAAAAATGGGTAAGTAAAATGGAATGGATTGTTTATTGTTATTTTTGTTGCTGCTCTTTTTGATTTGCCATTTGGGCCTTTTGGGGGTTGTAAACATCAATATCAAATGGTGTGATTATCATTTACACTTTTCATGTATGTGTGAATCTCTCTCTCTCTCTCTCTCTCTCTCTCTCTCTCTCTCTCTCTCTCTCTCTCTCTCTAATTTAACTGAGTAACCAAGATAGATCTACACTAGTAGTAGTATACCGTCAGTGCATTCATGATTGATTACTTCCCTTTTGCTTTTAGTTTGTTGGTGTATTGACAAAGTGTGATTTTATTGAATAATTTACGTTACAAATACAATATATCCTAGCTTTTGGCCCAACGTAAATAATGCTTTGGTTTCCCCTCCATTCTTTTTGTCTCTTCTCTTTGCTTTTCTTACAAATACAAGGCTTTTTTATGGCATCCCTGAGATAGTGTGTATGTGTGTGTGTGTGTGTGTGTGTGTGTGTGTGTGTGTGTGAGAGAGAGAGAGAGAGGGAGAGAGAGAGAGAAGCATTGCATACACTGTACATGTATGCACAGTCTTTCGCAGCCATAGAACATGCACACATGAGTTAAACAAAAAAAACTTTTAAAACTTTTTTTGTTAAAATCGGATCGAAAAAGGTCTCATTTTAAGATAAATATGTGTGTTTATGTGTGTGTGTGTGTGCGTGTGTGTGTGTGTGTGTGTGTGTGTGTGTGTGTGTGTGTTAGAGAGAGAGAGAGAGTTGCTTTGTATATATGCGCTGTTGCTGGTTAATGCTGTTTTTGTTGTCTGTTGATGAATCATTGATTGTAAAGCGCTTTGGGCTCATCTGAGGTAAAGCGCTATATAAATGTACAATTATTATTATTATTATTATAAACATTATTTACAAATATGTGCAGATCTACATGTTGCCAACCAGAACCTTCGTGTCCCAGTAGACTCTCTCTGTCTCTGTCTCTCTGTCTCTCTCTGAGTACAACGTTTGTATAACAGGTCCACACCTACAGGTAGTTTCATTTTCATTCAGGAAGTGTGAGCATTTTACATAATCTCCCGAAGTCGGAGTATGGCTGCCCACATGGCGGGGTAATCAGAAACGGTCACACACGTAATGTTCTCATCCCTAGCTGATGCACTTGTACCATAGTGTTCAAGTGCTTCGGCTGTTGGGATGATCCCTTGATTTTCTTTAGCCAGGGAACGAACAACAACATCCATAGAAAAGAACAGAATAACACTGCTTGTTAAATTTTACTGATCTGAATGATATTGTCCATAACTATAAGACTGGTACAATGGAACCTCCCTTTATAAGACTCCCTCCCACATAAGACCTACTTCTCTGAGACATTGTTCTTCTTTGTAAGTACATGTATTACAATTGCCTCTCTTATCCCTCCCTTGTAAGACCTCATTTTGGATGATTTTTGAGGGTCTTATAAGGGAGGTTCCACTGTACCACAAACTGAAACTGACAATGAACAAAAAAATCTATTTTATTGGACCCCCAGAAAACTAAGTCTCCTGACAAAAATGATATTCAGGCGTACTAACTTAAAGTAAGTAACACTAACACTGTAACAGTACTTGGTTATACCTATGGTACTCTACTTACATTTATATTACATCACGAGTTAAATGCTACAACTACAACTCAAGACAGCATGAGTGTGTCATACAGAAGACAGATATGAGAATGGAGACGACAAATGAACGCTTTGTTGGCTGGATTTTATGAGTGCATGCGCATTAAGCGGACTCAAGACGAGCCCTTGTGTTGACTAGCTGCTTGGTGCTTAGGTCCTGAGTGGTTATACAATTACTTGTAATACACACACTACATGGACTTGATTAGTTGATGGATGGTTTGGAAGACTCATAATGGTACTTACTGCTCTACTGCTATTCTATTGAGTGGGGGGGGGGGGGGGGGGGGGGATTTGTGTGTCAGGTCAAAGTCAAAAGTCCATTTTTTTAATATTATCTCGTTAAGAGAAATTACAGTGCGGTCTCATACAAGCACAGTACAAGAAAAAACACAAGAAAACGCACATATTCATGCGTTAAAATTGAAAGCAAAACTAAGGAAAATAACATGCAGCCAATTATGATTCACAAAAAGTTGGACATACAGTAAAATTCGCTTAAGTCAAAATTGAAGGGACTGAAATTTTATTTTGAGTTAAAAAGACTTGATATATTGATAGAGGTTATTATTATTTATACTGGGACCCATAAATTATTTTGAGTTATCCGTTTTTTAGTTATTAGTTTTCCACTGTATTTGAAGAAATCTAATCCTTCCCAACACATTGATTGAGAACTGCCCTCCATCCACCACCATTTCTCTCCTTGCATTCTTCTGTCCTTCCATCCCTACTTCACTCAAAGAGAGTTCTCATTGCATGGAAAAACTCAAACATAGTAGTTCATGCTTAGAGGAGAGAGAAAAAGAAAAACAAAATGCAAATCATGCTATACACAAATATCAATGAATACAATGGAGACGTGTTTTCCTTTCCCTTTCCAAAAAATTCATATGCCTCCCCCCTCCCCCCCCCCCCCCACACAAATACACAAAATACACACTCACACATGCACACACACACACACACACACACACACACACACACACACACACGCACACACACACACACACACACACACACACACACACTCTCTCTCTCTCTCTCTCTCTCTCTCTCTCTCTCAGACATACATACACACACACACACTCTCTCTCTCTCTCTCTCTCTCTCTCTCTCTCTCTCTCTCTCTCTCTCTCTCTCTCTCTCTCTCTCTCTCTCTCTCTCTCAGAGACATACATGCACACACACACACACACACACACACACACACACACACACACACACACACACACACACACACACACACACACACACACACACACACACACACACACACACACACACACACACAATACTGCACAGGCTTTGACATGACCAGATAGGCCAACTAGGCCTAGACTAATCATTTACTTCTCACTATTTGGTCTTTAGCTGAGATCTTGTTCAGAAGTTCGACTGACTTAGGGACAAAACTCGCAGAATTCCTAATTCAGTAATTGTTCTACAACGAATAATGCGGAACCGTCTATCAGATGGCAATAGTTCATAGCAATGCGACAGAACATGACTTTGATCATCAGCAATCTCCCTGGCTTTTCGAACCACACGCTTTTCAATTTCATACAACAAGCATAATTATGTGTGTGCATGCTCGTGCGCATGCGTTTGTGTGTGTGTGTGTGTGTGTATGTGTGTCACAGTGTGTGTGTGTGTGAGAGAGAGAGAGAGAGAGATTAGGCAGGATTAATTTTTAAGGACAGAGTCAATGTTAAGGATAGTATTAGTAAAAACTACTAATCAGGCATGGGAATTGTCCGCGGATTTCCGTGATTTTGTGTGTGAAATTGTTACTAAATACTTCGTTTTTGTTACTAAATACTTCAATTGGGGGGCTTTTCAGAGTTTTTTGTCTCTGACAATTCCCATGCCTGCTAATACAAGTGGAACCTCCCTTATAAGACCTTCAAAAATCATCCAAAATGATCGCTTCTCGGCCTTTTGGCTAAGACAGTGATTCAGGAACATAAATTTTTGTTTATACCCTGGTTGGTTTGTTCAGCCCGTCGTACATGGCGAAAGCTGATACGCGACGTTAAACTGAACTTCCATCCATCCAAAATGAGGTCTTATAGGGGAAGGGTCTCATAAGGGAGGTAATTTTAATACTTACAAAGAAGGGCAATGTCTCACAGAAGTAGGTCTTGGGAGGGTCTTATAATGGGAGTTCTTATAAGGGAGGTTCCACTGTATTTTGAAAAATAAAACAAAAACAACCTGTCAAATTCAATGTTAATGTTTTGCTTAAAAATATGCTAACTTCTCTGTTTTTTGTCTTCCTTTTTTGTTGTTGAGAGCCCTGGGGGTGGGGTGGGGTGAGGAGTCAGGGTGAAGGCCAAAAGAAGTTAATTTGTTGGGCAGGGTGGGGAGAGGAGGGGTGGGGGGAACTGCAAGAAACATGATTGTCATACTGTAAACTGTATAACACTTAACAGGGGAAGTTTTTCTTTCATGATACCTAGTTTTCAAAAGAGAGAGAGAGAGATCTCCTGTGTCTGTGAATTAAAAAACAACAAAAAACAACAACAATAAAGTGTTGAATGAAAACAAACTGCATGTAAAAAACCACCCAACTACGTGCAACTGGTTGGCAAATTTCAATTATTGCATTTACAATATTAATACATGTACAGTGGAACCTCCCTTATAAGACCTACCATTATAAGACTTCCTCTCATATAAGACCTACTTCTCTGAGACATTGCCCTTCTTTGTAAGTATTAAAATTACCTCCATTATAAGATCCCTCCCTTATAAGACCTCATTTTGGATGATTTTTGAAGGTCTTATAAGGGAGGTTCCACTGTATACTACATATATAGAATGGTAAGCGCTTCAGGCGTTAACCGAAATTTCCAAAATATTTTATTCAGATTCCATTCTTTTGTTTTTGAGCTATAAATAATACTGTTTACAGATAATCTGACAGGCAAGCAGACAAGAAAACAATTAATTTTAGTAAAGGCAAAGAAAGACAATGGCATCCATCACTGCCTTTCTAAATATATTCTGCCTACTTGTCAAGTAAACTGCCCACTCACTCAGTCCCAGAGGTCTTGGTCTGGTGTGACCTTGACCCTGTGATGACATCATGGTGTCACGTGACATGTTGACTGACTTTTCCTGTGGCCGCTAATTGACGCTTAATGCTCATTACTGTCACCGGCACGCCTGTCACCAGCATGTCTGCTACGACACAAATCGTCACAATAGTAACGAGCGCAAATTGTGAAAGTACTAACTTTGTATGTTTTGTGTAAGTGCTCGATGAAAGCGCGTCACATTTTGTAGCAATTGCAGATTTGGTGTATTTTGTTTTTGAAAAGTGTTTCGTGAAATAAAGGCAGGAGAATGGACCGGTAAGGCAGAAAGATAGTAGATGACAGTAAGCAAAGGGAAAAGGCAGGAGAATGGACCGGTAAGGCAGAAAGATAGTAGATGACAGTAAGCAAAGGAAAAGGCAGGAGAATGGACCGGTAAGGCAGAAAGATAGTAGATGACAGTAAGCCAAGGAAAAGGCAGGAGAATGGACCGGTAAGGCAGAAAGATAGTAGATGACAGCAAGCAAAGGAAAAGGTAGGAGAATGGACCGGTAAGGCAGAAAGATAGTAGATGACAGCAAGCAAAGGAAAAGGCAGGAGAATGGACCGGTAAGGCAGAAAGATAGTAGATGACAGTAAGCAAAAGGCAGGAGAATGGACCGGTAAGGCAGGATAGTAATGACAGTAAGCCAAGGGAAAAGGCAGAGAAGAGTAAGGCAGAAAGATAGTAGATGACAGTAAGCAAAGGGAAAAGGCAGGAGAATGGACCGGTAAGGCAGAACGATAGTAGATGACAGAAAGGGAAAAGGCAGGAGAATGGACCAGTAAGGCAGAAAGATAGTAGATGACAGTAAGCCAAGGGAAAAGGCAGGAGAATGGACCGGTAAGGCAGAAAGATAGTAGATGACAGTAAGCAAAGGGAAAAGGCAGGAGAATGGACCGGTAAGGCAGAAAGATAGTAGATGACAGTAAGCAAAGGGAAAAGGCAGAGTCAAAGAGAGTGACAGACTAGAGGAAGTTACAAGCACAGAACTTCCAGAAGGTGGGGGAACTATTTTTACAAAAGACCCCCCGGTATCCCCACGGGGGACACATTCTTCTGAATACAGTGGAACCTCCCTTATAAGACCTCCCATCATAAGACTCCCTCACACATAAGACCTACTTCTCTGAGACATTGCCCTTCTTTGTAAGTATTAAAATTACCTCCCTTAGAAGACCCCTCCCTTAGAAGACCCCTCCCTTAGAAGACCCCTCCCTTATAAGACCTCATTTTGGATGATTTTTTAAGGTCTTATAAGGGAGGTTCCACTGTACCACAAACTAACGACAATTTGTGACAATTCACTGGTGCACCAGTAAGAAACTGCGATTGTGACATTTTGTGCCGTAACACATCTCTGTGTGGTGTTGGGAGAGTAAACGCCCTGAGTAATGGTGGGGGATAGATAAATGGATTTCCTGCATAGTATTGATTTCTGAAAAAAAGCTTTTCTGGATAATTATACATGGGATGTAGATGCTGAGACTAGTGAGAGAGCTGGCTGATTTTGTCATTTATGGCTTTAAATTTTTTTTGTTTTTTAATACAGTTATAATGATGTTTTTGTTAAATTTACCTTGGCCAATTTTTGTTAATTGTTGCGTTTTATGACAAAATATGGAATGAGGGAAATGAGGAATCATAGACGAAGTAAAAACTGTATGCGAGAGTCTCTCTCTCTCTCTCTCTCTCTCTCTCTCTCTCTCTCTCTCTCTCTCTCTCTCTCTCTCTCTCTCTCTCTCTCTCTCTCTCTCTCTCTCTCTCTCTCTCTCTCTCTCTCTCTCTCTTCTCTCTCTCTCTCTCTCTCTCTCTCTCTCTCTCTCTCTCTCTCTCTCTCTCTCTCTCTCTCTCTCTCTCTCTCTCTCTCTCTCTCTCTCTCTCTCTCTCTCTCTCTCTCTCACGAAGAATGTTGGTGTTTGGAAGATTTTTATGACATTTTATTATTTAACATGATGCTTCGTGATATTTTGATATGTGACATGATGAATGTAGTGCGCAATTTCAATAGCTATGTTATTTCATGCTTTTTTTTGCATTTTTGCCCACTCCCTCTTTCCTTTTTGTACTGTGGCCCATGGCCGATGTGTATTAAAACAATTTCAGTGTTCAGTGTTCTCTCTCTCTTTCTCT